>BROE01000024.1:10912240-10946816 GCA_036571765.1 Plecoglossus altivelis | reverse complement strand
GGGGGGGTTCATTGTCCGTACCACGCCGCGTGACTAAGTGATAACGCCCAGCTCAGCAACATAGCTCTCCTGCCGTCTAACCTTGGAGACTCCAGTCCTCTGCGCTTTGCTTGTCTCCTTCCTTCTCTCCCTCCCTCGTCTCCATTCATCCCCCTGTCCTCTCATTCACGTGGCAAGGTGCTGGCTGGAGTGAATGCCCCAGACTGTGGATGATCCTCACCATGCAGGGTGGAGACAAGGACAGAACTAGGAGAGAACTCTCCCCCCCCTTCTCCTCTCTCCTCCCCCCCTTCTCCTCCCACCTCTCTCCGGCCTCTTTCTTTTCCTCTTCTCTCTTCTATTCTCCTCCCTCTTTCTCTCTCTTCTCCTTCCCTCTCCTCGCCCTCCTCCCTCTCTTCTTCCCCCCTCTCCTCTCTCTTCTCCCCCCTCTCCTCTCTCTTCTCCCCCCACTTCTCTCTTCTCCTCCCCTCTCCCCTCCTCTCGCTACCTGCCTCTACCCCCACTCCAGCTTCAATCAAGCAAGGAGGAGGAGAGGAGGAGAAATGAGATAGAGCAGAGAGATGATGAGAAAAGACCTTACACCCAATGAGCCAAGTCTCCAAAGACACAAATAATTACCTTGTATTAATGAAATGGTATAATTACGTGTTCGGAATGAAGGCTAGCACTTTAATGCCTCAGTGAGCTAACATGGAATGAAAAGGTTAGCCAAGGCTCTCTATTATAAACATGCTTTCACACACAAATGAACATGAGTAGGTGACAACAATGCGATGCAATGCTTCAACGTATGTGTGGGTGGGTGTGTGTGTGTGTATCTGTGCTTGGTTTGTCTAGCTTGCTTCCGCATACCGAGCCACATTCACCGTGCTCGTTCGTTCTCCAGCACTCTTCTCTCTCTCTCTTTCCCAGGAAACACTGGACAAGTAAGGATGTAACCATGTCATCGTCCTCTCTTCACCGGAAAGTATTTCAAGCCATAATGCTTCTCTGTGCATCGCTGGTACCTCGTCGTGAATCCAGAGGGAATTTCTAAACCTGCAGGTGAATGGATGTAGATGGCGACGGAATTGCTTTGTGTCAGAAATGATATATTGTGTAAGCAAGAGGAACTAGCTACCAGTTTCTAACAAGCATAAAGGAACTACACTGTATACTTAGGTCTATGACAAGTACTGGGAAGATGAGATATTCTGCTGATGTTAGCTGTTTACATGGACAGTCTGTACAGGAATACATTTCTCCCAACATGCTACTTTCATTTGAAAGCACTTTGGAAAGATCTCTGTTTTATTGTCATAGGTTGATGCCTTCACTTAGAGAGACTGAACAAAATAGAAAGACAGAGAGAGAGAAAAGAGAGAGAGAGACAGAGAGAGAGAAGAGAGAGACAGACAGAGAGACAGAGAGACAAAGAGAGAAGAGAGAAAGAGAGAAGAGAGAGAGAGAAGACAGAGACAGAAAAAAAGAAAGAGAAGAGAGAAGTAGAGACAGAGAAAGAGAGATCAGTTCAGTCATGTGACCTTCCCTGTGACAAGAGGACAGGAAAGACAATAAGACTGGGGAATGACGGCATTGTCATAGCAACTTGCTGACCCAGCAGTGTCTCCTTACAAGTCCTAACCTTACAGCACTACACCAGGGGCACACATGGGGATGGGGGGGGGGCATGAGGGGGCTTTGGGGGGGGGCATTGGGGGGATGGGGTGATCTCTGACAGAGTCACTCAGTATTCTGTCCAAAAAGGCTTAGCTTAGTGAACTTCCTAATTCTCCCCTAAGAACTAACTCTCCAGTACACACTCGTGCCTGGTTCAGAAATCTCTCTGGGACACACACACTCACACCCTCACACACACACTCACACACACACTCACACACACCCTCACATGGCCAGTTGAACCCGTCGCCCTTAGCGCTGGCTTGCAAATGAGATGCAGAGTGGCAGGGCGGAGCTATGACTGGCATCTGGGCCTGCTTGCTGGGCCCCCTTATAACAGCTTCAGCACACACACACACACAATATCTGATGCATTTATTAGACCGTCTGCCCTCCTCTGTAAGTGAGCACCTATAGAGTATATACACACAATGTCATTAGTAATACAACACGGAGATAGACACTGATAGACGTGGTGCTATAAGAGGGACAGAAAAAGACCAAGTCATGGTGGAGACACTGCACCAGCTGTACATAGGCCTGCCTTGCTTGGAAGCCCAGAGCTGGCTGGCTGGCTGGTGTGCTGGTGGGCTGAATAACTGGCTGGCTGCCTGGCTGCCTGGTTCACTAGCAGGCTGGATGGTGGACTGGATGGCTGGCTGGTTTACAAGCAGGTAGGGTGGCTGACTGGTTTACTTGTAGGATAGATGGTGGAATGGATAGCTGTCTGGTTTACTAGCAGGTAGGCTGGCTGGCTGCCTGGTTCACTAGCAGGCTGGATGGTGGACTGGATATCTGTCTGGTTTACGAGCAGGTAGGCTGGCTGGTTGACTGGTTTACTTGCAGGTAGTTTGGCTGGCTGGTTACCTAGCAGGCTAGATGGTGAACTGGATAGCTGGCTGCATGGGATGGTTGGTTATTAGGAAGCCTGGATGACTGCTCACCCAAACACAGCACAGCTTAACCACTCTCATCCCAGCAGATCTATTACCATAACGTGTGTGTGTGTGTCTAGGGGGGCGTTTGAGTTTGTCCTCAGGGGTCCAGCTGCTGACAAACGCCTGCCTCACTGATGACATGTGACATGACAATCTGGAGGGTTTAGCCACGCCCCCTGTGGCCGCGAGAAGTTCCTTACTATTCTGTTACTATTATCCCTGATGTAGACACAGCGGGACAGGCCACACAGAGAATCACAAGCTGGGGACAGTGACTGTGATGAGCGTGAGCAGATAGCCACGAGCTGGATGAACGCTGGTTCCAGCAGATTCACCCTGGCCTACACCAGCCTCCTATACAGAGAAATATGAGCGCCGTCAGTTAAGAACTCTCCATGGTGCTGAACCGGAGCGCTTCCCAAACTAGCATCATCAAGGAATCAGCTGATTGGTTGGAAGGGAGGTGATTGGCTGGAAGGGAGCTGATTGGTTGGAAGGGAGGTGATTGGTTGAAAGGGAGGTGATCGGTTGGAAAGGAGATGATTTGTTGGAAGGGAGGTGATTGGTTGAAAGGAGATGATTGGTTGGAAGGGAGGTGATTGGCTGGAAGGGAGGTGATTGGCTGGAAGAGAGCTGATTTGGTGGAAGGGAGGTGATTGGTTGGAAGGGAGGTGATTGACACATTATTAACAAACTGCTGGAGTTCTTTACAACCTACAAAGACTGTTTGCTTGTTTTCATTGTGAACCTCTCTAGGTTTTATACTAATTGGCTGGTTGACAAGATAAATCATGTTTGTCACAACTGGGGTTCGAGGGAAAACCTACAGGAGGCCAGATCTCCAGGAGCAGGTTGCAGAGCCTGGATGCAGCTTAAACGTTTCAGCATTTCTTACAAGGTTGTTTAGGTTTGAGGTAAAATATCAGTATTCTAACCATCACCACTTTGATGTATTTTCCACTGGGGATACAGCATCATGTTCATACTCAGCTCCATGTTCAACTTTTGAACCTGTTAACGTTCTTCTCCTTCCCGACCAACTCACACTATACAGCATCCTAGATAAATACTTTGGAGCCTCCAAAGCAGTCAACTTGACCATCACACCAACATACCGCAATTTTGAATGAAATCCAGATTACAATGACTCCTCCCCCCTCCCCTCCCATCATAAGCACCTTAAGTGCAGCCATAAACACTTATAAGAACACCCAGACAGCCAATCACCTCACCCTCGTAACCTCCTGACCCCTCCCTCTGGACTGGAGTCATGTGACACCATGTGTGATGGATGGCGTCTGGTTGTGGCAGCAAAGCGACTTGAATGGTGGTGTGTCTGCGTGTATGTGTGTGCATCTGCATGTGTGTGCAGTAGGTACTATATCAGCGCTCCCGTTCTTTTCAGTAGAAAGATAGGATCTAGGTTTATGTCCATATACTGCAAGCACTGCGTTCAGCCTAAGACAATAGTGTTACAGTGCTGTGGGCCTAATCTGGATCCCAGGCCAGAAATACAGTAAGTCGTCTCAGCTGGTGGACTGGTCTCAGATGAGTGCTTCTAAGTCCAGTCACAAGATGATCTTGTGGACAGACCACACACACCAAGAGGCAGGCACCACTGACCTACATAATGCACAGACTCCTTCCTATGAGCAGTGGGTTCAGTCAGGAATCAGTCCAGAACACAATCAGTCAGTGACAAATTTAGTCAGTCAGGAAGTCTGTCTGTCAGTTAGGAAGTCAGTCGGTCAGGAAGTCAGTCAAAAACACAATCAGTCTAGAAGGAACTTGGTCACAAAGTCAGTCAGTCAGTTAGGAAGTCGGTCAGTCAGAAAGTCGGTCAGTCAGGAAGTCAGTCTTTCGGTAAGGAAGACATTTAGTTAGTCTATGCCACTGTGTGAGAACAGCCTCCCCTCAAAGTCCTTTTAAATCCAGTTTTGTTCAGGAAAGCCAAGTTGGAGGCGGGTAATGGATGTTTGATGCCAGTCCTGCCCCCGCAGGGGGTCCCAAAGCTTAACGTACCAAATTAAATATTCTGGAAAAAAGTGCCAAATAAGAATGGAAGGAATTCCTTTATTTTTAGTAGAATCACAGATGGCTTTGTGGGAGGGGATGAAAGCTTTCTATACACAAAGTCAGTCAGCCAGGCCTTAATTAGAGAGACAGGGGGGGGGACGTTCCGGGAATGCATTTACATTCATAAACAATTGGCCGGTCAAATGTAATGTACTTGCTAAGTAAGCACTTGGAGAAGGGCCTAGCTCAGCTATTTGGGTGGCTAGGCTAACATGCTAGCGAGCTAATGGGCGCTAAAGGAGCTAGCTCAGGAAGGGAGGTATTGGCAAAAAAGAAGGCCTTGGAGACTCGATACAGCCAATTATTAGCTTCTGCATACGTTGGGGGTGGGGGTGAGGTGGGGAAGGTTGGGGGGAGTGGTGGGGGGCGGGGTGAGGGGCTGACGCGATTGGTCGTTTCTGCTGATTGTGATGCTGGCCTAAGGGATCTGGCCAGGTTCACCCTGACAACAGGCCCACAAATCAACACAGCTGCTGATTCCAATCAGAATCCACCGTGGGGTGTCGAGGAGGAAGAGTGGCGTTCGTAAGGAGTTCCTTAGCAAATCTGAACCGTCTTCAGCAACGCTGGGGAGGTGGTTAAAACAGCTATCAACGTCCTGGTTTGAGCTGGTCTTGACAAGATCAGGTCCCAAACAACCATCCCTTTCAGACATCCCTCTCTGTATTGATCTGTTTTTCTATATATCTGTCTGATTTTCCACATATCTGTCTTTCTATCTCATTCTCTTTGTAGGTCAGAGTAGAGAGAATTGTCTGGGATGCACTTGGACAACATGTTTCCGAGAAAATCCCTTCAATCTTTTCACTTTGACCTTTTTTCTCTTCCATCCCTAACTTTTACTCTCTTTCTAACTCTCTCACCATCATACCCCCTCCCTCTTCTCCCCCCTTCCCCCCACAGTCTCCCCCTTCCTTTCCCTCTCAGTCCTACCATGTGACTAAGTGATCACTGGCTAGGAGGCCCTCCTTAACGGGCTTAGTGCTGGAATGCCATCAAAAAGCACTGCCTGGGAGAAATGTGTTAATCTGGTTGTACCTCTCTTTCCTCCCCTCCCTCCATCTAGCCACATTATCAGGGCCGTCCAATCAGTGCACACGCCACGCAAGTTCCCCTGTCTCCGCTCACGTCTCTGATCTCTCGTTCCGTGAAGTTTCGAGCCCCCACCTTGTCTCCTTCTTGTCACCTTGTTTCATAGCACCAACAGACAGACAGATAGGAGACAGCAGACGAAGACGACAGACAAACCAACGCAGCAGGATTAAGAAGTTCATGGTCACATTTGCAGATAAAAGGTGCAGACACTGGCACACGCGCGCACACACACACACACACTGGCACACGCGCGCGCACACACACACAAACACACACACACACACACACACAAACACACAAACACACACACAGGCTACGCAGGGACATGTCAGTCTGCTAAACACAAAGCAGATTCTCTGCAGAGGCTGGAGATAACATCGGAGTTGGAGATGAAAGATACAGCAGAACAGCACACAGCCGTCCAACGCAGCAGACTGTAGACTGAGACATCAGTCTAACCACGGGTCCCAGCATGCGAATTACTGAGTAATGTACTGCAGTTACACAGACTTGCATAGCCATAGAGGCTAGCTGTGAATATTCTAGACGTACAGAACATGAATGAGACCTTGTTCAAGATCTGTTGGTGAGACTGTGCGCGCTTTGTGTCTGTTCGTGTATGTCCGCTGCCACTCTGGTATGTGAGAGTGTGTGGCAGCAGCATGAGTAGACATTCCCTGCCGGTGACCCAGTATTTTGGGAGAGTGACAGATGATCCGGGCCCAGGGAGAGGGATCAGCGCGCGGGTGCAGAGATCCAGAGAGATCCATCTGAATCTGGGGGAACTGCTGATCTGCTGCTGCTACTGCACTACACTAGAAATGTGTTAATCTGGTTGTACCTCTCTTTCCTCCCCTCCCTCCATCTAGCCACATTATCAGGGCCGTCCAATCAGTGCACACGCCACGCAAGTTCCCCTGTCTCCGCTCGCGTCTCTGATCTCTCGTTCCGTGAAGTTTCGAGCCCCCACCTTGTCTCCTTCTTGTCACCTTGTTTCATAGCACCAACAGACAGACAGATAGGAGACAGCAGATGAAGACGACAGACAAACCAACGCAGCAGGATTAAGAAGTTCATGGTCACATTTGCAGATGAAAGGTGCACAGTAAACAGAACAGAAGTGGGACAAACTGTGACGCTGTAATAACTTTTAGTTCGGTGATATATAGACACTTTTACTTGCTTTCGTACACTGACATGTAGAAAAATCAAAAATGTGCACTTCGCACAGGTTTATAACACACACACACCCTCTCTATGGGGATCATACATGTCAGCTAAAGTACTGTATACAGTGAACTGTGCCAATGCTGAGGAACATAGACGCACAGTTTCTCTGACTACAGAACATAATGTTCTACTTGGAAATTCCTGCATTATAATTTCCTCCTTCTTTGTGGCTGTTTTACGATGATGACTGTACAGTACTTACTTGTGTATGTTCCTCTGATTCACTGACTCTGTGGATGTGGAAAGCATCTTCGCTCCCGATCAAAGCTATCTTCCTACCAGCCTAGGGACACCCTGACACCCACTGTCATATTTTCCCCACAAGCGCGCACAGACACTGGCACACGCGCGCACACACGCACGCACACACAGGCACACACGCGTGCACACAAACACACACACACACACACTCACATAGGCTACGCAGGGACATGTCAGTCTGCTAAACACAAAGCAGATTCTCTGCAGAGGCTGGAGATAACATCGGAGGCTGAGATGAAAGATACAGCAGAACAGCACACGGGTGCAGAGATCCAGAGAGATCCATCTGGATCTGGGGGGAACTGCTGATCTGCTGCTGCTACTGCACTACACTAAACAGGCAGTATCTGGGAGCTTTGTATGGAATTGGTAGTAAGAGAGAGAGAGTAAGAGAGAGAGAGAGAGAGAGAGAGTAAGAGAGAGAGAGAGAGAAAGAGAGAGAGAGACGGAATGAGAAAAAGGGGAGAGAGAAACAAAGAGAGAAAAGTAAAGACAAATAGAGAAAGGGGGCTTGTTAACAGAATGAATGAATAAGAGTGTGCGTGTGTCAGTCGATGGGCGGCATTGAATCCCTAACTCCTTCCCTCATTGTAGGCTACACGTTCTCACACACACACACACACACACACTGCACGCAAACACACACTGGCACGCACACCCACGGGCATGCACACACACACCAACTGCACCTGCAGCTTTTCATTCCCTCTCACTGACAAACAGCCGCGGCACAGCAGGCAAGATGCAGGAGGGTCAGGTCGCGAATGCCATTGTGCCTAGGTGTAACCTACTCTCGTCCTTCGACACTGGGTGCGAAGTAGACGGTTCGAAGCATCCGCAGGCCCCTCCGCTCTCCCAATCACGGTGCCCCTGCCCACAAGCCACACTCAAGCACTTCCCTCTCAGGAAGAACAGTGCTATCTCCCACAAGCTGAACTGGGCAAAACTAGGAAGGCCTCTCGGTCTTCTGTAATTTAATGGGTCTATTAGCCAGTGGCGTTTCTCCATTTTTCTCAGTTCTAGTTTGGGAAAACATGGCAGGGTGTTGCCCAAGAGGAAATGTTCAGCAGGGCCGGCATGGTTTGCCAGTCTTTCCCGCCCACGGAGCGCGGTTTACATTGGAGCGTGCTGCATTCCCATGAAACATAGCATGCAGGACCTACAAGGGGGGGGGGGGAGGGTGCACTGTGCTGCAGACTCTCTCTCACAGTCGGCTCATCTGACATTCAGCGGTCGGGCACACATACACACACCCACAATTAAGATGGAGCGCAATACACTGAATAGGGTGGGATATTGTTACGTCGGGGTGACCATTTTGAGTGCGCACAGCGGGAGAGCAGTCGCACCATGTAAGGTCTGATCACCGGGCAGATGCCAGGTCGGTCTACACGTGCAATGCATGAATCACAGCGCTGCTTCCCCACGACCAGAAATCATCTCCTTTCTGGACATGCCATGACGGCTCATCCAACCACATTTACGTTTGGAGATGGGGACTGGCGGTTGGGGGCGAGTGGAGGGAGGACCTCTGGTGCAGGTCTTGTGATCTTGAGGAGGCTGCGGAGAGGGGGTAGGGCAGAAAGGGAAGGGGGATGGGAGTGGAAGGGATTAAGGACGAGGTAGGATACAGGTCGGGGGAGAGGGGGGACGAGGAAAGAGGGAGAGAGGTTACAAGAGAGTGAAAGAAAAAAAGAGTGGACCAGTGATACGTGTGAGGGCGCTTAAGTATGATAGTAAGGGTAGTTTTGGAAAAATTAAAGATAAAGTGAGACGCCAGGTTCTTGGCTGGTATTCCCTTCGCATGAAAGCATTGAATAAAATCCTACGGTTTATCGTATCATTAGTTCGGGGGGGAGGGAGGGAGGGAGAGGGGGAGGGAGAGGGGGAGGGAGGGAGGGAAGGAAGGAGGGAGGGAGAGGGGGAGGGAGGAAGAGGGAGAGAGACAGAGAGTAAAGAAAAGAGTGCACTCGTGAGTGTGAGCGTGATAGAAGGGTAGTTTTGGAAAATTAAGATAAAGTGAGGCAGGTCTGGTATTCTTGCAGCCATTGAAAAAGTCCTATTATGTAGTCAGGCGGTCGAGTTGTCAAGGACAGAATCCCCCCTGAGCTTTTCTAAAGGTTGCTGTAACTGTCCAAACCACCACGACTTCTGCCACAGGCTACATCACAGCTACATGTTAGATTGGGTTGCATAATGCATAAAGCCGTGGCATAACTTGGCATGTTACATCAACAGAACTAGCAAACAGGGATGATGTTCGTCACATGGATGAACATGGCCTGTTCTGGCCTCTCCCAGCTCTGAAGCCTGTTTCTTCCCTTCACTTTGTCTGGTGTGTGTGTGCGTGTGCGTGTGTGTGAGTGTGAGAGAGAGAGAGAGAGAGAGAGAGAGTGTGTGTGTGTGTGTGTGTGTCTGCCCTCTCTACTGCTGGAGCAGTGATCGGCCCACAGGCTGAGGTCAGAGAACGTTTACAGCCATCAGTCTTCTCTCAGAACGGCCCGCTGTCCCTCCAGGGAAACAGTACAGTGAGGACATAAACACACACACACACACACACACACACACCATTACAACAGGGAACCCAAGGTCAACTGTAGACTAATGGACCGCAGCAGTCCTTATGAAACAGTCCAATTAAGAATCCGTCCAACAGAAGCCAAAGCTTTAGACTGTCGAAATATTGGGGATTTTCAACAAAAGACATTTTACACGCACACACAAAAAAAGTTTCAGCACAAAGACTCAATAAATGCTTTGAGCCTCGCGGCAAAAAGCAGGGAGTGGAGGGGAAAATAAGGCAGTCAATATACAGGAGGGCAGTCGATGAGGCTGTGAGTCTTAGAGGGGGGAAGGGGTCGTGAAAACAGCATTACTACAGAATCATACCAGCGGCTTCTTCTGCGCCGACATACCCTCTTTCCTGCTTCACATGGTCCCAATTCCCACTGTAAACACCCCCTTTCTCTCTCTCTCTCTCTCTCTCTCTCGCTCTCTCTCTCTCTATATCCCCTTGACTCCCTCCCTCCCTCTCCCCCCTTCATCTCTTTGTGTTTGCAAGAGAGGGTCAAAGAAAATAATGCCAGAGGCGGGGGTCCGCAGTAGAAAACTGGAATATTTTCCCCCCCTTAAATCTCCACCAAGATACCTCCTCCTCCGCAGGCAGACCTAGGAGCCAAATGAGGCTCAGCTGGTTTGTAGGGAGGCGAGTAGGGACCTCAGGGAGAGGAGCTTGGCCACAGCTCCTAGACCAGGGTGGAAGGACAGCCCGTCTCTCATCTCGCTGCCGAGAGAGGAGCTCGGCTGCGCTGAGGAGACGCCACGCACGGCGCCAGTCGATGACTCGCACGCGCAAGCTTCCAAAACGGCTGGAGGACAATACGCACTGCTGGACATGTCAGGCTCCTGAGGATCGGAATCAGGGGAACTCCCTGGTTGCTGGCCTGGCACCATCGCTCATTAGACAGAGAGAGAGAGCATGTCTCCCCAGCCTATCTAACACCATCCCACCTCACCACCACCCTCAACCAGCAAGGAGGATAAAACAAGGTCATGCACCATGTGTATTAAATCCACTGGAACGCAAAACCAGGCCCTTGAAAGCTCGGTGTAATGTGAGGGGGCTGCTTCATTTGCTGCCTGTGAAACAGAAATCCCTGATCCTGTGACCAGATGCAGCCGTGGTCCTTGGGAGGAACAACCGGCTCATCAGACGTGGCGATTAGATCCTTGGCAATCAACGCTTCACCCACCGATTAGACCAGAGCGCGTTTCATTCTCCGAAAAAGCCGATGACGTCATTTGTCAAACTGACAGACAACGTCGGTGAAATCCCCTCATAGGAGCACGCTAATGAGGATGAACGGCGTCAGGAGAATAGTGAGCTTGTTCCCAGACACTATCATCCGCCCAGACGCACGCAGTGCCCCGCCAGACACTCAGCCATGAAATAACGGAAGATCGGAACATATGATACCTGTCTGAAAAATAGATATGGATGACTCCCCTCCTGTCGAGGGATTTAAATGTAATTTCCTAGCATGTTTTTCATTTGTTGCCTTTGAACTCCAAAATGTATAATGACAACCTGACACCACGCGAGACTGCTTCCAGCGAGGTGACAACTGAGAGATTGGATTTCAGGATTCCCATTGGAAGCTATCCTGAGAGATCAGGGATCAAAGCGGTTCTGGAGAAGTTGCGCCGAGGGACGACAGAACCAACAGAAGAATGTAGCCTTCTTGAAACAAAGGCCTGTCTAGGATTCTACTTCCTCTTGCGTACAAACACACCCTCCTGGAATTTCCTCAAGGAGTGCCACACACTGGCGTCATAACAGCCTGCAGGGCTGGGAGCCTGAGGGGAGAAGTGAATGCCTTCATCAGTGAGGAAAATGCAGAAATCTGCTCATTGATTGAGGTACTCGCTAGAGCTGCTCGCTGGTTAGGGACTAGCCGTTGAACGTGATCGTTTGGAGGATACGATGACTAGAGAGAGGAGAGAGACAGAGGAGTAGCGGTTGGGAGAGTTTGAAGGTGGTGGCAGTGGCGTTCATGCTGAGCTGGAGACACTAAGCATGAAGAGTCTCTGCTGCTACTAAGCAAGCTCATGAAATTGTATCCCACTGCACCATGCGGAGGGTATAAAAAGCATTGGGACCTACGACAAGACTTAGTCAGTCAGTTATTCTTCTGGGCAGACTGCCTGCCTGCCTGCCTGCCTGCCTGCCTGCCTGCCTGCCTGCCTGCCTGCCTGCCTGCCTGCCTGTCTGTCTGTCTGTCTGTCTGTCTGTCTGTCTGTCTACCAGCATGACAGACTACAGGAGGGAACACTGGGAGTGTTGTCACTAAGCAGAACAAGACACACATCCGATAAAATGTAAACTGTGTAGGCAGAGCTTGATAGACGAGAGACACAGATCTGGAGCATGTCTGGAGTAACTGTCCAAAAACCTAAGACCACACTGAATAAGGACTTGAAGACTGGGAAACCCAAGAAATCGATGACATCAAAACAAGCTCTTTGAAACGTTAACAAATATTGCTTTGTACAATATGGGTCATTGGGTTCTGCAGAAACTTGAGGGGTCATAAGGGAAGAATGAGAGAGCAGAAAAGAGACAGATCTATGTGGTCATGTCCTGTATCTCAGAATACAAACTTCAAGCACAACAGTACATAGAGAGAGGTTAAACAGTCATACGTTTACTCAAGCTCAGGGTAAAGACACACACACACACACACACACACACACACACACACGAAGAGAAGACCAGGATCCAGAAAGCAGCTGCTCCCTTTCTACATTGATCAAGGGGAGCTGAGCACAGTGTGAGTGTATGAGCGCCTGTGTTTTAGGGGGACAGAGGTTGAGCACAATGCTGAAGCCTGTATAAGTGCTGTTGAACTCTCAGTCCTCCTAATCCTTCTCATCTTCCTCCTCCTCTTCCTACAGTTGGGTAAATAAACACCTCTCTACAGGCCTGCTGTGAGAAGCATAAGGGACTATTGAAGCACTCGGTTTAGCAAGAGCCTCTGTTAAAACATGAATGATGAAAGTGAACCCAGGGACAAGAGACCCTGAGGAGACCCCCTGGTTAGAGGCAGGTGACTGCCTCTACTGACTCCATACTGACTCTGACTCCATGAAGCATTAACTGCAGAGACCACATGGGCTTGACTGTGTGTGTGTGTGTGTGTGTGTGTCTGTATGTGTGCGTTTGTGTGTGTGTCTGTGTGGGTGTATGGGTGTGTATCTGTGTGTATGTGTTTTGCCCAGGGACACTAGCTGTCAGGCATGTAGTTGCGCAATCCAATCAGAGCTTGTCCCTTCAAAGTGGACAAAAGGATTGTTAACTTAAGAAGCACAAGAAGAGGGAGGGGCTACACTGACCGTCATTATTAATTTAGAAAACACCATGATTCATCTGAGATGTGGGGGGCTGCGGGGTGACAGAGGTTGAAGGAGGATGTTCTGTGACTCGAGCACACATGAGAAGGTTGTGCTGAATGAATATTGCCGGGTAAACAAAGAGGTGGGTTGAGTCTGTACGCCTCAACCTATTGACCTGTGGGTGAGAGAGAGAGAGAGAAGAGAGAGAGAGAGAGAGAGCAAGAGCGAGCGAGATAAAGTGTGAAGAGAGCGAGAGAGAGAGTGCGCGAGAGAGCGAGAGAGAGAGACACAGAGAGAGTGAGTGAGAGAGCGAGAGACAAAGAGAGAGAGAGAGAGAGAGAGAGAGAGAGAGAGAGAGAGAGAGAGAGCGAGAGAGAGGCCGTGAGGTGCTTTTGCCGGGCCCAAAGAGAACACTTGAATAAATCGAATGTTCAGTCAGAGACAAAACAGCCTGAGACAAATATGTGTAGATATTGAAGTCAGTCCAAAAATCTCAATCCAGTACAATGTTTCAGTCATTCTTCATTGAGAAGTCTGGAGTGGAGGCTGAAAGGAGCATGTTTTTTATATAGAGAGAACCACCCAATAGCCCTATCCACACAGGATGAAGTGCCTGTCCTGCCTTAGAGACAGAGACAAATGCTGGCCGTAGTAACGTGAATGGAAACGTGTAGTAAATCTGGCCGGGCAGAAAGAGAGACCACAACTCGTCGACACTGGCGGCTTTAAGAAAGGGGTTTCCAGCTGCTGCAGTCTGAGCATGCTCACTGTGGACGGATGTGGAGTCCAGGGGCCCTAGAGAATCTGTACCGCTAACTACAGCAGGGCAGAGAGGCGTGTGTGCGTGTGCGTGCATGTAAAAAAAACAAAAAAACACACACACCCCGTGCCACTGGTGTCGCCATGGCGATATGGTCCGAGGCTAGGAAGGGTACTGGCGATTGGCGCCCCTTAAGAGTTGAAGGAATGTCTACACGCAAGCATGCACAAACACACACGCATTAAGCCGCACACACATACAAGTGAAGTAACGGAGAACGAGGGGGGTTCTGTGCAGATCTCATTGTCCCACTAACAGACGCCAGCCCTATTTGGGAGCCCCTCCCCTCTGAGCCACAGCAAAATTGAGAAAGGGTTTACAGTAATGGGTTTGAGGAAATGTCTGCAAGCACTGCTACGAAACCCCCACACACTCCCTCTTTAACTTCAACAACATACTATCAGATCACCAACCAGATTTTCCTTATCAGAATATGCAGTCAAACATGCTAAACTACAGCCAATCGAAGCCGATTTCGTTCAATTTTTAACAAACGCAAATATGGAAGTGTCAACATGATGTTAGGTTATTGTGACAAATTGTGGGTTGCCAAGTTAAGGACTATTTTACCACCAATTGGTGGTTTGTGAGATTGGTCAGTAATCTGTGGATGGGGGCCTGCAGTCTAAAGTCACACTCCATTTCCCTTCTCTGCAGGAGAGGGGGAAGGCTAGGAGGAGGAAAGGACAGATGTAGGGTGATACTGCATTGTGTGTGTGTGTGTGCGTGTGAAGTGTGTGTGTGTGTGTGAAGTGTGTGTGTGTGTAGTGTGAAGTGTTTGTGTCAACTATAACCCATCACAGCTTTGCTAGCCAGCAAGCATGACAGACAAAAGACAGGGATATATCAGTCCAATCTAACCTGATTCATGCACAGTACCAACATGAGACGTGAAGAATGTCACTGGTAAAATCCCAGACAAAACACAGCAAACAGAAACCCTTTCATGTTGGCTTGCTGCATTGTGAGCGATCCCAAGCTGTTCCCCTGCAGGCCCCTGGGTGCTCTGTTTCTGCTACCACCTTCACACAGACATGCAAACAACCACTTGTCTATTATCCCAAACAAGTCTCTGTTGAAGTAAAACAGATGATCCAAATCCAGGAACCAACTAGACAAACAGTCACCAAGGTCATACAGGGTAAATACATTCAACCTGTGCGACTGGTCGAATGGCACCTGACACCTAACAAGGTTCCTATTTCTAACTGAGGCGCACCATGCGGATGCAGTTTGGCCAGAACACCGTCTAACAACCTGAGCAGAACGTTGTCGATATGGGAGCTTTGTTTTTAGTCTTGTTTTCAGACTGGCTCGATATGTGCATCGGCTCCTCCTGGTATAGGTGCTGATCGATAGATCAGTCTTGAGGGCAACCGTGTGTGTATGCGTGTTTGGTTGCGTGCATGTGTGTGTGTGTGCTTGGTTGCGAGTGTAATATTGAAGTGAACTGCCTGTGTCAGCATCCTTCTTGAAGTCACGCATGCACCACCCGCGTTCGTCCGTCAAACGCACACACACGCTTCCACATCAGGTAACGTTGACACATCAGCTTCTGGGTGCAACGCACACATACTGTACACACGCATGTACAGAACACGCACTAATAATGGATGAGGTTAATGGTGGCCAGTGGGCAACTGAGAGGGAAAATCCCAGACAAGGGGTTACCCCGGCCCCATTTACCCAGCGGGGGGGTCCCGCCTGCAGCCTGTCCTGTATCCTGACCTTGCCCCTGGACTCGGAGGCTCTGGACCCTCCCACCCAGACGTATGACCCACCTAGACCCCGTATGATTAGACGGCAGATAAAGACGCAGAATAGCAGCCAGTGACAGACTCTGTTTACAGTGAAGCAGCGTGAGACTGCTTCTTATGAGACCAGGGGAGGCCCTGTGGCTGCAGAGCAGCGTGTTGCTTTAATGCTGACTGGCTCATACACACACAAAACACACACCGAGTACAGAAGCATTAATCATGACCGACTCCCCTGTCTCCTCTCCCTCCCTCCCTCTCCTCCCCTTCCTCACCCCTCCTCCCTTTTTCTTCCACATGCTCCCAGGCCAAGGTTGACTATACAGCCTCTGTATTTACCCAGAGAGCAGCAAAGGTGGCGTGCCGTGAAGATTAAATCAAAGGACATGGGCGCTTAGGGATGGGCAGGTATCTGGGATCGCCTGGCCGTGCCTGGATCCTCCTGGTACACCAGTCCAGAGCAATCAGATATCACCCTCAAGATATGCTGGCTAATGCCATGCAACATAATCAGCAGGGCTAATTGATGCTAATTCTGTTAGCTATCTCTAATTCTATGTCCCGTGAGGTCTTGGGTTTATGTGACTTTCCTGACCTTGCAGCTTAGATAAGTAAGCCAAAAATGCAACGACTGTGTTACTACAAACTTTATCTGTGAAACTGAAGAAAAAAGCTATAATAAAAACAGCTTAAATCCATGTTTGATTCTGTTTGACCCAGAGTTTCTGGGTTCTGCACCAGTGTGAATGAGTGAGGAGCCGAGTCTTACCGAGGTAGAGAGACGCGTTCTCCTTCTTCACGTTGTCGTCCAGGTAGGTGGGCCCCAGGGTGTAGATGGGAGTAGACCCCATGCCCACCAGTATTTGGGCACAAATAAACAGTGCCACATAGAGGTTGTGTTCATTGCCCTCCTGGTCACGGGGGCACGACCCAGCGTCGAGAACCTCGCGCCCGCTGGCGTTGCCCGCGAGGCAGAGCCCTTCGTGGCCCGTGGAGGAGTTCAGCTCCTGGATCTGGTAGGGCGGGGAGATGAAGTGGGGTAGGGAGAACAACCCTGCCCCAATGGCAATCAGAATCCCCCCCACAGCCAGCCAGCGAGGCCTCTGGCCCCGGCCCCCAAAGTACGAGATGAACACGACCACAAGCAGGCTGCCGATGTCGAAGCAACTGACCAGCAGGCCGGACTCCGAGCTGCGGAGGCTGTAGCGCTTCTCGATGGTGGTGATGACGCTGCTCAGGTAGCCAGACACCATGAGGGACTGGATGAAAGTCAGGTAGGACATGCAGAACAGGAAACTGCGCGAGTCCGTCAGGATCACACGCATGAACTTACGCACGGGGACTCGGACGAAGCGGGTAAGGGAGAAGCCCAGTTTTTTCCCTCCAGAGCCTCCAGCATGGTGCCCCTCCATGGGCATGGAGCTGCTGAGGCCAACAAGGCTGGAGGCAGAAGGGGAGAAATCGGTCCGGGATGGGGACTCCGCCTGGCTGGAGTCTGGGGTTTTGGGCTGGAGCTCACCACTCTGGTCAGCGGCCAAAGATGTGTGAGTTGTGTTGACCAGTCGCGGCTCCAGGAGATCGCTGGCCCGCTGGCACGGCCCGTTCAGGATGGGCAAGCTTTTGGACTTGAAGCTCCCTGGGTCCAAGAATGGCGTCTGGAACTCGTTCACATCCATGGACTCGGATATGTCGCTCGCCGTCTCGTCGTTGTCGGAAGACATGGCGTGGCTCAGAATCGCTTCCATAGCTTTAGTGACGACTCAGATTAAACATCTAGTGCCACATCAGGCCCATGCAAACATGACTACTACTACTATAACGGTAGCAGTGACTGAGCCAGTACAACTAAGCCAAGGAAGTTCCTAAAGTGGTACAACTAAGGCAAGGAAGTTGCCCAAGCGGTACAACGAAGAAGGTCTGAGGATTTCTAGCTATGTTCATGATTCATCTTCATTTCTTTTTGCAATAACACTGCTTTCTCCCGGAACACCCCCAAGTCTAAGCACCTTATCTAGAACATCACTGTCTCCTCTTAAGCCACTGATGAACGGTGAAAATATCACGACCAAACAGCATCACACACCTCCATATGAAGCGTGCAATCCCATCCGAGCAGAATGCTACAAATTGGAAATACTTGTTTTTAGGCAATGCGCTGGACAATAGCGTTGGATGATATTACAAAGATATGTACTCCAAGAAAATGGTGCCACTTCGAATAGTTATTTCTCTTGTTTCCAGTACTATTACACGATTTACGGTCAAGACTTCAGAGTTCTTTGTTATCTGTCACCACTGGCAGTCTTCACCACCGTAACGTTTTGGTTCGCTTCTGTCCAAAAAGCTGCGCTGAATTCGGGAGAAAAACCAAAACAAAGTTGCAATGGTTAGAATACTTACAACAGAGCATCATTTTGTAAGCTGTAACGGAAAACACTGCCCTGTATCGAACGTAGTTCTTCCTTTTTTCAAATATTGTCATTTTAAAATAGGGACGTGTTAGACAAACACATGTATATCGTTAAATAATACGGTACGTGTACTTATCATAACAATGTTCATACATCTGTGTAAATACAATCTGCTGTCATGTTCAGAAAGCGGTCCTTCTGTCAAACAGGGAATTCGAGGAACAATGAGAAAACAATCACCCAGTGTCCTTTTAGTACCGACTTGGAAAAGAAAATGCACATGATTCAAGAAGAAATTTGTCCGGATTTTAGTCGCCGCAGCAATGAAAATAACAGTTGAATAAGTTATAGATACACAACATGGATCTTCTCCTAACTATACTAGTAAACGGTTCCATACTAGCGTAACTGTACAGACAGAGCCGTTATACTCACTCAGGACGCAAGGCTGTACGCGGTTGTTGTCTCCGAAGCAGCCACTCAGTGAATGAGATTGCGGATGGTAGGTGGTGAGGGGGATACAACGGGGGCGAATAATTTGTACGCCAGCTACCGGGACTTGTAGTCTTTCTGCAAATCGTTTCACTGGTTGAAATACGCCGCTTGTCTCTGCAAGCATGAATCACCAGCGAGATCCTGGTCAACATATATTCACGGGGTCGAAAGCCGTACGTAAAGAGCGTCAAAACATATAATTCTCAACCACTGACTTCAGCAGTCGGTTGGTTTTCGAGACTACATGTACCAAAATGCTCCGTCAGCCGTCATGTCAGGTTATTGCGAAACCCGCATAAAATCGACAGCTGCGACCCACTCTGACCCCGACAGTGATTGACGGTATTCAGAATTAGGCATTGGACAATGGCCTCTGTTCTTGAAAATCTCTTGCTTCTTTCAAGGCTATAGCCTATTTGAATTGTAAAACCGTTCATATTGAATTTAACTCGTGTTTCAGAAGATGTCATTTTAATAATACAAACGCTACGAAACAGAAATCTTTCAAATGTATTAAACATACTTTTTCTATTCTATGAATGTAGAAGTTTACTTTTCTTTATATTATATTTCGTCCATTGAAAATTACCCTCGGTAATGGAACTGCCCCCAATCCATTATGCTCCCATCAGGAGACGTCTACTTCCTCCCACTGGTTGTTGAAGGGATGGATGACTTTCCCCAAGGTCATTAATTCAGTGAAAGGTTGGGATGCCTTTTCCTCCTCCTCTTCCTCCTCCTCCTCCTCCTCCTCCTCCTCCTCTATGCTGCACCTGTATGTGGTCTCTGTGCCCTCAGTACAGGCTAATGACTGTCGACCTAGGCAGGTTTCCAGCTGATATCTCACTGGTCTCAGGGCTGTTGAGAAAGTGACTGCTTATTTTCCCAAAGGCAACTGAAAACATCAAAAACTGAAACCATCCGAATGGGTAATCAACTGCATCTATGGTCCAAAGATCGACTACGGTATCTATTAGCTGGTGATTTAGAAGTCCAGACTACCTCAGCACAGTGATGTGCCGTACTGAGACATACTGTCTTCAATCAATCACCCAACGGATTCAGAGCTTCCGACGAGGGCCTCTTTAAGAAATCAGTCGGACCGTCCTCAGGCAAACCCAAAAGACACATACCCACGCACAGTCTGAATTCATTGTTAAACAGCCCCTCTTAGATGAACGATCAAGGCTCATCCTCGAAAACTGTGTTGTCCTCTGCAAAGACGTCCATCCATCCAGCTACAGATCAGTGACTCACGGCCCGGGGGAACGACACGCGTACTCTCTGCGGATCTGACCTTCTGAGTGCTGCTGACTAAATGATTTAGATAGAAGAAGATGTGAGCACAAAGTTGTAAGTCCCCCAGGAAGTTGCTCAGCATCTGGAAATGTTTGCACAAGATTAAGATCATTCAAGTCAGCGGAGCGTCTCATGAGTTTAGTGAGCATTTATGTCATCATTCCGGCGTTACGTTTGACGTGATGCAGAGTGTGGCGAGTGACAGTAAGGCCTAGCGCACGCTCTGCGTTCGTGTGAAGGTCAGTCGCTGTTTTGCTCCCTGGCAGAACAGCTGCTCCGCAGGGGCTTAACCAATGGCAACGCCAGAGATCACAATGATGCCAAATTCCTAGGTCTGATTGGCAGCCTATAGTGATTACAGCCAAAGCCACTGGCGGACATTTTTAGGGGCCAGCAGATCCCTGTTCTCACAAATAGTGGTGGACTGAGGCCAAGACCAGTTCAATGAACATTTACGGGAGGGTCACTTCTGAGATGTCATTGCCGATTATTACAATGGTGTTTTCTTGTGAAATTATTAATGATATAATTATCTCAGATGCAATTTTATGTCTGTGGAATATGTAGAAAACTGTGACCCCTTATTCATGTGCTGCACCTTTAAGTTTCTACATCAAATGCTGAATAGTTTGAATACATACTGTATTATTACCTTTTTTCATTTGGGTTAAAATTATCCTGTTGTCAGAAAGACACATAGTTAAAGCAAGATTCTGTGATGTAACTAGACTCAATGTATGCAAAATTATTTGGTTCGGATTTGTTGTCACATGCGGATTCAATCAGACATCGCAGCACCCCGCAGAGGATGCCGTTAAGATACTATGGTGACCTCACCCAGGGAAAGCGGAACATTCTTCAAAGGTTAACGTATTCACAGAACCCCAGAAGTCGGTTTTATAGAGTGACATAAGGTTCCCATGGAAGCCAGCTCAAATGCCATCCAGTACCACAAAATAAGCCATTGATGCAGAAAAAAGAGATTGTTTTCTGTGTGAACGAAAACAAGACCAGAAAAATAAATTCTGCATCGCAATAGCTATTCTGTTAAAAGGAATTGCACAAAAATGATTTCTTTCCTGTTTCGTGCAAATCAGACCACATAGTCCAACACATTTACTATAAATGTATTTTTCTGTCTTTGAATTGTATTGCTTTCAGATCTCAAGCAAGAGATCAAATTAATTGACCATATTTAATTCATCGACATGATTGATATTCCCCTTAGAGGTCTCTCAGCATTATGTTAGTTATAAACACAGCTGGCATATGCTTCCCTCACAGAGACACAGAGAAGCCATGATCAAAAACACTTGCACATGTATGACATGCAGTTCGAGAGTAACATTAACCAAACCAAACATTGCCACGAGTTTAAATCCGTTTAATTACTAATAAGACTGATGCTATGACAAGATACCACGAATGGATCATAACATAACCATGTGGTCGCAATACAGACGTTTTACTGCTAAAAGTTACTTTTAGACTACGATTCTAGTTTGTTGCGGTCAGTCTTAAGTATAGCTGCAGTGGGCTATGCGTGTTGAAAAGGCAAATTAACGAGATGGGCAGTAAGAAAGCAAACAGCACCCTTTAGCGGTAAAACAGTTCGCGAGTTTACGGAACGAAGTTCAAATGTCACCCAGACGGTGGCGCTCGCTCCACATCATTTTCCGAGCTCATGAGCAGCGCAGGAATGTATAAGGAGAAATGTTTTATGTGTGGTGATACTCAGTCAGTGCTATTGACCGAGCGGAAGCATAACACTGGCGTTTTCTCATCTAAGGCCACAGTAAAAGTAATGAAATAATAAATAATTAAAGTACCTCAGTTACTGTTGTGTGATGTTAATCAAACCGGGGCCTTGTAAATCATTGTAGGATTATGTTGCTCAGAAAAAGTTGCAATCATTTATTTTCAGTAGTTGTCAATTTACACCAATTTCAATGAGGATCGTCTGATTTCAATGCCTTCGCTGTTTTATTTAATTGACTGTTCCCTGCTTACCAGAATATGGCAACCAATGAGTATACAGCTCTGAACCTTGTATAGATTACTACTATTGATTAACTTGTATGATGACAACATTCTACAATCCAATTATAAAATAAACAATGGAATGAATAACAATAAATGTATTATGAATGAACTCCATGGAGATTTTCCTTTACATGTTTCGATCAACTGATTTGTCACAAATTGAAAGGCCTTGTTCAACTAGGTATTTTGTTCAAGGCATCAAGTCCCTGATGGGAGAAGCATCAGACAGGAAAACCAGGCAGTTAGCTGCATCTAGTTGCATATTTTTGAAGCTAGACAACTGTGATTATGTTTGTTAGCGTATGCAGTTTTGAGTGACGGCATCACGCCAGTCTGGTGTGCTGTTCCAGCCGTGGCCTTGGACCGCCACCGCCCCCCGCCCAACGCCCCCCTGCCCCCCCATCTCCTACAGCCCTCATCGCGTGCTCTTCCTGTCAACCATCCCAACTTTATTGACATTACAGGAATCACTAATGAAACGCTGTCTGGGTCTCAGGTCTCGAGTCTGTCTGTGGGACTATTAAAGGAACTGACACACTCACTCACACACGGCGCACATGCACATAGTATGCACACACACACACACACACACACACACAACCACTCTGTCTTTCTCTCAAAACTGACAAATGATTCACAGACAGACACACACACGCACACACACACACGAACACAGCAGCCTTTCCCGAACATGTTCTCGCCCCTGCTTGGTCTACTGTGTTACATACGGGAACAGAGGCGGCGAGAGTGAGGTGTGTCTACGAGTGCAGGCGTGTTTTGAAGGTAAAAGAGACAGAAGGCCCCATCACATCTCGCTGCTCCGATGCTTCATCAGCAAATGGTTCTGCAGCAGCACTCAGGGTTGCAGGTTGAAAGCGCGCGCGGGGGAGGGGGGGGGTGCTTTTTGCAGCAGAACCCGGGGTTGCAGGTTGAAAGCGGGGGTCCTTTAACTGCCACCTTTGGGGTGTTTTACCACATCTCCCCTTAGGGAGAGAGACACCCTCCGCCATCAACTGTGGTTCTTTGTGCTTCTGTGGAGAGGAGACTGCTGCTTGTGTCCCCAGTTCTTGGTTGTGTGTCCAGGAAGCACTCTCCAAATGACTTAAGACATTCGGGAGTGGGGGGGGGGGGGGGTGCATATGAATGACTTGGCAGAGCAGGGCAGAAGGCAGGACGGTGGGGTAATTGAGGGTTTTTTTTAAGTGCAGGGCCCCCCAAAATAAAGACCTACCCCCCCAGCTCCTATAAGACAACCACTGGGGCACCCAGCTGAGCGCAGCAATCTCAGCAGATTGGCGGCCCATGCTTATGCTAACGACCCGTACCCCCTCCTCCGCCCCCTCCCCCCCTCCGCCCCATCCCATCATCCTACCAAGCTTTATGGGCATAGCAGGTCACCCAATCAGTGTCTTCTCCCTTGTCCGTCCATGACAAAAGGCAGCTGAATGGGCCTGGCGCTGGTACATCACTGGGCCCACGACCAAACACGAGCCTGCAGTGAGAGGCCCCCCCCCTCCCCTCTCCCCCCTCTGTGTTCTTGTGCTACACACAGACAACATTGAAGCGGGCGGGGAGACGCTACTGTTAAGGCTCCGCGGAGAGCGATCAATACTGCCCCATCGCCATCGATAGATCAACTTCTTATCACATACGTTACAGTAGCCACCAGGCAGAATACTGTCAGGGATCACTTCGATTCAGGACATTAAGTGATGCAGTTGTGAGTGTGTGGAATACAGATGCTTGTGAGAAGTGTGTGTGTGTGTGTGTGTGTGTGTGTGTGTGTGTGTGTGTGTGGTGTGTGTGTGTGTGTGTGTGTGTGTGTGTGTGTGTGTGTGTGTGTGTGGACGATGGATGACGATGATGGATTGGAGGAGTTTTACTTTGTTGCAATTCCCTTTCAAAAACAGATCAATCTATCCATGTTTGTATCATGGACGTCATCCCATCCTGTGAGCTCAGGCACTCTGGCTCTCAGTTGTCTGTGTGATATCCACAACTGACGGTATCTGACGTTCAATATGAGCTGTTTCTCTGGAATGGCTCTGGGATGCTGGGAAGAGGTGCTTAGCTGTTCTCAGCATATCCGCCACTCCAGAGACTCTAAGTTTATAGTAAACACACTGCTGTTTTAAACCTGGTCTCAAAGCTCTAAATCTTATTGACATGGCCCAACACCTTCAGGCATTGTGTTCTCCAGGAGACATGTGAGGTGTCTTACTGCATTGAAGGGGAATGCCAAACATTTCACATTCATGGGATACGATCACTTACATATGAATGACATAATTGCTTTGGTAGAGGCTTAAACTACCATGTTAAGTATGCCCAGTCATTGCAATGGAGCCCTTAGGCTATGGGGATCACTATCAGTAGAAATTGTAATGACCCTATCTTCTGAGAAAAGAAATGTTGGTTTGTTTTCGTGTGTCAAAGATGGTGAATCGAAACATAGTCGGGCGATTGTCGGAGTGATAACAGGCAGGTCCAATAGAAATGTTAATAAAGCAGGAATGACTGACTTCCTGTGATAGAAACCTTTGTCACGTGAGCCACTACAAAGTGTAGAAGGTAGAAATTTGCTTCGATATTTACCCTGAGCAGGATGAGAAGACTTGCAGATGGAGGACAGGTGTGTGGAGAACCAACGACATCTCTCCCTTCATTCAAACAGAGTGTTCTGCCCACAAGCCTACGCTTTTGTGTTCTGAAAACATCGGCCCTGTCCCTGGATCAGCCTGTCCCCTGACGAGGGCCCTTCTTCTCATGGCTCATCCCGCTAATTACCCAGCAGCCATACTGTAAATGGGGTTCTTCTGCTAATCAGCCAAGGAGCAGGAGGAGGGAGAGAGGGAGGCAGGGAGGGAGGGGGGGAGGGGTGCATGTCAATAGACAGACCCCCTCCCTACTGTGAGGTCTTGATGCTTTGCCTAAAGCCCCAATCTAACACCCGGACTCACCTCTAGTCTTTAACTTCCGACAACATCCCCCCCTCCCTCCCCCCCCTCTCATCCCTGCTGCTCACCCTCGCTGCCTTGTTACTCTGGCTTCCAAAATCTACACGACAATGTTCCCAGGTCAGCCATTAGCACGCCAATGGACATGTCTGAATTAATTGACGTGTAATTATTAGATTAATGTTAGTACCGGTAATCAAGTGACTGCATGTGTTTTTTTGTGTGTTTTTGTTGTCTGTGCATGGGTGTGTGTGTTTTTGCATGGGTGCGTGTGTTTTTGCATGGGTGTGTGTGTGTGTGTGTATGTGTGTGTGTGTGTGTGCGTCTGTGCGTGTGTGTGTGGAGGGTGGAGGGGTAGAAGAAGATGTCCCACTGAGAGCCTCCTGCCACAGGTTAATCCACCCCCCAAACACTCACATCCAAACCAAGGGGGTTCTTGAAGCACAGCTGCCAACAGAGCAGTGCCACCCCCCTGGCCCGCCATGTCCTTCTAAACAAACACACTGCGAGTTAGCAGAGGTGTATCCCGGATCATTACTGCAGCACTGTCTTTGTTCCAGCTATAATACAGCATGAGCCTTCATTAAGAACTGTTACCGCCCCCACCCTCCACTCCCCTTCACACACACCCCTCCGCCTCTCATCACCCCTCCAGCCCTTCCCCGCCCTTCCCCGCACCCCTATCCATCAACGTCCTGTTTCACCCACCAACACCCATTCTCTCACAGGTGAAGTGTGCTGGGCCACAAAGGTCCTGAAAGGAGGTACAATTAGCCCTGTGGCTGGATAAGACCAGGCACAGGGCCCGTGGCTGGATAAGACCAGACACAGGGCCCGTGGCTGTATAAGACCAGACACAGGGCCCGTGGCTGGATAAGACCAGGCACAGGGCCCGTGGCTGTATAAGAACAGACACAGGACCCGTGGCTGGATAAGGCTAGACACAGGACCCGTGGCTGGATAAGGCTAGACACAGGGCCCGAGGTTGGATAAGACCAGACACAGGACCAGGAAGCGTCAATAGAGGCTAACTTTTATACAACTGTTCAAAGTAAACAGAGGGGTCTGCCACCTCACGCTTGATGAGACCCAGGGGCCGGCCGCTCTCATCACATCCCCTTTGTCGTTACTCCCAATCACTCATTCATTGGTCGTTCATTTATTAGGGCCTTACAGTCAGCCAATAGGGCAACAGGAGATTGTATAAGATGGGCAGGGATGGAAGAAAGAAATTAACAGTAGGCATGGTAGACAGGAGCTGGTCCTTTCAATGGAAACTCTTGACAGACATTCAAGGGAGCCTGTCAATGAATAGATGAGGATCAATGGAGGCAGGTGGGGTGGTGCGTGGTGGGGTGGTGTGTGGTGGTGTGTTGCGTGGTGGGGTGTGGTGCTGGTGTGTGGTGTGGTGTGGTGTGGATGAGTTTGGTGGGCTTACTGGGGTGAGACATGCCTCCTGCACACTCTTTTCCAAAGTGTCCCCCCTCACCCTCACGTCTCTGTGTGTGTTTACGTGTGCTGTTGTTTGAGTTTTGTCTTCTCTGCCTGGTCATTTGTCCTTTGTGGACCAGTCACACTCTGTGTGTCTCTCTCCAGCCCACTGACCCAGTGATGATGTTCTCCACTGCCCCACTGCCCAGCAGATCACCAGGCCTCCACCACCCAGCTCCCTCCACAAATCCCTGCCGCTCAGGACTCCCTGTAATGATCGCCGGCCTAAATAAATGCTCTGTGGTTACTGTCTATTGATCAGATGATCTGGCTATCGGATGAGCTAACAGATCCATGAAGGCCCGCTTCTGTGATTGAGCCTCTGTGTGTGCATTTGTGTGTGTGTGTCTGTGTGCGTTGTCAGCGTGGCTGTGTGTGCCTGCACGTGTTCTCTGTTAGGGTGTGTGTTCTCAGTTGGCGTGTGTGTGTTCTCAGTTTGTGTGTGTTCTCAGTTTGTGTGTGTTCTCAGTTTGTGTGTGTTCTCAGTTTGTGTGTGTGTGTGTGACTTCAAGAGGATTAAAGCCACTCTACTCACGCTCACTGGTCACACAGTCTGTGTTGTGTTTTCATCATGTGTCCCTGTGCTAATTATGAGCTACAAAGCAGGCTGGTGCTGTTGTTCCCTTAGGAGGCCTCAGTATTCAGACTCTCCTCTGTCCTGTGTGATTAAAAGAGGGGAAAGTTTAGATGGTGCTGTCCAGCCAATCAATAGAATGACCAGGACACCAGCAGAGTCTGGTGACCCCAGTGCAACCTGCGTTGCCCAGGAGGAGGTTCTTTTGAGGGCCACCTGCCAAGGATGAGAGAGAGTGGAGGGATGATGTGGGTGTCTTCAATTCAAGGAACTTGTCTTGAAGAGAAACTTGCCGGATAAGCTTGTGCTAGCGGGAGGAGGGGATTTCGGAGCAGCAGATGATTGGAGAGTGGATGAGGTGGATTTTGAGGCGGGGTGTTGACGGATGAGGAGCGTGGGAAAACAGCGGAGGTGTGCGCGGCGCTGATGTGGTGTTGTGACACGGCGAGGGAGACGTGTGACGCTTGGGGACCTTCCCTCGCTCATCCTCCTCGCCACCACGCCTGACCATCGCCTGTGAGGATAACGGCACCTGTCACCTCGCTCACCACAAGCAGCCGAGGGCTGGCCGCGCCTCAGGCGGGCTAACTAGCAGCCGCGCCCCACTCCCCGCGCCACCCTCCCCGCGCCCCCCTCCCCCCCCACACACACACACACCCCCTCCCTCAGCACACACACACCTCTTCAGGGTTATCCCCTCACTGCAGACGGGGTTAATGACAACAACAGTTGCAATTAAGATCTGGAGCCGGTTAGTCCTTCGTTAGCATTGCGTTTTTCTTTCTGTCACGGTGGCTTGAATGAGACTCCTAATAGATGGGTTTAGTTCTAATAGGCCTCAGGGGGGCAACACCTGAGTGAACACAACACCGCATCTCTCTCTCTCTCTGCACGGACTCACACACACACACTCAGAGCACAAGGCCTGGCCCTCATTCAGGAGGACGAAGGGGTGAGGAGTAAGACTCGTTGATGATAAGGACGGGTTATGAGGCAGTCCAGCATGAAAACTCAGATCTGCCTTATTGGCCTCATCCCAGGAGCTCATTACCTCGCTTTGGTGGGTGAGGAGGGGGAGGGGGGAGCACTGGAGAGACGAGCGTGGAGTATAGCAGAGGTAAGAGAGGACACATGGTATGTAGTTCTGTTGTGAATATGTAGTTGAACTGTTACAGCAGATACAACAGGTGGTAGAACATTTGGAAATAGCGACAATCCGTGACAACGAGGAAATTATATTTTAGGAACTTAGACACTCCCCTTTCAGAGTATCCTTTCATTAGTTCTCAATAGCAGGCCCCAATCAGCAGGCTGCAACTCATCCAGGTCAGGGACACACTGTGTCTCTTGCACCTTAAATCAAGGCCGGGAGTTTCTGAGCTACACCCACTGTTCACCTCCTCTCCCTCCTCCTCTCCATCCTTCTCTCCCTCCTTCTCTCCTTCCTCCTCTCCCTTCTCCTCTCCCTCCTCCTCTCCCTCCTTCTCTCCCTCCTCCTCTCCATCCTTCTCTCCCTCCTCCTCTCCATCCTTCTCTTCCTCCTCCTCTCCATACTTCTCTTCCTTCTCCTTTCCCTCCTGCTCTCCCTCCTTCTCTCCCTCCTCCTCTTCCTCCTTCTCTTCCTCCTTCTCTCCCTCCTCTCTCTCCCTCCTCCCTCGTTGTCTCCCCAACTCCTCTCGTGTCTCTTTTAGTGACGGTGGAAGAGGTGGCGTAAATCCGTAACTTCCCCAACTGGTCGCCACACTCCCAAATGACCTCATCGCTCTCTGCCAGCAGACCCTCTCTCTCTCTGTTGCCGGGTGAAATATAGGGGATGATGATGGCGGTGATTATTGGTGATTTCCTCAGCGGTGTGTGTCATTAGTCTGGGGGAGGGAGGGGGGCGTGGCGTGGCGGAGGGAGAGGATGGGAGGGTCGGGGGGAGGATGTGGTGTCTTGGGAGCACTGTTTGGATGACCTTCCTGATTGTTTTTCAGCTGTTGATTAAGCCGAGCTAGATTAACGTGCATCTACACATTGCTCAGGGGGAAGAACAATCACTGCTCAGCCTCCGTAAAGCTATCCTCTCTTCAGTGTTCAATTTACAAACTGTCAACTCATAACTATTGTTAAAGTCCATGAGACAGACAGGGACCCAAGCAAGACTGTAGGTTAACAAGAGTGAGAGAGAGGCAGAGAGACAAAGGGAGAGAGAGAGGTACAGCGAGAAAGGGAGAGAGGCAGAGAGAGGCAGATAGAGGAAGGGAGAGAGAGAGGCAGACAGAGGAAGGGAGAGAGAGAGGCAGAGAGAGAAAGGGAGAGAGAGAGGTAGAGAGAGGAAGGGAGAGAGAGAGGCAGAGAGAGAGAGGCTGAGAGAGAAAGGGAGAGAGAGAGGCAGAGAGAGAAAGGGAGAGAGAGAGGCAGAGAGAGGCAGATAGAGGAAGGCAGAGAGAGAGGCAGAGAGAGAGAGGGAGAGGGAGAGGGAGAGAGAGGCAGATAGAGGAAGGCAGAGAGAGAGGCAGAGAGAGAAAGGGAGAGAGAGGGAGAGAGAAATATGTGAGAGGAAAGAAAGCGGGAGTGAGAGAGAGATAGAGAGAAGGCCAGTGAGGAGGAGGGAATGAGAAACAGAGAGAGAGAGAGAGAGAGAGAGAGAGAGAGAGAGAGAGAGAGTGAGAGACAAGGTAAGTTCTCTATCTGTCTGGTGCCAGGGTGAGGTGTGTCTCCTCTCCTCCACTCCCGTCCTCCTCCCTTGCGACACGCTCTTCTCTCTTCCTTTAATTACAGTGTTGATGCTTGGTGAGTGCTGATGACTTGATTAAGCCTGCCGTGTGCAGTTCCAGTCTCTACCCCTCTGATGAATGGCCCCCCTGCTTATTAACTTACTCATGGTGATCAATAGATCGCTGGGCCTGAACATTGCAAGGACAGAAGAAAGCTGCTGCTGTCCACACACATTCTCAAACGCAACACAGATGATTAGCTAATGTAAGCAGTCTGTGAGGTTTCTACAAAGAAGGACTATGCATTAATTTATAGGTGTGCATGATTTCATTAATTATTTGAAATGGATGTTTGGAAGGGCCATTGTGCATTCTCGGAGGTCCATAAATCGTTACGAATGATAGCAGTTAGCGCATGTTTTACAGGCTGAAAAGCCACTCCATATGTAAGACCCTGTGACCCGCAGACTGTGTTCAGTCAGACGAGCTGTGTCCTTTCAGGGACCGGAGGAGGGTCACATCTAGACACCCCCACCGCCCCCCCCGGCCTCCTGCCCCCGCCCCTGACCCCCTCGTGCCCTGCCCACCTCCGTGACATCACACCTGAGAAGGCTCCTCACCATCATCAGAGCTGGCCTTGACCCCAGCGATGCTGGCTGGGCGCTTTGCATGTCTCACCCTCCCTGCCAGGCACCGGGGGAACGCCCCCGCCCCTTCTGACGGCCACCCCACAAGCCTGCCGTGGCCGGAAGCGAAGATCTCCATGACAGGTAAACGCCAGCTTGAATGACCATTTTTCTGTCCCAGCCTTCGTGTCTCCGCGACATCCATTTTCCCCCAAAACATACTCAAGCCCTCCTCACGTTCCGATATCGATTCTGTTTTGATATGATGAGTGGAAGGGGATCTCAGCTCCTCAGCTTGTGATGCTGTTATGGTGTTACATGTGTAGCAGATAGTGTGAACCAGCCCACACATCACCTCTGAAGGGTGTTGCTTGATTCATTTTTCATGTTTGAATGAAAAAAGGCTTCCTGTATTAGGAGAGACAGGTGTCAAATGACCCCCTCCCCTTACTGTTCTGTCCATGTGCCAGGGTCAGACTCTGGTTTGACATGGTCCTTAATGAACAGTACTTTGTAAGTGGACACCTTGAGCCCTCGGCAGCTAGGCTGTGCTTTGCACCAAATTGACCTCTGTTTCCCCTTCACCTACTCTCTGTGTCAGAGTGTGTGTGAGTGTGTGTGTGTGTGTGTGTGTGTGTGTGAGTGTGTGAGTGTGTGCGAGTGTGTGAGTTGTTGAGAGAAGGGTAGTGTGCGTGGGGCAGGTCTTCTGGGAAGAACCCCTCATGTTGATGTGTTGCACCATTAGCATGACTGCTGTAAGGAGGAGATAGAGAGAGACAGAGATGAATAGAGAGAAAGAGATGAGTAGAGCGGGAGAGAGAAAGAGATGGAGGAAAAGGGAGAGGGAGAGAGACAGGGAGAGAGAGAGCAAGAGAGAGAAAGAGATGGAGGGAAAGGGAGAGAGAGAGACAGGGAGAGAGCTAGAGAGAGAAAGAGATGGAGGGAAAGGGAGAGAGAGAGCAGGAGGTAGAAAGAGAGAAAGGGAGAGAAAGAGAGAGGGGGGAGAGAGAGGTAGAGAGGGAGCAAAATAGTGCGAATGCAGAGAGCCAGAGAGCCAGAGAGCGAGAAGAGAGGTGGAGGAAGGGAGAGGCAGCAAGCTCCATTTCAGAGACATTGATCTGCAACCAGGCCAGCAGAGCACAGCAGAGTGCACCAGTGCCTCTACTGCAGGATGAGTAGTATAAATACAGAGCAGTATTCTGTGTGGAGAGACCCAAGCACCAGTCTCATCCTATATGCTCATCATCCAGTTATCACCATCCTCTCCAGCTGGACTGGAGCCCCAACTCTAGCCTCAGCCCAATTCACTACACCACCCTTGGATCTGTCCCTCCCCTCCCCTACTCAATACTCTCTCTCTCTCTCTCTCTCTCTCTCTCTCTCTCCCTCTCTCTCTCTCCCTCTCTCCCTCTCTCTCTTGCCATTTCCACTCAAACTGTGGACAACAGGCAGACACAAACTTTAACATTTTCTGCTCAGCTCAGCATTTTTTCACTTAATACATGTCCATTACCACAGATATGGACTGCTAATGAGATCCTGCCTTGCATCTGTTATTGCACCAGTCAATCACAGCTCTGCCAATTATGTTGTCTCCTGTGTAGATATTTAGTAAAGATTCATACTCTTTTATAGTAACGATTTCTTAATGCAGTACTTTGAAACTCCGGACACTTTTACAACTGACAAATATGTATTCTATGAGCAGTTCTGATTGCTTAGATAATGTAACCAATATCCTATTGATCATAGAAAACCAATGATGACCGTCGCCATTGCTAATTAATTGACTTGCTGTAGCAAATGAATCAATGGCACACAGCATCGGATTTGTGACTGAGATGAATCTTATGTGTTAGAGATTGTTAAAAAGCATCAACAGATCAATGGAGCTTCGCATTTTAGCTTTGGATGTGTGAATATCTGTTTCGGTGTGGGGTGGGAGTGTGTGGGGCCCGATAGTGCGCCTGGAAACAGGAGACGAAACACAAGCCTGTTCAGCATCTGGCTTCTTCACCACACAGGGCCCAACATTGGAGGAGCCCAGCTATACGAGCTGTAAAACTCCCTATTAAAGCCAGTGGTCCCTGTGGGGCAGAGCAAGGCTGGACACACACACTCGGACACACACACTCGGACATATTCTAAGACACAATCGGGGACACACACTCAGACACACTCGAACACACTCTAAGACACACTCTAAGGCACACTCTAAAGCACACACTTGGACACACACTCGGGAACACACACTCCAACACACTCTAAAACACACTAGGTCACACTCTAAGGCACACACCAGGACACACACGCACACTCGGACACACTCTGAAACACACTCTCGGACACACACACACGCACACACTTGGACACACTCTAAGACACACACTCAGACTCACACTCGGACAAACATGGCATCGCGCACACACTCACACATTCAAACACACGCAGCGTCCAGTCAGAATTTCAACTTGCTCAAATAAACGATTTCCTGAGGCCTTACTGCTCATTCACTTGCTGCATCTCTCACTACATGTTTGGTTTTGAGACTGACGTCTCTTCTATTTCCCTCTTCTCTGTCTCCTCTCTTTGCCTCAAGCCTCTCAGGTTGTGCTACGCGTCCACCTGTCACAGGACGAAAGGATGTTGATATCAACTGTCAAACCTTCAACCCTAATGGAGCTTTTTTAAGTGAAAACCTTAACAGATCAATGCAGGGCTCAGGAATCAGGTTACACTGTCACAGGCCACTTGAGGAGGAGGGAGAAGAGAGAGGGGATCTGTTCAAGGCACAAACCCGCAGCACCAATCTGGAGGTGGGCCGAGTTGTTCAAGCCAGTCATTGATAATGTTTGCAACGACAAAGAAAAGCACGAGACAATCAGGACGACAGGACTGCGCCCCCCCCAAAAACGTTGTTCCCTGAGCAGGTTGTAAGATGCGATGTTACGTGGGTTCATCACACAGAGAGCACAGCGGTCCGTGGCCCACTCCGGAACGGAAACGACCATCATAGCATTTCTAACTTGCCGAAGAGGGTCAGGGAGGTAGGGTGTTAAGGAGTTAGATGTGAGAAGGAGGATCAGGGAGGTAGGGTGTTAAGGAGTTAGATGTGAGGAAGAGGATCAGGGAGGTAGGGTGTTAAGGAGTTAGATGTGAGGAAGAGGATCAGGGAGGTAGGGTGTTAAGGAGTTAGATGTGAGGAGGAGGATCAGGGAGGTAGGGTGTTAAGGAGTTAGATGTGAGGAAGAGGGTCAGGGAGGTAGGGTGTTAAGGAGTTAGATGTGAGGAAGATGATCAGGGAGGTAGGGTGTTAAGGAGTTAGATGTGAGGAAGATGATCAGGGTGGTAGGGTGTTAAGGAGTTAGATGTGAGGAAGATGATCAGGGTGGTAGGGTGTTAAGGAGTTAGATGTGAGGAAGAGGGTCAGGGAGGTAGGGTGTTAAGGAGTTAGATGTGAGGAAGAGGATCAGGGAGGTAGGGTGTTAAGGAGTTAGATGTGAGGAAGAGGGTCAGGGAGGTAGGGTGTTAAGGAGTTAGATGTGAGGAAGAGGATCAGGGAGGGAGGGTGTTAAGGAGTTAGATGTGAGGAAGATGATCAGGGTGGTAGGGTGTTAAGGAGTTAGATGTGAGGAAGATGATCAGGGTGGTAGGGTGTTAAGGAGTTAGATGTGAGGAAGATGATCAGGGTGGTAGGGTGTTAAGGAGTTAGATGTGAGGAAGAGGGTCAGGGAGGTGCTTGGCCAGAGGGCTATAACCCCTGTTAGAGCACATTAGGTGGAGGAGAGGGTCATGTGGCTTCATGAATGTTTCAACAGGATAGGGGCATTCAGCTTCCAACTCTAACAACCCCATCAGGTCTCACTGGGCGAGAGACTACTGTGGCTGCAGGGCTGGGATGTCACTCCTTTCCTGTGGTAGAGCACTCACGTATAGATCTCTCTCTTTGACACACACACACGCACACACACACATGTAGATCACATGCACATCCATCCACGTACACACACATATACTCACATAAAGTCTCCACTTTACGGTGGTAGAGCACTCAGGCGTCCTCCTGGTGACTTATGGCCTGTAGGAGTGGGAGAGGCAGGATTGGCGTCGTCCATAAGGCAGGCTGCACCCTTGGCGTGCATGAGGCTCTTAAACAGCCATCCAGGCAGGAACAGGGGCTGACCTGAGGTAACTGCTGCAGCTTCACATCTTTGAAGTCCGTGCACCCTTTGACCCCTCCAGACATCAGGGGGCGG
>BROE01000024.1:10888925-10912189 GCA_036571765.1 Plecoglossus altivelis | reverse complement strand
AGATGATCAGGGAGGTAGGGTGTTAAGGAGTTAGATGTGAGGAGGAGGATCAGGGAGGTAGGGTGTTAAGGAGTTAGATGTGAGGAAGAGGGTCAGGGAGGTAGGGTGTTAAGGAGTTAGATGTGAGGAAGAGGGTCAGGGAGGTAGGGTGTTAAGGAGTTAGATGTGAGGAAGAGGATCAGGGAGGTAGGGTGTTAAGGAGTTAGATGTGAGGAAGATGATCAGGGTGGTAGGGTGTTAAGGAGTTAGATGTGAGGAAGAGGATCAGGGAGGTAGGGTGTTAAGGAGTTAGATGTGAGGAAGAGGGTCAGGGAGGTGCTTGGCCAGAGGGCTATAACCCCTGTTAGAGCACATTAGGTGGAGGAGAGGGTCATGTGGCTTCATGAATGTTTCAACAGGATAGGGGCATTCAGCTTCCAACTCTAACAACCCCATCAGGTCTCACTGGGCGAGAGACTACTGTGGCTGCAGGGCTGGGATGTCACTCCTTTCCTGTGGTAGAGCACTCACGTATAGATCTCTCTCTTTGACACACACACCAACAGCACACACACACAAACAAAAAAACAAACAAAAAAAAACACACACACACATATACTCACATAAAGTCTCCACTTTACGGTGGTAGAGCACTCAGGCGTCCTCCTGGTGACTTATGGCCTGTAGGAGTGGGAGAGGCAGGATTGGCGTCGTCCATAAGGCAGGCTGCACCCTTGGCGTGCATGAGGCTCTTAAACAGCCATCCAGGCAGGAACAGGGGCTGACCTGAGGTAACTGCTGCAGCTTCACATCTTTGAAGTCCGTGCACCCTTTGACCCCTCCAGACATCAGGGGGCGGCTTGGGGTCACGGCTGGACATCCCCTGAACAAAGGGTGGGGTGTGGAGGTACGTGAGGGCAGTTCATTGAACCTAGCGGGGTACACACAGACCCTGACACGCCAGGTAGGGCTGCCAGCAACAGGCTCTTCACTCAAACATGTCACCCGTTTGTTTGATTGCATTGTTATGTTTAAGACCAAGTTTTCCTTAGTTTCTGGTGTGCGTCAGATAAGAACGTGAGGAAGACAGGAGGACAGAGGAGGAGAGGGGCAGGGGGCAGGGGGTAGGGGACAGGGGGCAGGGAAAGGCAGAAGAGGGCAAGGGGGAAGGAAAAAGGGGGCAGGGGGAAGGGGGCAGAAAAAGCTAACTGGGTGATAAACTGGCTGTACTCCTCAGCTCCTTTGCTGTAAGCTTTGTTAAATGTGAATGACAGATATTGATGGGCATGTTGCAGACCAGCCCCCTCTGTCTCTGTGTGTGTTTTGTGTGTGTGTGTGTGTGTGTGTGCATGCGTGTGTGTGTGGTGTTGTGTGTGTGTGTGTGTGTGTGTGTGTGTGTGTGTGTTGTGTGTGTGTGGTGTGTTGTGGAAAGGGGTTTTACATTATCGATTTTTTAATCATGCTTGTTCAGAGTGGTAATTTTTTTTGTAAAAAAAAAAAAAAAAAAAAAAAAAAAAAAAAAAAAAAAAAAAAAAAAAAAAAATTTTTAAAAAAAAAAAAAAAAAAAAAAAAAAAAAAAAAAAAAAAAAACTTAAAAAAAAAAAAAAAAAAAAAAAAAAAAAAAAAAAAAAAAAAAAAAAAAAAAAAAAAAGGGTTTTTTTTTTTTTTTAAAAAAAAAAAAAAATTAAAAAAAAAAAAAAAAAAAAAAAAAAAAAAAAAAAAAAAAAAAAAAAAAAAAAAAAAAAAAAAAAAAAAAAAAAAAAAAAAAAAAAAAAAAAAAAAAAAAAAAAAAAAAAAAAAAAAAAAAAAAAAAAAAAAAAAAAAAAATTTTTAAAAAAAAAAAATTAAAAAAAAAAAAAAAAAAAAAATAAAAAAAATTTTTTTTAAAAAAAAAAAAAAAAAAAAAAAAAAAAAAAAAAAAAAAAAAAAAAAAAAAAAAAAAAAAAAAAAAAAAAAAAAAAAAAAAAAAAAAATTAAAAAAAAAAATAAAAAAAAAAAAAAAAAAAAAAAAAAAAAAAAAAAAAAAAAAAAAAAAAAAAAAAAAGTTTTTTTTTTTTAAAAAAAAAAAAAAAAAAAAAAAAAAAAAAAAAAAAAAAAAAATGACGTACTTGCAGGCTCACCAAAAAAACATAAAAATGCACTCTCATCTCCTGAGCAATCCACGGGGGAATAGATCATTAGCCCTCCTGTGTGGCTGGTGGCTGTGTGGCTGGGGGGAGGAGAGGGAGGGAGGAGACCACGGAGAGAGGAGTGCTTATTAGCTAATCCAGTACAGGAGGGCTCCCTCACTCCCCCCCCCCCCACCCTGGCCAGTCCCCCACCCCCTCTTCAACAGTAGCACAGAGAGCTAAGAAAAACAGACAATGTTTGCCCAGAGGTGAGGGGGGAAGGGGCGGGGCGGGGGGCTGTTTGCCCAAAGAGGGAGGAGGGGTGTGTACGTCCCTCCATATTGCAGGAACCTCTAAGCGTTAGTCTAAATGGAGATCTGAAGGGATTAGCTATCCAAACACAAGCACACGCTATCTCTCAGAGAAGTGTTGCCGTAAGGACGTGTGTGTGCATGTGGCAGCAGTACACTGTCCATATGGTCCTGTGGCCTCTTTGGGGACCACACAGACACTGTCATCCTTTACCTATGCGTCTAAATACGGTGGGTCTACACTTCAGTCTGTTTGAGTTGTGCATGTGAACATATCACCGCTTACCATGCTTGTTTAAATATCCATGCTGGACAAGGGGTGACAATAAGGGGATGAATGTTCACTTAAGCCAAGTGGCCTTTTTTCCAGTTTCCTTTGGCATTATCACCCCTCTTCTACCTGCGGGGTTTATCAGCGTGGGGTCTGGCTCCTCCAGAGCACCAGTTAAACCAAACCATGAGCCATACACAACATGGCTGCCCTGCGGAGAGACGCATTCCCATGTGAATAGGACCAGGCACAGGGGATGATGGACCAATGCTGTGACAGGAGCGTCGGTGGCTGATTCACATGGACATGAGCTATTAGAGAGAGGGGGGGGGGAGAGAGGAAGAGAGGGAGGGAAAGAGAGAGAGAGAGAGAGACAGTAGTGTCTGTGTTCATGTACCCGTCAGTCAGTAAGTGTGTGCATATGTGTGTGTGCGCGTGTATGAGTGAGTGAGTGTACATGCAGAGAGCAGGGAGTCTCTATACAGAGCCCCTCACCACAGGTCATGACAGCAGGTCACTGTGTTGCTAACACACACCTCTACTCCTAGTAACACCCTGGTGTTCCCGGTCCTTTCATTCACACACATAGCCCAGCTCTGCCCCAGGCCCTGTCCCCCTGGCCCTGGCCCCCTGGCCCTGTCCCCCTGTCCCCCTGGGCCTGTGCCCCTGGCCCTGTGTCCCTGTCCCCTTGGCCCTGTCCCCCTGGCCCTGTGCCCTGTCCCCCTGGCCCTGGCCCCCTGGCCCTGTGCCCCTGTCCCCCTGGCCCTGTCCCCCTGTCCCCGTGGCCCTGTGCACCTGAGTCCCTGGCCCTGTGCCCGTGGGCCCCTGGCCCTGTCCCCCTGGCCCTGTCCCCCTGGCCCCCTGGCCCTGTCCCTGCTAGGTACCCTGCTGTTGGCTTCAGCACATGCTGGAATAACAGTAGAGGTCTCACAAATGCTGTGCGCATAGAGACAGGCAAACAGCACGCCAGGGGCCATTGTAAGGGATGCCACTCAGCAAGAGTTCACTTCTAACACTTTCTAACGTTGCGAATCACAATGGGGACGTCAACCAACATGCAGATTTATCTCTCTCACTCTCTGACACTGCATTTTAATGACACACTGCTCTGTGCTTTCTGTTTGATTAAAAGGACATACTGGCTGTCTTGAAACAACATTGATTCTATTTGAAATGTTGGTAGGACTGAAAGAAGATTGTGAATACATATCATAAATTAAAAGTCACTGTTATCTTAATTGTTGTTTGGTCATTGATCCAATGTAGAGTAAAAAGAGACAAAGTCATGATCATCCTAATAAAACTAAACTGTCAGTTTGTGTTCTGGAAGTTCCTTTAGAAAGAACCTTGGATTCTCATTAAGCAAAATTCTTCAGTATCAGAGATAAACTCTGACTGTTTATTTACCTGGGGCATAGTGAGATTGTCTGGAGGGTGGTTGGAGGTCTGGAGGTTGGATCGGGATCTGGAGGATGAGTGAAGGTCTGGAGATGGGTGAAGGTCTGGAGATGGGTGAAGGTCTGGAGGATGGGTAAGGGTCCAGAGGTTGAGTGAAGGTCTGGAGGTGGGCAAGGGTCTGGAGGATGAGTGGAGGTCTGGAGGATGAGTGGAGGTCTGGAGGATGAGTGAGGCTCTGGAGGATGAGTGAGGCTCTGGAGGATGAGTGAGGCTCTGGAGTTGGGTGGGGGTCTGGAGGATGGGTGAAGGTCTGGAGGTGGCTGGGGGTCTGGAGGATGAGTGAAGGTCTGGAGGGTGGGTGAAGATCTGGAGGTGGGTGGGGGTCTGGATAGGAGTAGCCCCATGGGACCTGGTCACAGTGGAACCCCACACCAGCCCCAGTGGAGCAGGATAAGACCATCTGTCCTCATGTATCCTGCAAGAACACACACACACACCGTGTACGCACTCACACAAACACACACACACTCCTCGCGCACACACACTCCTCACACACACAGTCATCTAGGTTGTCCTGGAGGGGGACTTTGTGATGTTTCATCTGCCATTCATCCAGTCAGCTGCATTCAGACCACTGAGCCACTGTGTTGTCAGGATTACTGCAGCCTCTACTGTCCTCTGTCCCAGTGGAAATCACCAGCAGATAACAGCACCAAGCAGGCATCCTGCTCCCCAGGTCCCCACAGTCTGTCCCCAAGCTGCTGTTAGCGTGACTGTAGAAATGTAACAGAATGTCTGGGACTGGGTGTTTCTATAAAGCACAGGGAGAAGCCAACTTTATGTTTCTGTCACTGACATGTTTTGTTATTGTACATTTTAAGGGACAATCAATAAGCGTCAAATCATTACAGTCCTTCAACAACATGTACTGGGGATGGAATGGATAAAACACCATGATTGGTTGAAATGTGTCTGTTCTAATTCAGATTTGCGATCAAATGAATAGCATCCTGTGAGGCTGTGTTCATGGCTGAGCAGTGGAGGTCAGGCAGTTTGTGAGTGACAGGACCACGGGACACTTCTCTTAGCTCCATGCTCAGCGGCAGCGGTTGCATGACCCTGAATGCCAGTTATTTGAAGTGGTCACTCAGTCACGATGACGGTGAACGAGATCAGTCTTCGGTTTGATTCATCGGTGATGGATTGGACCAGTTTACCTGCAAGAGACTTCTGGTGATGATTTGCCTCGCTTAACTCTGTCTCTGTCTCTCTTTCTCTCTCTCTCACACTCAGTGGTGCTTCACTTTATCTCTTATTCTCTCTCTCTCTCTCTCTCTCTCTCTCACTCACTCTCTCAGTGGTGCTTCACTCTCTCTCTCTATTTCTTTCTCTCTGTCTCTCTCTCTCTCTCTCTCTCTCTCTCTCTCACTCACTCACTCACTCTCTCAGTGGTGCTTCACTGTCTCTCTCTCTCAGTGGTGCTTCTCTCTCTCAGTGGTGCTTCTCTCTCTCAGTGGTGCTTCTCTCTCTCAGTGGTGCTTCTCTCTCTCAGTGATATAATTGTTGCGCTGTGGAAAGGAAAGACAGATAAATGAAAAGACAAAGAAATGGAGGGATGGAAGGATTGGATGATGTTTATGAGCCCAGTCAACCAAGAGCCAGCGGTTAGTCTGCAGTCTGACACACACACACACACACACACATACACACACACACACACACACACACACACACTGTACACTGGCCTCTCTTAACAGATCAATGAGAGACAATGGATCAGATCAACTGGACCAGAGAGAAGAGAGATGAGTCACCCTTTGGCTCCTGAATTCATTCTGGCAATAACTTTCTGATGCATTAATTATGAAACACAATAAAGGTTTATTCCGATTTCATACAAGTGATACTGTGGTATGATATTCTAAAGCTATCCTCTCTTATTGTACTGTGAGTTACGATTCCATCTCAGAGGGAAATAACCTGCGGTAACCTGAGCAGTAAAATGTTAATCGCTCTCTGATGGGAAGATATGATTAATTTTACATTGATGAAAAGCTTAATCTGACAGTGGGAGCCCAGGAGATCTGACAAGGCTTGTTAACTGCCTGGTAGGTTAAGAGTGAAATCAATTGATATAAACAACAAGATTAAACTTTTGCTATGGCCAAGCCCTTCGGCCTCTAAATCAACCAATCAGAAAGGCGCTTGTAAAAAAGAACCTCTTCAAATGCTTTCTAGTGCTCTCCAAGAGTCCTCGTCCGTCTTTCCGTCTCTCGCCCTTTTCTTTTCATCCTCCCGTCCTTTTCTCTCATCCAGGGACAAAATAAGCAGCGTGTCCTCCACTATCTCTGTGCCTCTGTGGAAGGCTGTATACGTGGGCGGGGCTGGGAGGTTCCAGTGGAGCTTGATTTAGGCCAGCAGTTGTTAAGGAGCCCATATTTCTCCCATCGGAGGAGAGAGGGGGCTGTTAAACAGTCGGCTGAGGTCTGACCTCTGACCTCTGGCTTGCCGTCCATCCGTTCCAGACTCTAAGTACCCAGCCAGCATGTGCCACTGTCTCCAGTCCTCTCCGAGGGACACAGCTACCCAGTACTCACAACACCCTGCTCCGAACCCTGGAGACCAGGACCACAGAGATTCATCACTGACACAAGGCTATGAGCTGCTGCTCCTAAAACAATAGTATAACTATCAATATTTACTTATCAGGTGTGACTTGGTCTGGCTTCACCTTCCCTGCTTTGCCTTTTCTGAATGAGAATGCTGTCGCTGTATCACTCTCCTTCTAGATGGCTCTCAAAACTACTCTGATGCTCTGTCCCAACACAGTATAACATTACTTGAATGTGGTTCGATGCAATATGAGTGGCGTGTTTATCTCCATTATGGATGTTCACACTGTGAGCTATGGACAGAAGGGTGAAAGGTCACATAGCTCAGCACAGAAACAGAGGCTATTTCTTACTTCTTACTGCGTCATCTGTCAGACCCCATGTTGACACAACTACTGAGACCAGCGGTCTCTCTAGCCATCTCTCTTCTTCCCCAGCCGCAGTGTCTCTCCTTTCATACTCTCTGGTCTCTTTACTCTCCTCTCTCTCTGCCACACTCTCTCTTTTTCTGACACTATCCCCCCTACTTTCCACCTCTCTCTCTCTTCCCATTGCCTCGGGAGAACACATTTGGGACAGTTGGTGTCTGTGGAGGACAATGAGAGGGCAGCAGATGTCATCAGGGCAGTCTTTGTGTTTGGCTGAGGCCACCCTGGGTCCACCTCATTGCTGCACTCCATTGTCATTCATTCGGTGCTGTGGTTTGTTCAGTTACACGGTGGTAGAAGTGAGTGAGTGAACGTTGGAGAATTGTGTTACATGTAATCCTAATGAATTCCGAGCGCTTCATCATGACGTAAGGTTATTTGTAGGTGTGACATTTAATCAGGGACAACTTTTAAAAAGTGACATTATGTAGACACAAGCTATAGTCATGCTCTGAGTTTTTATTTTTTAATTATAAAGCGTATGCTTTTAAACAAACAAATACCTACACGTATACACACACACACGTATCGACTGCTTTTGCGACCAACGGGAAACGTACAAAATAACATTTATTATAGCGGACAATTATGGGCTAGAGGTAGTATACACATTTTAGGTAGGAGTCACGATTACTATGAAATCACGCGATTTATTATGTTAAATTAAAACAATGAAACAAACTGCGGAAATGGCTAACTGTAGTTAGAATAGGCTAGTTAACTGTGCTGATTCTGAAGCGTAATTTCGATAACGGAAACAACGAAAACAAGAAATAATAGGATATCATGAACAACAGTAGCTCTTAGCCACAAACCACGTATGGCATTCACATTTATTTTTCTTAAATAAATAAACGTTTTTAACAAAACGAAATACACGTCATTGACACACAAAAAAACTGCGGTTGTATTAAATAAATGCAATTGTTTGGCTATATCGATATCATACAACGAATTTGTTTGCTCGTAGCGGAGTTTTCCTTAATGGAAATATTTTCAGGGCGTGTTATTTCCAAGGCCGATATTCTGGATTGAGAACAGTCAGTCCGCTGAAAGGAAAGCTTTCCCCGTGGAGTTTCTGAGTCCTGCTGGGTTTGCCAACCGAAAACATCCCTGCACCATCGATAGATTCGTTTGTGGATAGAGATCCAGGAGCCGCCGTTTCCAAAAACGGTCTTTCTGTCAGAACGAAAACATCAACAAATCAATAAACAAAAACTTCTCTAATACAGGATTTAGGCCTCTCTGCAAACAGCCATCGAAGGGTTAATTAGACACCATTGTAACTAATCGTCGCTAATTGTTTCATTACTATCTATACATCACATCTATTACTGTCTATACACCAAAATATGACAAGACCTACTTTTATGATTCTTCATATGGTGCTTGAGTTCTTCTACATCTGGAAATGTGCTCCCACAGACGTCACATGGAGACGGCTTGTCCTTGGTGTGAGTGCGCCTGACGTGGCTGTCGTGCGCGGCGTGCGACGCGAAGGCCTTCCCACAATGTTTGCACTTGAAGGGCCGCTCTCCTGAGTGCTGGCGAATATGCGTGCGCAGAATACTGGAAGCTGTGAAGGCCTAGCGAACAGGATGGCGTGAGTGACAGTGACGACGAGACGTGAAATGCTCACTGTTGTATCTTAATCAGGAGGTGAAACTGATGAGACTACACATCCCACGAGTCCAGACGAAATAACGGGACTTGAAAAAGCGGTATGGCTTCGTCTGGGCGCGCTTCTAAATCGACCACTTTTAGATAAGTAGGCCCACCAATGTTCGGTTAATTTTAACATCAACAAAGATTGTACATGGCCCCAGGTTACAACATTCACGGTCTGTAGTCTGTGTATTCTTTGAGGCCGACTGTCAAGAGAGCAAATAGCTCCGAAAAGCTACAATTGCAGCCTATTCTACTAAGCATAGGCTTAGTGTTCAGTGTTCAGTCAAAATAACAATGCAAGTCAGCACCGTACTTTGATTGGAAAGCAGCATATCTGTTTCGGCAAAACGTCGTTGAGTACATAAAACTTGGAGGAGGATAGAGTGCACAAAACAAGGAAAACTTCTGCCCCTTGGAGGGCCGTAAATTAAAAGAGTAATCTCATCTAACAAAGAGATGGGTGTACATCTGGCGATAATTAGCATGTAAGTGTCTCCGCGGAGTGTGCCTGAGTCAGGGGACAATAAGGGGCTCGAGCCAAATGCACCATGAAATGACGGAGCTCCTAAATGGTAAGCTCGAGCTCCTTTGAGTCGAGGCGGAAACTCCCACCGAGGGGACTGCCACCGAGACGGACGGTAATTAGGCCTACCTTATTACAGTAGACACACTTGTACGGTCGCTCTCCGGAGTGCACGCGCATGTGTTTGTTCAGACTGGACGACTGAGAGAAACTTTTCCCGCACACCGAACACTGCAACAGTGAGAACGTACAATGTAAATTGTTCTGATCGCGCACAGAGGTTGTCTTTACACACAGTAATAATGTGCACAAACTGAAGAAAGCTGTGTTACGTAATATAGTAGACATAGTCGAAACAGGAGCTGTTCTTTCAGCACCAATCGTCAGTTGAATGTGTTTATCCAATTTGGCACAGTGCGTAAGTGAAAGAATGAGGTGAAAATCAAAGTAAAAGTATTGACCCACCTTGTGCGGCCTGTGTTTCTCGTGAACGTGTAAGATGTGAATGCGTAATCGGTCTCTCTTCTCAAAAGACCTGTTGCAGAGATGACAAGGGAACTTCCGGTCACCCTGATCCACGCACCGGGTATACTTCAGATGCTTGTCTCTGTAATATTTGTATGCAAAGACTTTCCCACATCGATCACATTTGAAACCGTCTCCAATATCTGAAATGGGGAGATCAAACGAATATACTGAGTATGGTAATTACAATCAAGACACCTTTTTTTCCCAATATGGAATAACACTGCGATATAAATTAGATGGAAATAATGACGATATATTATGATAGGTCTATGTAAGATACATCAAACGAGCCAAATGCTAACCTTCAGCTGGTAGCATCGAGTTGCTCTCCTCCAGCGAGCTCTTAAGCGTGAGGGGAATTCCCAGGAACTGCACGTAACAGTCCCCGTACCAGACCAGCAGCTCCTGGCTCGGCTGAATGTCCTTACAGGTCTCATAGAAGATCTGCCGCTGGCTCTGAATGGCTATCAGATTCTGTTCTTCGGGGAAGCGTGCACACTTCACCAACGACATCCAGTTTCCGGAGCTCCCCCGGCCGTCCACAAAGTGACTCAAACGGCCATTCTCAAACACCTGAATAATACAAGCCAAAGGTTGACTTCAAATACTAAATGCTAGAAAGCGACCCATCACAACTGAGCCAAAAGCCCTGACATTTTAACACAATGGCCATGCAGGTTTACGCTACACCATTATGCATATCATTTCCATTCAACCATTCACCTGCGCATTGCCATATCACCACTGCGAACCTTCTATCGGTCGAAGTTAGGCTTAGAGCTATTTTCGCACAGCGGAGAGTATAAATAACTTGCCTCCCACATTAGCGTGTTGTCATCGTATGTTTTGATCTCGCTTGTATTGACCAGTTTGCCTTGGAAGGGCCCATAGCGGGTCCCTTTCGGAATGGATCCCTTGTTTGAGAAAACCCCATAATGACAAGCGTTTCCACAAGTGGTCTGGAGGATGGCCAGCCCTGGAAAGTAAATAAGACGTGTGATTACATTTATCAGGCTATTCAAATCAGTTTAATATGGTTGCAAAACAGTAGGGTCATAGGTCAAGTACACAGGCTACCTTCAGGAAGTTCCAGTACGTCAGCGTCCAATGACAGAAACTGGCTCTCGGAAACTGACAGAGAAAAAAACAAATTCAAAACGACCGTTTATGACCATTTTGATGAAATCACAAGAATAGTCCAGGACTCGTCTGACACAAAAAGTAATTATATTGTAGTTATTAGTATAATACATTGATTGTTTTACTATTCTAAACGTGATGTGGACATTTATATTGTCAAAAAGTGGTAGCCTACTTCCTATTGTTTATTCATTGCATCAATACTCATCATACAATTTCTGAATGGCGACGTGACAAAAAAGGGGAGTTGATTATTTTCATTTGTTTAACTCACCTGTCTTTCCTGACAGTGCGACACCTGAAGTCGCTTGGTGCTCCTGGTTCCTGGAGTAACCATAGAGAACTGTGAATAGATCGTCCTCGCTGAAACAGTAAGTGCGTATTTTCTCCGGTGATGAGATGGTATCCCGAAGGCGGAATAGACTTTCCTTGGGCGGCGTGGCCGAGGGAGCGGAGGACCTCTCACTCGAGGGACTGCTGAAGTCTGATAGCGGCCCGGTAGCATGTTCAGTCGCCACGGCAGCTTGCTCCTCGTGCCTTGGATAAAGAGTATGTCCTGGCAGCATCCTGTACGGAATACTGGACACGTTGAAGATTTGTTCGTGGAGGACTGTGGCTTGATGTCCACCATGGCCAATGAAAGAAGATGTTCCGCCGGCGAAGTTGAAAGGCATGACCGCTTGGGTGTCTGTGACCAGACGTCCGAGAGACTTCAGCGGATGCAGGAGGTTGTGGGTCCCCGCAAAGAGATCCATGTAGTGAGTGTCAGACATATGTGCATGGTAATAAGTCGTCCCGTGACTAGGGCTAGATTTAATCGGGCTGGGATGAATACTCTTGTCCTTCACCACTGGAACACTGGACACGGACACTGACATTGCAGCAAGCACAAAGTCTATATTTTGGCTTTGCTCAAATACTTAATTGGTCTGTGTTCCTGCCTGAAAAAAGAGAGTAATTAATTACATCTGTATCCCTTTTATTTGTATGTAGCCTGCTACATGGTTAGGGTTCTTAACGAGGACATTTAATGGCATTTTTAAGAAATACAGGAGCAGTTCTGTGTCATAGACTTGTAATTTAATTTGGAATAATCCAGCCTACTCTAACTACTACCAGTCTACAGTGTACTGTATTACAATATAATACAATACATATGCAATACTTAAAATGTAAATAACAGAATTCTAATTTTTAACATCTAGGCCTTATTATTAGGCAATTATTTGACGGCAAAACGTATGACGTGGCCTATGTCCAATTAATAAACGAAACTCTGGAATTAAAACTTGACTTTTGAAATCTACGACGAAAAAGCTAATATAACAAATATAAACTTGTCAAATACATTTTGGCACAGAATATTCTTTCAGTTAGGAACTTATCAGTTCAGCACGGTGGTAAATGTTTACATTTACCTGGCCTACATTTGAATAATTTAGCAGGCCCTTTATCCAAAGCGAAATAGTCTAGTGCACATATAATAAAAAATGGGTAGTTTGGGAATTTTTCCGGTTTACAGAACACACATCAAGCACGTCAATATCTCTAAATTGGTGTAAGCGAAAATAGTTTCCCCATGACTACGCAGGTATATTTGGTAGCCAATTTGGAGACAAATAAGGGTCATGACACTCAAATTAAACAACAATGGGTCGGTGGCAAAGGTCAACGAAGTATGGATGATCCAGGCAATTTTAAGTGGGCTACAGCAGAGTTGACAAGTCCTGTGCAATAAAGCAGATCTTCCAATCTCAATATGACGAAAGACGAAGACAAAAAAAATAAAGAAAACTTAAAGAAAATATAATGTAGCCTAGTATTTACATCATCATTACCATAAAACAGAAAATAGCGTTTTTTACTCACCTATTCACGAGTCATCAAGCCTGTGTAATCGATGTTGTCGCATTCCGTTTGTTCAACAATTTCATTAAAAAAAAGAAAGGGTTATGTAGAAAAACGATTCTGAAGCAAGAGCAGTCTGTTTGCGTGGTGGTTGTGTTGTGTTGTTGAAGGCATATTGAACGGCAAACTATGCACTCATCGTACGGGGCTGTCTCTTTGCTGTCTGTTCTGCTATTGGTCAAACATCTGCCCACGGTGTGATGCGTTCTGAACCAATTAGGAATTCACCTTTCCAGTGAAATCTCAACTTCCCCACTCTTCACAAACACAAGTGTAGAATTTCTCTGGCATTGACATACTGGACAAGAGTGACTCTGTATAGGTTAATAACTTAAGGTACGCGAACGTTAATTGCATGTTCTTGCAGAAATAATTATAGCCCAGTCTATCTATTATTATGTAAAAGCAGTAGGTAATTCGTTCGTTTCCAAAGAAGACTTTTCCTTTAGACAAACCGTTCGATATTCGCTCTGTGGATTCTATTAAAAATTGAACACAATAGTGCGACTTTTATGAACCTTTACTCATTAAACTGGCAACTCAGTCTACACACACCGACCCAAAACGACTCACAAATCAAGACACTCGAATGAATGTTGCAATAACAGAATTCTTTATTTACAAGGGTATTATTCAACATCAAATTGCAAATAGCATCAGCGAAGCCATATTAGTTGACAACTTGCATAACTGTTTGAACTTCTCTCGGTATATCTAATTTTGCATAAAATGCTCACACTATAGGATTACAAACGTCAATGCGGGGTGAACAGTGTGATTTTCTTGTGAACAACACGGCTGGAAAAAAATACATTTCGGAAGGCGAAACACTGTTGTAAGCTTTCTCCAGAAAGTCCATAGAATATATTACATATTGCTTCAAAATCCCTATGCATCATATTTTCCAAACACGGCTCAAAGAACAGTTCTGTGAGAGAAAAGAAATTATACAAACAATACAGTTCGATCGATCACAAACAGAAGAAACCGAGCAATGAGAGAGTGCTGCTTTCTAAGTCTCCAGCAAATGAGTTGAGCAATGACGCGTCCATTCAATATTGTACACGATTCACTATACAAATATTATACATACAACTTCAGAATGTACGAGAACAAACGATTCTAAGGCAATATGCTAGGTTTGTAGCATTTCAAGGTCCTTGCATTTAGCTCTAAGAAATTGGCAGACAATACAAAAAAGGATATTTAAAATGTCCAAAATCAAAAGTAAAATGGTGTTTTTTTTTATAATTCAAAGCCTGTGTGATACGGTATATCGAGTGGGGCAATTCGTTTGCTCCTAGTCCTGATATAAATGTTACAAAACACATGGCTACCATTAGCGTCATTTCAAAATCTTGACAATCTTTGGAAATTTGCAAAGGGGGTTGATAATGATTTAATTTAAACGACTAAAATACGTGTTCATCACAAATGTCAATTTTTAAAATCTTACAGAATTTATCAAAAGGGTGCTAGATAAATTGTAAAACAAAAACATTTGAATCCATGACTTCAGAAAAAAAGCCCAATTTGTGCCCGAAGTGAGGACAGTCTCTATACTCTTGAAGAGAAACGAAAGACAATTTCTGTACCCAGGAAACCCCACCTGAATCCTGCCCAATACACAGCAGGAGTCTACAAAGCTAAAATCACTTCATGTCTGGTACCAAATTGCCTCTGAGAAGGTCAAACTGGACAAAAACATTGGAACTAATCTTGTCAGCCAATACCAGCCAACATATGATCCGCACACAATTCCAGCAATCAATATACATTCAAATATTAATCCCACCGTTTCATATTGTAAACTCTTGTCCTCCACACCAATCACACACACTTCAGAGGTGACATCTTGGTTTTCTTAGAACATGGCTCACTAAGTACAGGGCTAGGTCCTTCCTTCATCCTGTGATACCCAAATGAAAGGCTGGCAGAATTCAGAGACCCAATTCAAAAAGGCATGGGATATTTGGCTTGCTCGAGTATAGTGCCAAGCATACACAGCATTATCAAAATCTTCAGGATCAGAGTAAAACGTACTTTTGAGGTCAGACTGGGCCTTGCCTTTGATCTAACAAAGGAGGTCGAAAATCCTGCGGGGGAAGGAGACTAAAGTTGGTGAAAACGTTAGTTGAACTGCCTGAGGTCAAACAATATGGCTACGATTGTGTCAGAACAGGTCATGCGTGACCTGCAGACTCTCTGACATCGACTATAGAGCAGAGGCTGGAGTGAGAGGGCCGATGTGTCCCACAGGCAGGCAGTACCCAGATCCACACCTCCACCTCCAAGCCTGACCTGCATCTAGCCACAGGCAGGTAGCGTTGAGCCACATACCCCCTGGACTGCATAATCTAAAGGTGGAACAAATGGATTTAGACGGCTTTGATACAAACTGCATAAAAAAGTATGTGTTTTTAATACTGCGTCCAAACCGCGGAGCAAAAAGAGTCTCCAGGAAACTGTACAAAAAATTACAAAACAATTGTCTTTTTTTCCCCCCCCAAATAAAACCAAAGAAGAAACGAAAAGAAAACAGATCCTCAAGTAATGGTTATTGCTTGTTTACATCACACCAGACCAGTTTGCACCTAGCAGCTTAGCGTCTCACTCCAAACAACATAGAAAGCACACTTCCATTTTTGTAGTTACAGTATGGCTGTGTTGAATTTGTCCTGTCTCTGTAGAGGTCTACACGCTATAGGCAGAGAAGCAAGCGATAATCTGTACACTGTATACACTGCACCCCCCTGCACCCCCATAGAGTCTGACCTCAGTGTCTGATAACCACGCCCACAACCCCCCCCCCCGTGCCCACCCCCACCACTCCCAAGGTACCATAGAAGGTCTGAGACTTCAGACATTTCCGTTTACCATCCAACGAAAACAAAAAATGGAGAAACACTGGTTCTGCTCCAGATTGCGAGAATGTAACTTCCCCAACAGCGGTCAGGGAGACCGCAAACCCGAAAGGAATAGAATAAATAGGAGAGGACTCTTGCTATTATGTACAATCTCTCTGCAATCTGGTTTTCTTAAACCATACGATATTTCTAAAATATCTTTTTTTTTTCTTTCTAAACTACTGACCCACAAAATAGAGATAAAACCCACATTTTTACAAGCGTAATTTTGAAGTAATTTTCAGACTACAAGAATAACCATCTACAGATTAGACTTTTAAAAAGTGCCCTCCCCCGTCTTCACCACCTTCTTTTTTCCCTAACAACTATACAACTTCCAGATACACCCGAATCCTGCTAAACGTAATAACGAATAATAATCTACAACCAATTTACAAAAACAAACTTAATTTAATACACCCCTAAAATAAACCTACATGAAGTGGACACTAAATAAGTCTAATCATACAAACCATTTTTCCACTCAAACCATTCTTCTGCAGTGTATTTCATTATAATGTGTCAAACCATGAATATCTTCATTCTACTTGTAAAAGGAAAAAAAAAAAAAAAAAAGAGGAAAAAAGTCGAAGTCGGTAAAAACCAGCAAAAAGATGAGAACAGCAGAAAACCTCCAGACCGATCCTCAGAACCCCCCACAACATCATCTGGAGTCACTTTGCTGCCATTGTGCAATGGAGGGATTAGAAGGGGCCGAGAGGAAGAGGAGGGAGAAGGGGGATGAAGAAAAATAACTGGATATATTTGAGATGAGATTGCAAATGGCCGCAGTCCACTGAGAGGAATACATTCGTCTGACAAGGGCTCCCCCTCCCCCCCCTCCCTCCCCCCCGCTGCCTGTCCATCAGCATGAAGAGCCACCAAGGGGAGGTCTGGAGTAAGTCACACCACGGTGAATGCAGCTGGACAGACAGACAGGCTCACGGGCCTCTACAAGAGCAGGGTTAGGCGTTTTGAGAAGTCCCATGATTTCCAACCACCCCCCCCTCCCCATCCCCCACCCTCCCCCCTGTCACCTGCCCCCCTCCTCCGCCCCCTGCCCCCAACCTCCTGTCCTCAGTCCTGGCCCATGTCCACAAAGGGGCTATGCAGAGGCCAACCCAGGCCAGGCTGGGTGAGGGTGGGCTGGGGGCACTGGGTCAGGGCAGGCCCAGGCTGGTCCAGAGGCCTGTTGGTTGGCTGGATGTTGGGTAACAACCAACAGACTCTGGCTTGTAGCATTGAGGTGCTGGCTGCATGCTCCACATGGGTCAACAGTATTTCTGAAAGGAAAGAAATAAAGAGACAGAGACTGAGACACAAAAACATGTAACCTAGTCCATGAATATGACACACACCAGTAGTGCTAAAAACAGCTAGACTGATCTCACACGTCCATGAGACCATCTTAACTGAGCACATTATCAAACATTAACTCAGCCAGTACACATAATCACCTCATCTTGCACTAATGGCCAAGGGTTGAATAATTCACATAATCTAAGTGCCAATAATTTCGATAACATGGCAAGGGGATAAATCAAGTGACAGACATACTAGTAGCTCAAAGTTTTTAACAAAAGCCTGAAGTGCATACAATTAAACTGCATCACCTTGGTTAAATATTCATACCGTTTTATTAGGCCTAAAAGCATTAAGAGGCCCCTCTGATGCAATCACATGGAAGTAATGTTGCTTAACAGTAATGGAGTACTAATAGTGGATTGGATTTACTCAAAAACGGTATCAGCAATGCTACGCTAGCTTGGGTGACTGCTGAACTGTGTGAGCGTATCTGGAGATGAAACGGTGTGTGAAAGTAAATGGATGTGCATGTTCTGAGAGAGGGAGAGAGAGACAGAGAGGGAGAGAGCGCGAGCGAGAGAGAGAGATGGAGAAAGGGAGAGAGGGGGAGAGAGATGGAGAAAGGGAGAGGGGGGGAAAGAGAGAGGGAGAGAAAGAGAGAGGGACAGGGAGAGAGGAAGATACAGACAGAGAAAGGGAGAGACTAACAGGCAGAGAGGGACAGACAGACAGAAAGAGAGAGGGGGGAGGCTGACAGAGAGAGGGAGAGAGAGAGTGGGAGAGAGATAGAGAAAAACATACAGAGAGACAGACAGACAGACAGAGAGACAGACAGAGAGAAACATACAGGGAGCGAAAGGGAGATGGAAAAACACCCACACAAAAGGGTGTTCTTAGCGGTTGTGAAGCAGCAGCCTGCGTACTGAAGTGTTCTGCCTGGCTGTCTGTGGACACGACCAACTTCATCACTGTTTCCAGGCCTTGCCTGAGGCCCATAACTCTGGCTAGCAGAATTACGTAAGCTAATGAGACTAAATTATTCACCAGTAGGGTTCTAGAATGGACCGATGTTCAATAAGTATACCCAGACACTTAGAGCCTTGCAACATTCTCAACGAAAAATGGTTAAAGTAAAGAAAATCATTACACATGGGTCGTACATATACCTGTTTATTGCCTAAAATCCTCTGGGCTCCATTTAGTTAAACTTCAAAGTGGGGAGATGGGGGTCCTCTGAGAGGAGGATGATTGAAAGCCAAACTCTGCACTAGGCTGTCTGACTGTGGACACTCAACAGTGGAGAATTCCACTCAGAGGTTGAAAAAAAAGCAAACAACATAACTTGGAAGTTTTCCTGCCCCTGAACCCAGCTTTGCAGCTCAGCTGCTGGTGTTGAGACAACGGAACGTTAGCAAGAGCAGCTTCCATCGAGAACGCAACTGCTGCATCCATGGCTCTGACTCGATTTAGTCTGCCTGATGTTCTATAGCAATGGTGTCCAATCCTGGTTGCCACTGTCCTGAAAGTTTGAGATGTTTCCCTGCTCTAACACAACTGATTCCAATGAAAGGTCATCAAGCTCTGTGGAAGCCTCATAATGACCCTTTATTAGAATCAGGTGTGCTGGAGCAGGAAAACATCTCAAACCTTCAGGACAGTGGCCCCTGAGGGCCAGGATTGGACACCACCGGTCTGTAGCGTGTTTATGGGTGTCATGTGATCGTGCGTAAGCGTCGCTGTGCCTGCGTGTTCCCTACCTGTTCCTGTCCCATGGCTGACATGCTAGGCGAAGCCCCAGGCACCAGGGAGGTGACCCCCATCTGGCCCGCCATCGGACCCATGCTGTTGGCGTTGGTCGCCATGGATACGTTGAGGTTCATGCCGTTGCCGTTGTACATGGTGCCGTTGGGCTGCTGGGCGAACTGGGGCGACGGGGACTGTTGCTGAGCAAACATGCTGCGGGGGAGGACGACAGGGCGGAGGTCAGTGGCGGTCAGTTTGAGGACGCGCTCGACGCGACGCCCGCGTTGGAAACAGCCAACCGGAGACAGGACTTCCTGTACGGCGGCCTGACTCTGGGTCTTTACTAGCCTGCGCTCACCTGTTTCCTCCCATGCTGCCTTGCGGCCAGCCGTTCATGTCTGGCGAGGCCTGGAACGAGGCTCCGCCCTGGCCCTGCTGCATCATAGGGGACTGGGCGTGGGCCATGCGCGGGGACAGCAGGGGGCTCTGGGGCGTAGCAGGACCCCCGAAACCTCCGTCAGGCTGCTGGCTCATACCTGAAGGGGGTAGTGGAGCAGGGGTCAGAGGTCACACTAGCCACCATCTAGTGCTGATTGGCTGACTGCATCACATTCTAATCTGCATTGCAGGTACACTATAAAGATGCATGTTACTGGTCTATGACGATGAAATTCTAGAACATTCAGACGTCTGGGTGACCATTCTGACAAAGCAGACAAAAGGCAAAGCAAAGCAAAAATAACTCTTTTTTTTTCGTTTGAAAGACATTAGATCAGTTCAGTGATCCTTTCGGAGAGTTCCTACAGGTAGATATGTCCTTGGTTTTATCAAGACTGTTACAAAGTAGTGAGTGAGGACTTGACTTGTGTTAGGGTTTTCAGGAGGCGTTCAATAGCAGAGTTAGTGTGAGGTGTGTGTGTGTGTGTCGTCGTTTGTGAGGGTTGAGCAGGAGGGGAAAGGTACGTACCCGGTAAGAGGAAGGAATGCGAGAGATAACGGAGGAACTGAGACAGGGGAGAAAGTGGAATTCAGGGCGAGGAGGAGAGAGGGGGGAAAGAGAGATGGAGACAGGCAACAATTGGAGGGAAGCGGAGAGAACAAATAGTGGGAAGTGGACGGAGGAGACGATGAGACAGAGGGAAGGAGAGAGACAGAAGGGGGGAGGGAGAAGATGGCTAGTCTGGGACAGGGAAGTACAAACACTCTGAACCGATGAACATCAGTCATCGTTCAGCAATCAGATGCAGAAGAACCTTGTGAGGGACTCGACAGAAATCCAGGACCCCATCTGCAGGATTATTTACATATTCTAGGGTTAAGCAGATTAAACCTGGGATCCCAGCAATATCCACTCCGAATGAGGGATTAGATCGATGGAAATTGAGCTTCTCATAATCGAAATGGTATCTTGACTAGCTAGGCCACTCTAATTGTGTTTTTGATTTTGAAGTGTGACACATCCGAGTCAGTCGACTGTACCCACTCCATTGATCTGATTATACAAGTACGAGTGTTGCCTCTGTAGAGAACCATTTGCATGCTGCTGCAGCCGACATTTGAACTTGGACAGAGCTGTGTGTCTGGCGGCCCTCTAGTTGGCGGGCATGGCCCCCGCGCTACGCACGCACTCAGTACGAAGGCATTTCTGATTGGATTGTCTGTGACTGTACTGGGGGTATGGTTAATGATTCAACCGGATTGTTTTGTACTGTTGGGGTTACTGGGATCTGTTATGTTTGGTCGGATGAGGCGACTTGAGACGCGCAGTGCTAGCTTGAACTGCGGGAACTTTATGCGTATCTGCGCACTGGCCCACCAATCCGGCCCAGCGGCGTGGCGCCAGAGAACCGCGTGTGCGGCCTGCGGGCCCACACGCAGGATTGCTCAAACGCAATACACAGGCACGACATCGAGGTGCTGCGTGCTCGCAGGGGTCTGGCGCGGGGGGACCTGATGATGTCGGGGGTGCATCGTGGGGGCGGGAGTGGCTTGGGCGTTGGGAGGGAGGGCGTCGCGGCGGGAGTGGGAGAAGAGGTCACTCACGGGGGGAGCGCGAGGAAATTATTGCTGGGCCAAGCGACTTGTTTACTATCTCGTGTTTAGTTGTGTGAGTGTACCCTGTTCTCCATGTCAATATATTTGTGTTGTGTGTGCTTGTAAAAATGTGTGTGCACTGTGTGCGGTGAGTGGACAGTACCTGAGTTGCGTGGAACTTGGAAAGGCACTAGATGCTTGTAGCTGAGTGGCATTGACTAGTGCCCACAAACTGTCGCCACATGTCAATGTTTGTGATTTCTCCACCATGCCCGGTGTTGGCCTCAAGGAGCCCCAGGTCTGGAGAATGTAGGAGCTCATGCAGGGGTAGGGACCGTGGGAGGAAGCTGAGGTGGTTGGAGAGTGCTGACGAGAGGAGTCAGACCGTGCTGGGGAGAATGGTGGGAGGAGACAAGGGTGCTGGATTGAGAAGGGATGCGGTTGGTTGGACCGGGTCAGGCTTTTACTTTGTGTTACCTGATAGCGGACCCTTATCCGTGGTAGGGAACATTCGCTGGGGGTTTGACCTTGCGTGGGGATTTCCAGCTCTGCCCTGGTGTCATCGATGCCTCCTGATGGAAAAGGCCACAATCGTGTGCAAAAGATGAACATAAAAAAGAAAAAAAATCTAAATAAAAAACCTCCCGGCCTTACCCATGTTACTAGTCTAAATTACTGACCTACCCACCTATGGTGCTCACATCTCTGTAGCCTGTGCGTCATTACACATTTTAGTACCGTGTCTTCACATGTGTACCTGTCATATCACATTGACTGTCGTTCCCATCCAAGATGGGTTTGTAACCTGTCTCACATTGAACCCAGGTCTTCAGCTCACTCTCCATCATGGCTGGGCCATGTTTGGATATGTACGCTCAGTACATTCAGTCATATGACTTCTGTTGTGTCTCAACCAGGTGGGTCCCTTGGGTAAACAAGATGCACGCATTAAGTACCTGTGTTCTCACCAGTAACTCAGTACTCGTCTTGACCCCATTGCCTCTTCGATAGGGTCCAGCTGCCTCTGTCTCAGATTGTTACTGAGCAGCTCCCTCTGCCGCTGGGCCAGCATTCCCAATGCTGGTGTTAACCCGGGCGTCTTGATGTCGTTCCCTGCAGGAAGGGGGAGATCGAAGACATTGTGGAGAGAGAGGGATAGGGAGGTGAACCGTAGAGAGAGAGTGCGTTCACAAGTGAGAGAAAAAGAGAGAGAGACAGAGGATTTGCTGTGTGTGTATGTATGTATAAGTGTGTAAGGTGTATGTGTGCCTGTGTGTGAGAGAGAGACAAGAGAGTGAGAGAGAGAGAGACCAGACACAGATACAAGGAGAGACCAGACACAGATACAAGGAGAGAGAGAGAGAAAGAGAGAGTCCAGTACTGTTAGCATAGTGGGTGTCGTTGTTAGCGTAGAGCAATGACATAAAAGATCCTCAGCCTTTGTTTTAGCTCGCTCTTGCACTCATGTGGTGGAATGTAGGACCCTGTGGTCCAGGCTTATATTAACCTGCTGGTTCCCAACATAGTCTGGTTTCACTGGGGCGTATGAGGATCTAAGGAGGTATGGGTCTATGTTCGTTCGTATCTCATCTCGATTGCATGATAGGCTGTACGGGTCTCGCATTCCTGAAGATGAGAGATCAACAGGTTGTGTAATTCCTATCAGGTACTCCACTTGATCACTCTGACATATACAGTCCGTAATCCTTCCCTTTCCTTCAAGATCCCATAGGCTGCCTCCTAATGATGTAGCCCTTAACATTGGTGGTACCAGAAATATATCCCAATGCATGCTCAGCTCCTTACTACTCACAGGTCATGATCCCTTGGTACTTACCCAGTTAGACTTAAAGCAGGCCTTTTACCCCTTCTTCCCATCCGATTAAGTGTTCTTGATCTCTTTCTCTATACTTAACACTCGGCACACACCACATGCAGCCCAAATGTAGCATCAAGGCCCAATTACGACATCCACCCCATCGTGCTCTGTTACTCGTACAGCGAAACATGTCTCGTACTATTGCAACAAGAGCCCATACCTCCGGACTCTAGCATGTTGACAGTTGTGTCTTGCATCAGAGTAGGTGCGGACAATCGTGCTCAATCGGACAGATTCAAGGACAGCCTTGATGACCTGCTGTTGTAAGGCTACCACCCCAGTGCTCGCTAGATCGACTCTGCTTGTGATAACCTGTACATCACACCCCATTCTGACTTGTGTCAACTAATGCTCTCATTAGCGAGTACTGCACGGTTACAGTGGAACAGCGCTGTGTGCTCCTCATATAGGGCACTGCACTACAGTGGCAACAGTGTCTAGTTACCCTGCGGGGCACTGCTACCTGATACTAGTGGAGCATCGAGTGCTATCTATGAGCCTGGGCACTGCACTACATCTAGCT
>BROE01000024.1:10845285-10876880 GCA_036571765.1 Plecoglossus altivelis | reverse complement strand
GCGGCCGAGGATCAGGCGCAGGTATACTGATGAGGCTTTCATGTTAGCTTGACCTACATACACGCCGTGTTCATGTGCTTAACCCAGTGTGAGAATCTGCGTGATTGCGTGTGTATGTGTACTGATGTGGGTGTGTTACTGGTGTCACTGTGTGTATGTATATGGACTGATATATGTGTGTGTGTGTGTGTGTATGGAGGGATGATGTGTGTTGTATGTGGACTGAGTGTGGTGTTGGACTGATGTTGGGTATGTGGACTGATGTGTGGGTGTATTGGGACTGATTGCGTGAGAGAGCCTCACTTCCTGGCCCCATGCCGGGCATCCCTCTCTGCGGCTGGGTTGCCATGGCAGGGCTGCCCTCGCTGGCGCTGATCTGCAGGATGTCGTTAATGATGTTCTGCTTGTCCAGGGCGCTGGGCAGAGACACGGGCCGAGGCTCGCAGAACAGCTGCGGCTGGGCGCTCTGCAGGTCGTTCAGGATGTCGTCCAGTTCCGACGACTGCAGAGGAGGGGGACGCAGGAAGGAAAGGAGGACAGAGACGACAGCAGGTGACGACACTTGGACAAACCACCCAGGACGCTCCCATGCACATACAGGGACAAACCCCCCCTCCAGACCCCCCCCTCCAAACAAACCACTGGTGATTTGAGCACCTGCACACTTAGACAAGTCAATGAACTACATGAAGTCAGTAGCTACAATCTTTCCCAGTAAACAAACCCATTAAGTTGAGGTGACATGGTGAAGAGGTGGCAAAAATCCCTTTCATACAGGGGTAGGGTGGGGTCCTATACGTGGGTGGGGTGGGGGCCGACAGCAGGCTGCTGTGTTGATAAGGCATGAAACATACACACAACCAGGCTCTGAAATGAAGCCGTTTTCTCCCAATCTAGGCCACACTCCCCATTTGAACAACGCTGCCTATCAGACTGCTGTGTCTGGACACATGCACACACGTTTGGCTCCTCTGGGATATGGACACGACCACTTTAAAGATGTTTTGATGACAAACACGATAGAAGCTGCAGCTCCGCCAAGGTAGCGCACGCATGAGAACGAGAGAGCTCGTGTAATCTATCGTAGCATGCATTCACGCTCTTGCATCACTGTGCTGGAGTTTGGTGGGGGTGAGTGACAAGATAGGGCAGCTGGGGTCTAGTGAGGGCAGCTGGGGGTCTGGTGAGGGCAGCTGGGGGTCTGGTGAGGGCAGCTGGCGGTCTGGTGAGGGCAGCTGGCGGTCTAGTGAGGGCAGCTGGGGTCTAGTGAGGGCAGCTGGGGTCTAGTGAGGGCAGCTGGGGGTCTGGTGAGGGAAGCTGGGGGTCTGGTGAGGGAAGCTGGGGTCTGGTGAGGGAAGCTGGGGTCTGGTGAGGGAAGCTGGGGTCTGGTGAGGGAAGCTGGGGGTCTGGTGAGGGAAGCTGGGGTCTGGTGAGGGAAGCTGGGGGTCTGGTGAGGGCAGCTGGGGGTCTGGTGAGGGCAGCTGGGGTCTAGTGAGTGCCAGTGTTCACCCTGTCTGTCCTGCACCAACCACATCAGCTGGAAGCAGCAGGCATTGCCCTGCCCTCCCCAAACATCCTTTAAAACGTCAAACAAAAGCACAACCATTTTCCAAATTCGACAGACATGCCCAACATTGACTTAAGGTCTGCTTGACAGTAATAGAAACCTAAAGGCCTGTGAGTAAATAAGTTGCACTGTCGCCAGAGCACCACTAGGGGGCAGCAGGCAGGCCAGCTCTCTCAGTAGAGGACGCACACTGCTAAACAAGCTGAGCTCTTGAGAAGACGGGCATCTGTGGAGCTGGACAGGAAGGGTCTGCAGAACAGACCACAGGGAGAGACCTCAGGCTGGTCTCACACAGGCAGAGAGACCAGCTTTCTGCAGGGTTTGGAGAGCTTGTTTTAGGTCTCTGCCTCAGGAATACACACAAGCCATAAAAACACACACCCTGCATATACAAACACACAGACACACGTCCTGCTAGTATACAGTGACACACAGTAGAGCCAGCAGACAGGATATGGGGAGAAGGAGAGGGGACCTAATGAGGTCAGGGATGATGTAATGCTACCGAACACTCCTCTCTCTCCCTCCGCCCTCCTCTCATCTTCCCTGCATCGTTTCTGAACCATGTCTTTGCATAGCCACCCCCCCCGCTCTCTCTCTCTGGCTAGCTTGTAGATAAACACACCATGAAAATGCCAGCCTCCTAGCGGTGCATGGGAGAACAGGGCTGCATCGCTGGACTAGCGGTGCATGGGAGAACAGGGCTGCATCGCTGGACTAGCGGTGCATGGGAGAACAGGGCTGCATCGCTGGACAAGCGGTGCATGGGAGAACAGGGCTGCATCGCTGGACTAGCGGTGCATGGGAGAACAGGGCTGCATCGCTGGAGGACACGATAGTGCGTGCAAGTCGCACGGAGCGGTCCGACGTTTCCTGAGTTGGAGACACGTCCAGCTGGCGCGGGCAATGCTGCCAGCCGCTCCTCGTGCCATCTTAGGAGGCGTGAGACAAGAGAGGGCCTGCAGGAGGTGCAGGGTGAACAGCCTGCAGGAGGTGCAGGGTGAACAGCCTGCAGGAGATCCTGCTTTCAACCTTTCCACTGTGGCTTAGTGACAACATTATCCACCTCTGCCAGAATGGAATCCGCAGAAGCTTGCCTGGGTCGGCAGTCCAGTCAGGACCGGTCAGGACCGGTCAGGACGTCAGGACCGGTCAGGACGTCAGGATGGGTCAGGGGTGGGAGTGTCTAACTGAGCGTGTGCAGTGAGTGTCACGAAGAAGCCTAATGAAGTCTGTCTGTCCCTCGTGAACACCTGCTCCTGTCCCCAGCCAGTGACATGCTCTGGATGCCAGGAGGGGTGACAATGTGGGGATAACCCCCCCCACCCCACCCCTCTGTAGACAGGGGGGGCCGTGGCCTGGCCCGATGGCTGTGTGCGGGGGGACACGGAGGGGAACAGGGGAGCTGTTACATACAGCGTGCTGGGCTGGCTCGCTGTGTTGTTGAACACAGGGATAGGAGAGCGTGTGTGTGTGTGTGTGTGTGTGTGTGTGTGTGTGTGTGTGTGTGTGTCAGGAGCTGGCAGAGGGCTCTGAGGCGCATTTTCTTTTCTTTTCGTCCTCGTTTGACCTGGTTTTCCAGAACAGAGTAAGAGAACCCTTTTCCCTCCACTGGCCACTCCTCCTCCAGCAGCACTAAGACCTTCAGGACAGATTACCAAGTCTGTTCTTATGATCCTGCTTACACCTCCATTCAGTTGGGATTTCTCATTTAGCTCTGCTACAGTCATCAATAATTCAGCCCTTAACCATCAATGGGAGGTGGAGAGACAGAGAGACACAGATAGATAGAGAGGGAGACAGACAGATAGCATGAAAGACAGAGAGATACAGAGAGAGTGTGTGTTCATACAATACAGCAAGCTTTTTACACATGGCCAAGCAGTGATTCTCCTACGAAGAGGAGAAGCTAGCCCATTGTCACACAAGCATAGCTGCACTAATGTAGTCACAGCTTGCTTAATGTCCAACAAATGCCGTTTTTTACACTGACAAAGAAATGTGTATTAGTTTAATGGAGGGTTTTTTTCCTGCCTGTTGTTAAATGTGCATTAGTTGACGCCACCTCTGTTTAAAGCTATTGAGAGCTTTAATAATGATCCAGCTGTGAAAACTGGAATTTCCACCTCGCTTTAGAACGCTTGTTCATCCATGGGATAAATTTAATAGAGCACTTACTCAGTTTTTAGGGCGGATACAAGAAATTACTGTGCAGACAAACTTCCAATTTCCTCTGTTCTAAGCTAGATAAGTCAGCTGGATCGCAGTGCTGGGCTGCCATGCAACCCTGTCATCTCTGCTCCTTCCTCCTCAGCCAATCACATGCACGGCTGTGCAAATGAGCAGCCGCGTGCCAAACGCCCTCGCCCTGGATGACCCTTGCTAAGCGTGTCCCACATCCACATGCCAAGCCGATCCTTCCCGCTCTGCGCCTCTGTCAACGTCCTCCGCCGTCGCGCGGCACAGACGGACGCCAGGCGAAGGCGGGCGAGACGTCCTTGCTCTGGTCGCGAAGGGTCGTCTGCTGCAACCAAGGACGCACGCACGCACGCACGCGACGCCCTCCTCTCCCGGATCCTAACAGGAAGTCCGTCTGTGTGTCTGACGTGTGTGTTGCAGCTCATGCTTCTCCACCATCTCCTGTCTGGCCTCTCCTGCCAGCCAGGCCCTCCATCATCCTCCCCCCCAATCCTGCCTGCTCTCAGCCCCTCCCCCTTCTCTCTGCCTCTACTCCATCGCCATGGCAGCAGAGGGGGACATGCAGGAACATATGGCTCATCATTTTCACTGCGTGTGGAGGCTGGACTCTACTGGGGAGGACATCTACACCTCTCTAATCTCTCTCTCTCTCTCATATCTCATCAGCACCTCTCTCTCTCTCTCCATCCCTCTCTCCTCAGCACCTCTCTCTCTCTATCCCTCTCTCCATCCCTCTCTCTCATCAGCACCTCTCTCTCTCTCTCTATCCCTCTCCATCCCTCTCTCATCAGCACCCCTCTCTCTCTCTCTCTCTCTCTCTCTCCCTCTCTTCAGCAACTCTCTCTGACTACGCCTCCCCCATCAGCACCTCTCTCTCTCTCTCTCTCCTATCTCGCTATTTCTATTTCAACCTCTATCTCCCTCCTCTCTCCCCACCCCCCCTCTCTCTCTCCTATCTCATCAGCACCTCTCTCTCTCTCTCTCTCTCTCTCTCCTCTCTCTTTCTCTCTTTTTCTGTCTCTGTCTTTCTCTCGTTCTTTTGTAGTTCTCTTCTGCTCTCTCTCGATCCCTCTCTCACTCTCTCTTTTCGCCTCCCTCCTGCTCCTCTTTCCTGCATATGGACCAAGGCAGGCGTGGGTACACAAACAGACAACACAAACACAGTTCCCCCTCCACTGCTTGTAAATACAAACACACAGACAAACACACCTATTTTTGCTTCCCTCCTTCTCATCTCCTTCTCTCACACACACACACACTTTCTCCTTCTTCCATCCGCCTCATACATACTCTCCTCCCTCTGCCCCCACAGTCTGCATGAGAAAGCAGTGCTGTTTCCAGGGAAATACGCCACAGAGAGGGAGGGGGGGAGGCAGAGGGAGAAATGGAGAGCGAGAGGCACACTCGTTCCCATTAGAAACAGGACATACGTAGGCTTCTCTCTTCACTGCTGTGGTGTGAGGAGGAGATGCAGGGCAGATCTCCAGCTAAGCAACTACCCAGCACCCCCTTCTGCTACATGGCTACTACAGCTCAGGTTACAGCACATTCTCCAGCTCACTCCCTCACGCTCCTGCTAACTCACCTCCCGCCCTCCCTCCCTCCCTCCCTCGTTTCTCCCCTTCCTTTCTCCCTTGTTTCTCCCCTCCCTTCTTCCTCCTTTTCCTCCCTCCCTTCCTCATCTCTCCTCCCTCTCCCTCCCTCCCTCCTGCTCAGCATCCATGTCTCTCCCTGGTTCTCAGAAGAGGCCTAATTTGAGGCGAGTGCCAGACCTGGCAGTGGTGGTCAACACAAGCAGGATCAGACACCAGGAGTGCCGCAGGGACTCCTTCCAAATGTCACAGTAGTTTGAAGGCTGCTGATGGTTTCCCAGAGCCTGTGTCTAAGATGACTAGATTGAGAGACTTAGAAGACCAGAAACGGCATGTGATAGGGGTCTGTATGTGTAGAATACTGCCTGGATGTGTGTGCGTGTGTGTGTGTGTGTAGAATACTGCTAGGATGCTTGTGTGTGTGTGTGTGTAGAATGCTGCCTGGATGTGTGTGTGTGTAGACTACTGCCTGGATGTGTGTGTGTGCGCGTGCAGAATACTGCTAGGATATGTGTGTGTGTGTGTGTGTGTGTGTGTGAAGCAAACATCTGCTTGGTAACCCAGATTAGCCCGCTAACAGACCCACAGAGGTGGACACAGGAGAACAACTGGCCTCGTCAGGGCTCAGCCAATAGCAGAGCAGGCAGTGCACACGGACGATCACCATGTATCATTCTAGAATACTCAGAGGATCTAGAACACAAATAACATGAAGGATGACCTCCCTAGAACTGCCAAACAAAAACACCACACAACAGACTAGTGCAATGCGGAGCGTGGCCCAAGAGAGGGGAAATCTCCCTTTCGTTTGATCCCAATCGATCCCGATTTCAACATTACTCATCAATCCGCAATCTATTCGCAAGTTGAAAGGAATAGCACACCAGTATACAGAGCCCCAGCAGGCTACCAGGCTACCCCAAAGCACTTCACCTGCTTGGGGTGACGCACTTGTCAGACACCACCACCACCACCACCCACCTGCTCCGCCCGGTCGTATCCCATGTCCTGTTTCTCCGTCTTCACGAGGGGGTGTTTGCCCCCTTCTACCTTCACCTCTCCAGGCTCCAGCTTAGCAGCCTTGTCCTTCAGCATGGAGTCGTCCTTATCCAGCAGGTAGCGCAGCAGAGCGTTGTCCTTCTTCTTGGGGCTGAGTGGCTCCTGCTTGGGGGTGAGCTCTGGGCCTGTGGTGGGGCCCGCCTGGTCGGGGCCCGGCTCTTTACCTGTGGCCTCTGCAGTGAGCCGAGCCAGGTCCACGGGAGAGGTGCTGTTCTGGAGCAGTCTGTGGAGGATCTTGTGTTTTTCCTTCAGGGAGGTGGTGTGGGCCCCTCCTGCCCCTGCTGGGTGGCAGCCTGCCAGCCCGGGGCCCCTGGCCCCAGAAGGGTCCTTGCTGTCCCCTGCGCTGGGGGACAGGGGCGACTCCAAGGGCTCTGACTTGGTGGTGAGGAGCTGCAGGAGTTTGGTGTGGCCTTTGCTGTCTTGGAGACGGCTGGGCATGTCAAGGCCCTCAGGGGCCCCCTCCCTCTCCTCCTTGGGCTCAGCCAGGGCGCTGTCTGTCTGTCTCTGGTCTCCTTGACCCAGCCCTGGCTCTCCGTGAGGGCCAAAAGTCTCCCCTCCACCGCCCCCTCCTCCCCCCATCTTAGACATCATGTGTGGGTTGCCGGCCGTGACCCCGGCAGGTGAGCCCATCTTCCTGTCAGGTGAGCCCATGGCGTGGGGGTGGGGGTGTCCGTGGGCGTGGCCGACCCCATGACACTCGCTTAGGGCCTGCAGAGCTGTCAGGGAGCTGCTGGTGTAGCTGTGGCTGTTAGCATTACTGTTAGCCGCGCCAGCGCTACCTCCAGCTCCGCCGCCCGCCCCGCTCCCGCACATCCCCACGGGGGAAGGCGAATGCAGGCCTCCGGCCACGCGCGGACTCCCTGCGCCCACAGGGCTGACGCGGTGCCTCGGGGACAGCATCGAGTTCTGCGGGCCCTGGTGGGGCCCCCCTGCGGGGCTGGGACTGCCCCGCGATGGGCTGCTCATCCTCCAGTTAGGGCCCTGTGACGGAGGCTGCATGCCCCCGTGGTGGCCGTGAGGCTGGGGGCAGCCGTAGCGATAGCCCTGCATGGGAGGCTCTCGGTGGCCTCCGGGAGGGGAGAAGGGCGTGCTGTTGCTGCTGACTGTGGTGTCCTGGCCCTGGGTACTGCAGGGCAGGCTGCCAGGGGTCGGGGGAGTCATGGAGGGGGTGGAGGTCATGGGCTTGGAGACTGTCCCTGAGCTCTGGCTCCCAGGGCCCATGTCCTGGCCCATACCACACACCGACTGCTCCCTGGAAAACACACAGAAGCACGCAAGAACAATGGTTTTTGGAATACTGTAAAAGCAACATGTCCGAGTCTAAAATCTGAGTTTGTCTTCGATAACTATGATCGATAGAAAGGAAGATGAGGATTTTCCCAAGGAGAGCACCCACACACACAACCACAGACAAGCAAAGAGGTTAACTACCACACGAGGATAACAGAATAAAAGAGCTGCTCTCTCTCTCTGTCTCTCTCTCTCTGCCTCTCTCTCTCTGCGCCTCTCTCTCTTTGCGCCTCTCTCTCTTTGCGCCTCTCTCTCTGTCTCTCTCTCTCTGTCTCTCTCTCTCTCTGTCTCTCTCTCTCTCTCTGTCTCTGCCTCTCTCTCTGTCTCTGCCTCTCTGTCTCTGCCTCTCTCTCTCTGCCTCTCTCTCTCTGTCTCTCTCTCTCTGTCTCTCTCTCTCTGTCTCTCTCTCTCTCTCTCTGCGCCTCTCTCTCCTCTGCCATAAGGAAAACATAGTCCTCCAGCAGAGATTCTTATCTGAACAAAGCTGCACTTCAGGAAGAATAGAGTTAACGATGGTAATAAGTGCTGTAGGGCTATAAAGCAGGTGAACACATGCTAAAGCTACCACCCACACACACACAAACACACATACAAACACACACACACACAAGCGATGGCACACATACCTCTGTAGTATATGCAGAGACATGTAGTGTTGAGGTTCGTTGGTGGCAGGCGAGCGCACCAGCTTGCTCTTTGTGTGGGCTGATACGATGGTGCCATCAGACAGGGAGAACCTGTAGATGGGACTGAAGGCCTGGCCGTGTCTCAGCACTGAGGGCGCGGAGGTATATACACACACAGACAGACACACACAGACACACACACACACACACAAAAGGGTTATAACATGACTCACTATCACAACACCATTCTTCGAAAGCCTCTTAAAACCTACCTCCTCAGCAACAGCTGAAATGCAAACAGGCTGAGGTGTGCGTCAGACGGCCTGCGTTCAAGCTGCAGCGTGTGTGTGTGTGTGTGTGTTAGTGTGTGTGTGTGTCAGGGTTCTACAGTCACGTTCAGCTAACCTTCTTGCTGGTGGCGCTTGGCGAAGGACATCTCCCCGTCGTTCTGCAGGTGGAACCTCTGGATGCACCTCCTGACCAGGTCCTCCCAGCCAGGCTTCATGGAGGCCCGCAGCTGACTGGTGTCCAGGGACGTGATCTTCCCTGCTCGCACAGCCAGGTACACACGTACACACACAGCCAGGTACGCACACACAGCCAGGTACGCACACACACACACACACACACACACACACACAGCCAGGAGCACAAACACACACACAGCCAGGAGCACACACACACAGGCAGGTACACACACACACGCAGGCAGGTACACACACACAGACACACACACACACACACAGAGGCAGGTACACACACACACACACATACACACACAGGCAGGTACACACAAACACACGCCAAGTCAGTCACACAAACAAAGAAGTATTCCTCACACAGCAGGCAATCTGCAATCCCCACAGGATGTGAACATCAGTACAAGCCTTCCTGGCAACACCATCACAGGGCAGGTGACGCACCCGAGAAATGGTTTCAGCTTTCTGACCAACCTGTCCCTATTTCTGCCTCCTGTTTCTCCCAGACAGCCTGGCAGTGTGCAGCGTAGGGTAGTACAGTCCTCATTGTCACTGTCAGGATCGGTACTACGGAGTCGCTGATGCCTTTAAAAGGCTTGACGGGCCACAGCGAGGCAGCGTGACAGACAGCGACGCCGCCTGACTAAAGACCTGTCACCAGCACGCCGTTATCTGGGAGCAAGGACGTGACAACGGCAGGAACGCACACTGCAGCGGGGAGTGTGTGTGTGTGTCTGTGTGCCACACGCAGAGACTGGCAGCAGTACATCAAAGGTTCCAGGTAGGAGAGACAGCTGTCCTAACAGGTACTTTACCTCTCAGGGACGTAGACGGGGGGTGGGGGTGTACGGAACCAGGTACAAGCCTGGAGACCTCAGGGTCTTTAGCTAGGCTGCAATCAGCACTAACAGTTTGGTTTTTATTTATGAGCGCTGCACTGTAGTGTACTGTACTGTACTGTGCTATGCTTTGGAACGTGACAGGCTGAGGATAGAAAGCCAGGAAGGACTACTAGGTGAAGGGCTTACTGAGACCATCTCAGATGTGACTGGTTGACGCCTGCCCCAGGGGGGAGGGAGCGGGGCCTTGCGATTGGTCGAATCCTGGCCCGGGTCACGCAGCAGGCTCTCTGAGGGGAGGGGAGTGCGGTGTGCGAGGGCGGTTACCTTGTAGGTCCTGGCGGGTGGTGAAGCTCTCGTGAGTGGGCAGCACCGGCCGCTCCTTCATGGGCACGCGACGCGCCACGCAGATCAGACACGATTGGAAGTCTGAGCAGAGAGAGGTGGGAGGGATCAGAGAGGGAGGGGAGGGAGGGACGGAGAGAAGTAGGGAGAGGTTAAGAGTGATAATGAAGGAGAGGGTGTGTTGGGAAAGAGGGAAGAGAGAGAAAGAAGAGAGAAATGGAAATATTATTTCCAGGCAGTGTTATTAATCCTGTTTCTAATGAGGGAGGGTTAGAGAGCTGCTCTGCCAGGGAGATGAGTAGGGTTAGAGAGCTGCTCTGCCAGGGAGAGGAGCAGGGTTAGAGAGCTGCTCTGCCAGGGAGAGGAGCGGGGTTAGAGAGCTGCTCTGCCAGGGAGAGGAGCAGGGTTAGAGAGAGCTGCTCTGCCAGGGAGAGGAGCAGGGTTAGAGAGAGTTGCTCTGCCAGGGAGAGGAGCAGGGTTAGAGGGAGCTGCTCTGCCAGGGAGAGGAGCGGGGTTAGAGAGAGTTGCTCTGCCAGGGAGAGGAGCAGGGTTAGAGAGCTGCTCTGCCAGGGAGAAGAGCAGGGTTAGAGAGAGCTGCTCTGCCAGGGAGAGGAGCAGGGTTAGAGAGCTGCTCTGCCAGGGAGAGGAGCGGGGTTAGAGAGAGCTGCTCTGCCAGGGAGAGGAGCAGGGTTAGAGAGAGCTGCTCTGCCAGGGAGAGGAGCAGGGTTAGAGAGAGCTGCTCTACCAGGGAGAGGAGCAGGGTTAGAGAGGTGCTCTGCCAGGGAGAGGATCAGGGTTACAGAGAGCTGCTCTGCCAGGGAGAGGAGCGGGGTTAGAGAGAGCTGCTCTGCCAGGGAGAGGAGCAGGGACACACCAGAGATCCAGCAGGCAGGGGGAACATGATGGAGTGTGACCTTTAAGGTGTGTATGTGTGTCACAGGAGTCTGGGCTCCCCTGCAGGGCCACCTCACACTGATGATCACTACCCAACCCACATTAAAGGGTAAAATCCCTCAGCCATGACAGTGACACACACCTCACCAGTCTGTGCCACTGTCACCCAAACCTCCATCGAAACGTGCAAAACCAGAACACTGGTCCTGCACAGACACACATTCCACTGTATTCCATGGGTAGTAAACAGGCCCTCTTGGGTGGTCTCAGTCTTCTTCTCCTCTCCTAGCTCCTCCCTCTCTGGCTACAGACTCCATGCACATTCCTACGGCTGCAACAAGGGATCCTACCTTTTCTAACACACACACACACACACACACACACAACACACACACACACACACCACACACAACACACACACACACACACACCACACAACAAAAACACACACAAAACCCAAAACAACACCCAACCCCACACCAACACACCACACACACACACACCACACACACACACCACACACACACACTCTCTCTCTCTCTCTCTGGCTAGGTTCCTAGGGTGCTCCTCTGCCAAGGTTTGGCTGGCAGAACAGCTGCCATTGGTAGGGAGAGGAAGGGAAGGGAGGGAGGGCCATGACCGCGAGGACCGGAGCTTCAGCCAAGCTCCTTTCCTGAAGGAATCCAGGGGCTAAGTCAGTCTTCTGGGGCCCAGACTCAGTGCAGCGCCCCGGAGGCACTGAGCTGCTTAGGGACAGGGATGACCCTCAGGGGGAAGGTAGATCCATCAGAAGATCCCTCATATTGCCTAGCGCCTGGCTGCTGCTGTCAGATCAGTGGTCCGCAAGCAGGATCTGCCCATGCTGCAGCAGCCGATGCCAGGCAGATCCAGCAGGACAGGAGAGACTGAGGGAAGCCTGCTGAACTCCAGCAGACACCAGCACAACACGGGGGGGGACTGACTGAGCCACGGCTCAGGGACGACCAACAGATGTGCGGAGCAACTGTTCCTCTGGAGGAGCAGGAACAGAGGAGTAGGATCAGGGGAGCAGCATTGGAGGAGCAGCATTGAAGCAGCGGGAGGGGAGGAGGCGGATCGGAGGAGCAGGATCAGAGGAGGAGGAGGAGTGGCGGTGTAGGAGCAGGATCGGAGGAGCAGGATCAGAGGAGCAGGATCAGAGGAGCAGGATCGGTGTGTGAAACCGTTTCCTGAGAGTCAGGAGGACGCCATCAGAGAGGAATGTGCATGAATTATGGATGAGCTTTAATAAGAGCTACCGAGCCAGGGCGGCAACCCTCTCCAATGAGCAGGGAGAGAGAGAGGGAGAGAGAGAGGGAGAGAGAAGGAGAAAGAGACATAGAGAGGGAGGGAGGGAGAGAGAGAAGGAGAGAGAAAGGGAGAAAGAAAGAGGGAGAGAAAGAGAGAAGGGAGAGAGCGAGGGTCTCTACTCTTCATACAAGCGAGTAAGTTGTGGTTTCATTTCAATCTCGTTTCCTCTCTAAATGTCTTTGTCCTTAACCTGCCTTTGCCAGTACCTTAACCCCTCCACTCCTATCTCCCTCCTCTTTCAACCTCCTCCTTCGATAACTCCATTCCATTTCCCCCTATCAGATAAGGACTCCTACCCCCCCACCCTGCCTCCCTCCCTCCCCAGACAGGATGCCTACCTTCCCCCTCCTCCTTGATGGACTTGGGCTGGGACACGGCGAAGCACTGCATGGTCTCGTATTTCTGCTGTTGCTGCTCGTGGTCCTGGGGCTCATCCTGGCCCGTCGTGCTGTGGGGGTTCACCAGCATGCGGCAGTTGAACGTGTGGCTGTTCCTCCTCGGCCCGTCGCTGGACCAGGGCACGCCATTCACTGGGGGGAGAGGAGGGGGGAGAGGAGGGGGGAGTAAATGCAATACCAAAAACAGTGGTTTTTTTAGGTCAATATTAGACAAGCTTTTTGAGAGACTACGGCTCTCTCTCTCTCTCTCTCTCTCTCTCTCTGCCTCCCCCTCTTTCTCTCTCTGAGTAAACGGAGGGAGGAAGGAGAAGATGGAGAAGAGGAAATGGAGGAGTGGAAAGCGAGGGAACAGAGTGGCTCGGTAAAGAGAGGAGCGGCAGACGGAGGGAGAGAGCGCGGGAGACAGAAATAGAGCGGGGAGCTGGAGGAGGGGTGGAGGGGAGGGATGGAGATCAGTCATGTTGAACAGTTGGAACCCCAAGCCCTGCACCATCCATCCACAGCCATGCAGCACAGCTAGGGATCATATGCATGTCCTCCACTGTGCCCTTGCCAAGCTCTTCTCCAGTCACCCCCCCCCACCCCGCCCACCCCACACACACACACACACACACCATTCCTTCTATACAGTCACCCCCACCCACCTATATACGCACGTTTCGCAACACAAACACACGCGCACGCACACACATACATACATTCCAGTTCCCCCTCACACTCCATCTGGTTCATGATCTCATTGGGAGCATTGATAAGCCCTGTAACTGGGACACGGCCCCGCTGATCACTTCCAGGGTGTCCTGCCTTGCCCCTGCGCAGCACTGCACTGCACTGCACTGCCTCCCAGCTGTCTGGGCACCAGCACACCCCAATCTGAGCTACCCGAGGGAGGGAGGGATGCCAAGAAGAGGAGAGGGGAGGTGGCTGAAGAGAGGGGAGAGTGAGACAGGCTGACAGAGGGAGAGAGAGAGAGAGAAAGGCTGACAGAGGGAGAGAGAGGGAGACATGTAGAGAAAGAGAGGGAAACAGGCTGACAGAGGGAGAGAGAGAGGGAGAAAGGGAGGGAGAGAGGGAGAGAGACAGGCAGACAGAGGGAGAAAGAGAGAGAGCGGGAGAGAGAGAGAAGGAGGCTAGAGGGCGGTGAAGAGGGAGAGAAACTCCAGAGACAGACTCACAGGGGCACTGACATGAATTAGCACTCCTTCTCATGGGGGAGGAGGAGGGGGAAGAGAGGAAGGAGGAGGAAGAGAGAGAGGAGGGGAGAAGGAGGGGGAAGAGAGGGAGGAGGAGGAAGAGAGGGAGGAGGATGAAGAGAGAGAAGAGGAGAGAAGGAGGGGGGAAGAGAGGGAGGAGGAGGGGGAGGGAGAAGGAAGGTGAGTGGGGGGAAAAGGAGGAAGAATAGAGGAGGTGTGGTAGGGGCTAGAGAGAGCGATGAAGAGGGAGAGAAAAAGGAGAAGAGGGAGGAGGAGGAGAGGGAGGAGTGAAATGGCAATATGCTAGATAAGGGAAAAGATAGGTGTGTGATGGGGGGCGGAGATAATGTACAGGCAAAAAGTGGAATAGACAAATGAAGAGGTGAAGGAGGGGAGCGATACAAATGAGTCAGAGAGGAACGCAGAGCAGAGCCAACCAGAGATGGAAACAGAATCAGAGGGAAAGAGCTTTAACGAGAGAGAGGAGAGAGACAGGAGAGAGGAGCTAATTAGACGGAAAAGGGAGGGGGGTGGGGGGGAGGAGACTGATCATTGGGGAGACGGCGCGTCATGGAGAGTAACAGAGGCAGAGAGGATGGGAGGAGGAGGAGGACAGGAAACGCCAGTCTGCGGAGCAAGGAGTCTGGTTCTGCGAGGACGACGGGGGAGAGCGAGACACAAAGACTGGCAGGCCAACAGAACAGACCAGGACGCAAACACAGGGAGGTGGACAGACTGACAGAACAAGGCTACAGGCATCACAAAAGGCATGACCAACAAAAAGAGACTGAGGAGACAGAGAGAGAGGGAGGGGTCAAGGCAGGAAAGGAAGGGTTTCATGTAGGAGAGGGAGGGGTCAAGGCAGGTGTCGAGGCAGGAGAGGGAGGGGTCAAGGCAGGTGTCGAGGCAGGAGAGGGAGGGGTCGAGGCAGGAGAGGGACTGACCCAGGCTCTTGGGCAGCAGGTTCTTGATGAACTCGGCGTGATCGCCCACGTGCAGCACGCTGTACACGCTGGTGTTCATCAGCTCCTCCTGGTGGTAGCGCAGGTACTGCGTCACGTTCTCCGACACAAACACGATGTTGCCCTCCATGTTCACCACAAACAGGAAGCCATCCAGGGCCTGCGAAGGACACACACACACACACACACAGGTTCATCCTCTGGTTCACATTCTAATGGACCTGGTTGGCACTGGTAGCAGTTAACAGAGAGCCAAAGAAAGCCAAAGAGAGTTAGAGGCGAAAGAGAAACAGGTGGGAAGCCGAGTTTTTTCTCTGTGACTTAATTCATTCCATGAAGGACACCGTGGCATAAGTGTCATCACACAAAGAAAATTCTAAAACAACCATAACCTTTCAATCGTTTTTCCCCCCATTACCACGGGTCTATAGATGATCACATGGCAACATTAGGAACGGTAAGGAAACACACAGCATGTAGAAAAGACAAGATAGGGGTGTAATATGGCAGACACGGTGTGGTCAGGGAGCTAATTGAGTGAGTCCGTGTGACAATGGTGTGAAACTAACGATCAGCCAGCAGTATTTTAACACCCGAAGCTGCTCATCCAGAGCTGTAATTACCCGAGAAAGGGCCTTCAGAAAAGCCACATGTCATTCGCTCACTCACCCCCGCTCACCCACCTGACCACGGCTCTCCCCACCTGCCCCCCCCCCATACAGCAGAGAGAAGCAAGGGACTGCCAGATGAGTTGAAATAGCGGAGAAAAACAAACCATTTGATTTTCACTCAGACCATATTGGCACAGGTGGGATGGAGGCCTTGTGACACATTTGGAAAGTCGTTCTTTCCACCCCTTTGGCAACGAGAGCCATCATCGCCGTGGTGACTGAACAGTGAACACCCAGCTATCTGGACCTGCAGCTGGTTGTTCTACCCTGACTGAGCAGAGGGCTGGGCCAAGCCCCAGCCTTGGAGACAGCAGAGACAGAGCTCCCACCAAGTGGGAAGATCCCTAGGAAAAGAGGGGAGAGAAGAGGAGGACGTGAGGAGGAGTGAGGAGACAGAGGAAGACTGAGGAGGAGACAGCGGAGAGACTAGGAGGAGGAGAGGAAACAGAGGAGAGACTGGAGGAGGGAGAACAGGAGGAGAGACGTGGAGGGGAGGGACAGAGGAGAGACTGGAGGAGGAGACATTTTGTATTAGAGGAGAGACTGGGAGAGGAGAGACGATAGAGAACTGCGCCACCCCCCCCCCATACAGCAGCGAGAAGCCAAGGACTCCAGATGAGTTGAAATAGCGGAGAAAAACAAACCATTTGATTTTCACTCAGACCATATTGGCACAGGTGGGATGGAGGCCTTGTGACACATTTGGAAAGTCGTTCTTTCCACCCCTTTGGCAACGAGAGCCATCATCGCCGTGGTGACTGAACAGTGAACACCCAGCTATCTGGACCTGCAGCTGGTTGTTCTACCCTGACTGAGCAGAGGGCTGGGCCAAGCCCCAGCCTTGGGAGACAGCAGAGACAGGAGCTCCACCCAGGGGAAGATCCCCTAGGAAAAGAGGGGAGGAGACAGAGGAGAGACTGGAGGAGGAGGAGGAGACAGAGGAGAGACTGGAGGAGGAGACAGAGGAGAGACTGGAGGAGGAGACGAAGAGACTGGAGGAGGAGGAAGGGTTGCAGTGAGCGGCTGGCTTCATTGATAGAACACAGCCTCGGGTCAGTCATTACAACACAAGATGGTGTCAATTAGACCATCAAACAACCCTGTGGTCTCGCCGGGGTCACCACAGCAACAAGGCTCACTAATGTCAAGAAGACATGGGGCCTGTGCCAAGCAGCTCTAACAGAGAGAGAGAGAGAGACAGAGAGAGAAAGAGAGAGAGAGACGGAGAAAGAGTCAGAGAGAGAGATAGAGAAACAGAGAGTGTGTGTGAGAGAGAGAGTTTGACAGAGAGAGAAACAGAGAGAGTGAGGCAGAGAGGTAGTGAGGGAGGGAGAGAGAGATTTTAACAGAGAGACACAGAGAGACAGAGAGAGTGAGGGAGAGAGAGAGAGAAAAAGAAAAAGAGAGAGAGGAGAGAAAGAGACAAGCCGACTCTTTCAAGCAAACCCACTCCTATGCCAGACGCCAGATGAATGAATGCTCCTAGCTCAGGCTGAGGCAGTGGGCCGTGCCTGGACACAAGCACGATGGCACCAGCTGAGGGTGATAGCATCGCCCCCTCTGACTTGCACAGCTGTGCTAACTATGCTAACGTGATGGGTTCTGATGTTGAAGTGGTTCCTCCTATAACGAGAGCTCTCCCATGCTCACACAGCTGGAACCCCCCCTCCCTCCCGCACCCCCACTCTCACCGCCTCAGAGGATGGTTTTGCTTGCGTTTCCAATAGCAGACGACACTGTCAACGAACCAACGGCAACATATGACTGTGTTTTCGGTGTTGCTAGAGCAACACCAGATAAGCGTGGCGTTCCAAGCCCTGGCGCCTCACAGGGCCAAACCACCACGCCGGTGTGTTTCCACAACAGCCTTCATGAACGTGGGCTGCTGCTGGCACCACGGGCGGGCGGCGAGGCGCCTTCCTCCGCCGGACGCTGTCCGCCGAGCGTGCAGTCATGAGCGGAGCGCCCAGGGCTAGCTGGACGGGTGGGGGTGGGGGTAGGGGGTGGAGCTGCAGTTCAACAAGGGTATGAAGCCCTTAAGGCTCTGACGCTTGCAGGCTGCTAGCTGCAGCTGGGAAAGCGCGCCGGCAACTCGGGTCTATATTTAGCCCGTCCAGTTACACGTCGATTCACGTGACGCCGGACCTGAAGAGCTCCAAGTATTCCATGACGGGACAGATCTTAGCAGCGAAACAGAGAGAAGAAGGGAGCTGGGGGATAGGATGAAGAGGGAGAGAGGGAGAGAGAGAGAGAGAGAGAGAGAGAGAGAGAGAGGAGGGGGTGGGGAGTGTGAATGGACTGATTCATCCGCGGGGCTGTTGCTTGCTTGCCCGTAAGACGTCAGCACTTCATTGGTCCTCGGTGGGACAACGGGACCATTGCACAGCCTGGTGATTTACAACCAGGCTAGGACAGCAACCACCCACCCCCCAGCTGGAACATACACACACACACACACAAACACAAACACACACTGCCCCACTTCTGCAGACAACATGAAATATAGCACCGGTGAATTTCAAGTTTTAAATGGGGGGAGGTATATTCATTTATAAGACGAACGACATGATCTTGTTAAGATTCCCAACATCAAGGCTAGTATTAATACACATTTCAAACAGCTTAGATCAGCACCGCCTCCATCAACACCCACCTCCAACATCATTGGTCCCAGGGCATCCTTGTCAATCACGCTCTGGCCTGTCGACGACACGTCAGCCTTCTGTACCTCCTCCTCATTGGCTGCTGCTGCTTTCTCTGTGGGACAGATTAGCGAATTAGCATCGGGGGTGGGCCATCCTGAAGTCATTCTGTAGTTGTACATTCCACATTGCTGTCTATCACCTTAATGGTGGCTTTCCCTCAAAATCCCCACTGCATCAGCCCATGTCCCAACAACATGCCTTTTCAACAGGAGTCACATGACCACCCAGACCAACAGCCACTCTGTGCCCACAACACTGTTCACCAAACTGACCGCAAATGGTTTATTTTGCCTTTTAAATGGCTCCATGTGTCTGAAGCAGGTCACTTGTGAACCCAGCCTCTTAACAAGGCCCTTCTGCTCGCACGTCTAAACAAAGCATTCACGCACGCACCCATTGTTGTGTCACATCGCCGTGGCGCGAACCCAGGCACTTAGCAACCGGCAGGGTGAAAGGTCGCAGAAGAGCGTGGGTGAGTGTGCGCGCGCACGCTGGCACACGCAGCTGCCATGCCGGTGGCAAACACGAGACGGATGGCAGTGTCAGCACGCATGCGCACACGCACGCACGCCACACACACGCACGCGCACACACACACGCGCGCACAAAAAGAGTCATTATGGAAAGACGGAGAACATCACAGTAAACAACCGCAGTCTCCCTGTTATACGTGTGTGTGTGTTTGGACCAACGCGGACATTTAAAAGATATTACGCACCGGGATACATTCCCTCACAAAGAGCCCAAACTAGAGCAGGAACTCAAAACCCCCTGTCATTTGCATACACCCCCTATTTGGTCATCCACATTTGCTGGCCTACATCCCAAAGAGCAGGAAACATAGGAGGCCAGAGATGTGCATCGGAGCAGCCAGGAGGCAACATATGGAGCAGACTGGCCAGCCACGGGGAGCGCACATCCTCCACGGCCTCCTGATGTGAGTGATTGGGTTAATAGTCTTGCGAAGCGGCCTTCTGTTCGGTGCAGATTCTGCCCTACTTCCAGATGATGAGGAGGACTAGGAGGAGGTGCAGCTTAAGGGGCCAGGGGAGGAAGACGAGGGGGGACGTCTTTGAGCGTCGCACCGCTCCGCTGAGACGTGCGGCCATATGGTGGGGGGGGGGGGGGGGGGGGGGGTCTCTCGTGTCTGCAGGCGTGGCTGAACGGACCGCTCGCAGAAGAGACTCAGGGCTGGGAGTGCCACATCATCTGCACGGAGGACGTGCAAAAACACGCACGCACGCACACACACACGCACGCACACATGCACACACTTTCCTCCATCAGAAGTCGAGGTGTGTGTTTCCCGCGTCTCATGTGATCAACTTCGTCAGCATTAACAGAGTGAGTATCAGCAGGCCCTCTGCAGGCCTTTAGAAACCTGCTCTGCTGCCAGGAGCTTACATCCATAACACACACACACATCCATGACACACACACATCCATAACACACTCGCACACATCCATAACACACTCGCACACATCCATAACACACTCGCACACATCCATAACACACACACACGCGCATCGCACACACACATCATACACACCCATCACACACACACGCATGCATGCATGCATGACACACACCCATCCCACATACACACACTCTCTCCTAGCAGTCATACGTACAGCTTGCTAACACAACCCTCTAACTCCATCCTCTCCTGCAGAGTGACCAGCAGCCCTGCTTCATAGACTGACTAGGACTGCAGCAGGACTCAGTCTACACCTGTGCCTTCCCCTCCACCAATCAGTGACCAGGCCGAGGCTTTAGGAGGGGGGTGGGGCCATTCTGATGATGCTCTGTACACGTGACATGACACCCCATGTTAGGGAGAAACAAACTGGAGCCATTTGGTACGTAGCTGTGACGGATGGATGCTCCACCAGGCCACCATGAGAGGAATGACTGGTGACAGGATGGAGGAGAGTGCAGGGGGCCGGGGGCTCAGGAGGCGGGGGCTCGGGGGGCAGGGGGCTCGGGAGGCAGGGGGGGTCAGATCATTATCCATGCTTAGTAACTTTGTGTGATTGAAGGGGCCGGTATGAAACAAGCCACTTCAAGTGACTCACACTGCCATTTCCAAACGGCTGTGTTGACAGTATTAAAGCCACGATAGGATGTGTCATCTTGTGGGAGACCGGGGGGGGAGACGGCGACAAGATGAGCTCTCAATACAGAGATTGGAATCGATGATACAAGCACTAAAGGGTGTAGAACATTAAGATCCTTTCATAGAACAGGTTTCAATTTGAGCAACAGACCAACCAATTCACGGCTTCACAGACAGAAGAAAAAAGAAAAGATATAGCTAAACAGAGCAGATGACAAGCTGGCCTCTTCTAAACAGCACAGGGCGAGCAGCAGCTGTCTTCCAGGGAGGTGCGTGTGAAGGTGTGTGAGGCTGGCAGGGTGAGGCTGGCAGGGTGAGGCTGGCAGGGTGAGGCTGGAAGCGAGGCTGGCAGGGTGAGGCTGGCAGGGTGAGGCTGGAAGCGAGGCTGGCAGGGTGAGGCTGGCAGCGAGGCTGGCAGGGTGTGGCTGACAGGGTGAGGCTGACAGCGAGGCTGGCAGGGTGAGGCTGGCAGCAGGGAACAGAAGGCCCCGACGAGGCCTCCTCCTACTCTTCCACTAACAAACACAGTTCCTGACTGCAGAGAGGCCGAGGATGTGCGTTCAGTGTAGCGTGAAGAAGCAAGGGGGGAGGGATTGACAGACGGCAGCCAGTTTGCTGTGAGTGTTTTTCTTCTCTCCCCCCCTTCTTTTTTTTGCATCACATTGCTCACCATTACATAACCGTGGGGCGGTGACTCACAAACTAGCCACCGCATCATCAGCCACTGTGACTCACGGGATACCTAGAGCTGCTGGACTCAGCCTCCGTCCAATCAAGCCAACAGAACACAGATCGCAGGGCGCACGCACGCACACACCCCACCGCATGCGGACAGCCTCATCGTACTCGTGTAAACTGTGTGTCCATAGGCTAGAGGTTTGGTATGAATGGGGCCTTGCTATTGGCTGGGAGGCCCTGGTACCTGGAGGACGGCAGGGGGGGGGGGGGGGGGGGGGGGGGGGGGGGGGGGCAAAGCTACAAGCACCAGATGGAAGGGGAGGAGAAGTGAGGGGTTAGGATGTGTTTCACAGTCACATCACTGATGAGGGGCAGACAGGACGGGACCGAGACACGAAACAAGGGCACTGAAAGCGCCCTGCTGGCTCCATACTGTACCTTGCTCCTTGATCTGACGGATCTGCTTGACCGTCTCCTTAAGGATGGCACACTTGTCCGGCTTCACGTTGAAGTTGTCGATGTCGCTGAAGTTGGCGAAGATCAACTCAGCCAGCTCCTCGATGTACTTATTCTCGTGCTCGCGGTTTCGCTTCTCGTTGCTCCGCTTGGGGCTGCGCAGACACAAGAACAGGAGGAGAGAGAGCGCCGTGAGACCGTGAAAGGACAGAGAGGTGAGAGCAGAAGAGATAGAGACACAGAGACAGACAGACAGAGAGAGCATCAGAGAGAGCATCAGAGAGAGCATCCTGTACATTCCTGATTGTGTTCACAGCAGGAGAGCGAGGTGGAGAAAAAAGAAGAACATCAAGAGGGGGTCTGTGAAGCTACCCAAACGCTTGCTGGCATCGCCCCCCTCCGTCCCCCGTCCCCCGTCCCCCCCTCCGTCCACACACGCTGGGCGGCAGCCGACCTTGACCGGGGTCAGGGGGTGTCAAGTACTTGTTCGAATCGGGCCTGAGCAGCACTTCATCCCTGTGTCATCTGCAGGCCTGGGGGTCAGCAGGTCTGGGGGTCTGCAGGGCTGCAGGCCTGGGGGTCTGCAGGCCTGGGGGTCTGCTGCGCATCTTTTCTACAGATGAATTATGCAGTTGAACTAGGGCTTGGGGTCAGAGGGGAAGGCAGACCATGCTGCTATGTTTAGTTCAGGGGTCTCCAACTCTGGTCCTGGAGAGCTTTCATCCACCTGCTTCTACTACTGACCTGGAAGAGGAGCTGAATGAGGCTACATTATGTACATTATGTGTTGAAGTGAAAACATACAGGATAGTAGCCTTCCAGGACCAGATTAGGTGACCCCTGGTTTAGACTGAATGTAAGTCAACCGTCGGCTATCGGGCTGTCTGAGCGATATGATCTGATCTTCTGAGTTGGGAAAGGGCCCAGGTCCCTTCAGTCGCTTCCTGTCCAAACAAAGGATGCAGTACCAGCCGGCTGTACACTGTAGAACACTGGAGATCAGCAGAGCCCAGCAGATACGCAGCACGTCATGAAAACCTGCGCCTCAGCACGCAGCAGGAACGTGTTTGAATGTGAAGCAGGAAGAGGTAGCGAGCCACGCTAAGTGGCTGGCCTCACCTGGGTCCCAGCAGCTCGGAGGAACATTCCTTGCGTTTCCGAGCCTCTGCCCTTCCAGGGTCAGAGTGGTTCTCAGCAACTCCACTCATCCTCACTGCATATCAGCGACTGTGGAGAGAACACACACATGAAGGTTAGAACAACACACACACACACACATCACCAACCACATCCAGGCTGTGTTGACAGAACCACACACACCAACATCTGAAGCTGCAATAGCGTGCTAGGATTCCACCTGTGTTCTAGGATTCCACCTGTGTTCTAGGATTCCACCTGTGTTCTAGGATTCCACCTGTGTTCTAGGATTCCTCCTGTGTTCTAGGGAGCTAGGCTTCATCATTTGCCGGAGAAAAACCGAGCGAAAGTGGAGCGGAGAAACAAATTCAATTATTTCCCTCTGATGGCGCTGCTTTCCCCAGAGAGCCTGAAACGGGAGCACAGCGAGAGAGAGACAGAGAGGTAGATGGAGAGAGAGAGACTTAGAGGAATTATTTGAGAGAGAGAGAGGAAGAGTAGAGAGAGAGAGAGCGAGAGCGAGAGGGAGAGGGAGAGAGAGAGACAGAGAGAGAGAGAGAGAGGGAGAGCGAGAGACAGCTAGCTAGCCAGCCAGCGCTCCAAACACACCACTAAACAGCAGCACAAACAACACATCATATCAGGGAAATATCACATCAGCTAATCAGTACACTGTCTGTCTGCGTGTCCAATGTACCGAGGGAGGGTGGAGAACAACTGCTGGTTTGAGGTGTCCACCTGCACGAAGGCCATCTTTGTTTGAAAGTGCACTTAATGGCCACCTTAAGGACTTGTGGTGGACACAGATAGGGGTCAGACCTCCTGTCTGGAGATAGAAACCTTCCATCAGCCAGTGTCAAACTGTCCTCTCAGCTCCACAGCCAGTGTCATTGCAGAGCAAATATAATGTGGCACTCCACAGAGACGTGAGGTACTTATCTACATTATCTATCATTTCAGGTTGGTCTCTCTCCCTCCCCTTATCTCCCCCCTCTACCTCTCTCTCCCCCTCTCAGCATATCAGCGCTGCCGACCTCAATGGCACTAAATGGGGGGGAAAACATAAATAACTGAAGACTGTAATGTCTTTTTAATTAGTGCCACCAAAAAGTGATGTTTAATGGACTTTGTGGGGAGACGGACAGGGAGGGTTCTTGGCCGGTGGGCGACGTGAGTTTGAGATGGTCTATCATGGCTGCGTTTCCTCACTCTCTCTTCCTCATCTCCTTCTAGTCCAAACACAAGCGGAGTGGAGCGGGACTCCTTTAGAAAGAGCCAGTGACAGAACACGATTTTTCTTCTCTTCTCTTCTTTTTCGGGTGCTGGTAATGGGAGAAGCGATGCCATTTCAAACATCCTCGAACACTGCTCCTGTACAGACATCAATCAGAAGAGTCCCGCCCACTCCAGAACGCTGGCTGTCACAGAGCCACCAAACAGGTATGATGACATAGTAGAAGGAGAGAAGATGGTGCGTGTGACACGAGGCAGCTCCCCTTCACATGCACTTTAATGGGAGGGGAAACATTAATAACTGAGCTGTATGTCCCTTTTTAATTAGTGCACCAAAAGTGATGTTTACATGCTTCTGTGGGGGGAGCGGGACAGGGGGTTCTTGGCGGTGGGCGACCACGGCCTGGAGTTTGATCATAGTCGTTTCATTGCATGCGTTTCCTCCTGCTCTCTTCCTCATCTCCTATCTAGTCCAACACAATAGGGAGCGGACTCCTTTAGAAGAGCCCACGACGAACACAATTTTCTTCTCTTCTCCTTCTTTTCTCGTGGTCGCTGGTAATGAGGAGAAGAAGAAGAGCGATGCCATTTCAAACCATCTCGAACCCACTGTTCTGTAAGACATCATCAGAAGGTCACGCCCCACTCCGACGCTGCCTTGTCACACGCCACCAACAGGTATGTGACATGTTAGAAGGAAGAGTGTTTGCGTTATGACACGAGGCTGCGGGAAGCACGAGAGATGACAAAGAAAGAGACAGAGTTTACTGTGGATTCTTGGGAGAAAGACGTTCAGAAAGGGAATCCCAAAGTGCTTGAATGTTCGAGGCAGACGCAGGGAACACAGGAGAGGAAGAGGATGGAGGGAGGAGAGAGGAGGGAGGGGGGGTGGAGAGAGGTGGAGGGAGATGGGAGGAAGGGAGAGAAGGGAGTGGGGAGTAGAGCAGAGGAGGTGAGAGCAGAAGATGGAGATCGAGAGCGAGAGATAGGGAGAGAGAGACAGAGACCGAGATGGAGAGAGAGAGACAGAGGGGGAGAGACAGAGAGAGAGAGAGAGAGACGGAGAAAGAGAGAGAGACAGAGGGGGAAGGAGAGAGAGACAGAGCGAGAGAGACACACAGAGAAAGAGAGAGAGAGAGGGAGCCTTTGAACAAACTAAGCCTGGTAGGAGCTGGGCCGTGTGTTGCGTTACACTGAGCCACTCCTAACCATGGAAACGACCACAGCACACCGTGTTCAGACGGCTCAGCTGTTACGTAAGACAGCAGAGTACAGCACAGCACAGCCCGGCACAGCACTGCTGGAGGAGTGCTGCGACAGCCATCTACTCTCAATGGAGCTAGCGAGCTGGCCCCAGCACTCAGCCCCCACACTCAGCCTCAGCCTCAGCCTCCAGCCCCCCCCCCTACCCCCCCAATAGCCAGGCTCCCTGCTGGATTGCGGTGGCCTACTTAAAAGCTAATGGTGAAGGCTGTGCTCAAATGGCTGAAATGAAAGCAGTGGTGAGGCAGGCAGGCAGAGGGGGAGGGAGGGAGAGGGGGTGGGGAGGAGAGGGGGTGGGGAGGACTGGCTGACTGTGTGAAGAGGAAACACACAGTAACCGAGGGTGCTGACGGCTACGCCATGGGCGAGCGAGCATAGACGCCATCGCCGGGTCCGGCACCTCTCTTGCTGTATGCAGCGCGTGGATTCGCTGGGTGAAGGGCGAGGCAGGATAACGACCAACCACGTTTCCATCACGTTCTCTGAATGACGGGGGGAGTGAACGCCTTTACGGTGCGGCGCTGTCTGGCTGGAGCTCTTAAACAGAGGGCAGGTCCGTGTGCCCCGAGTCTTAACGACGCTGCAGGACAACCCCACCAAAATCACAACGCAGCGCTCCCATTGGCTGTCTCCAAGTCTTCCCAGAGCAAGTTACCATGGGACTCCGGAACCTGATTGGCCGTGCATTTATCCCCCTTCATTTCTCAGTGTAGGAGATGATTGGTTGCTTTGTTCTCCTTGACTCGGCGGCAGTGGCATTAGCATCCATTGAGAAAAAGTGAGGTAGAGAGAAGGAGGGAGGGAGAGAGACAGAGAGAGAGAGACAGACAGACAGAGAGAGGGAGATAGAGAGAGACAGACAGAGAATGAGAGAGAGAGAGAGAGAGAGAGAGAGAGAGAGAGAGAGAGACAGACAGACAGACAGACAGACAGAGACAGAGGGGGAGAGAGACAGACAGAGAAAGAGAGAGAGTGTGTGTGACCCTGAAGACTAAACATGTCTCAATGACAGTCCTGGAGACAGGCAGGGACAGGGAGACAGGCAGGGGAGGGAGACACGCAGGGAGAGACAGGCAGGCAGGAAATGTTAGGACCCCTAGTGTTGCTAGGGAGAGATGGGGGTTGCTCTAATGCCCTCAATCCCAGGGTAGCTATAAACAGCTGGGGGTTACTGTACAGAACGTGTCATTGAGTTAATTATCAACAGCAGACAGTAGAGGAGAGCTTTAGTACTCAGGGCAAGGCCTCGTACACCAGCCATGGACACACACTAGGATGGACTACATTAGGATGGACCAGGCCAGGCTAAGATAGACATTGAGCTGGAGTAACCCTGACTACAAACCAGGGTCAGCTCTCCAGTAACACAGCTGTAGAGAAGATACTACCACCTTCCTGGAGGGACTATAGCAGATGACATACAGTACGCTACCTTCCCACAGGGTAAAGACTGACGCCACGAGCCTGTTCTTCAAGACCAGGCTGCTCTTCCAATGAGAGCAGGCTGCTCTTCCAATGAGAGCAGGCTGCTCTTCCAATGAGAGCAGGCTGCTCTTCCAATGAGAGCAGGCTGCAGAGCGACATGAAGCTGCTGGGCAGGAAGTGGCGCTCTACCCTGGACCGGCAAGGGAAGGGTGACAGGAGACGTATCTTTTCCCTGAGGATTATTTCTGGGCTCTGACTACAACACAGCACACGCCAACGCTACGCTAAGCAGGCTCTTCCAGATGGTTACTATGTCCCGCTAACAAACATAGCGCTACCACCACATGTAGCCTCCAAACCAGGAAGCAGGTGAAGCTGCCCCTTACAGCGTTCTGACGTCAGGACTTGAACGCACACGGGACTGTGATGGGCAGTGATGGGCTGTGTCGGGCTGTGTCGGGCTGTGTCGGGCTCTCCAACGAGATCTGCTGCAAAAACCCTCCTTTATTCACTGGAATCTCTGTGATCAAATTCACAGCCCCCCCCCAAAAAAACTCCTCACCCGCAAACATCCATTACTTTCACCTTGTCCAGTCCCCTCTGTGAGAGTGCAGATGCAGAGACTGCTTGGAGGCTGATGTTAACATAATGAAGTTTCTGCAGCCAGACCAAGAGGGGAACGCTAGGACTCTTGTCTTTGAGATACAACCAACAGGGATATTAGGCTGCAAAGCAACTAATTACATGACATGGCCTGAATCGTAAACATGCTCAGAGGAGAGAAGGAGGGGGGGAGGAGGAGGAGGAGGTGAGGAGGAGAGGGTAAACGGATAGAACAGTCCTGCTCTGAAGAGCCAGGAAGTTCTCTCCAGACAGTCAGTCCGGCAGGAGACACAAAGATTAAACGCATCCCATTGGCTCATTCTGCCGACACAGCGTCAAATGGTGAGACAGACCACCCCTGATTCCTCAGCCTCTATCCACCCTGGGGAGGAGCGAAGGAGGAAGGAGAGAGAGATATATACAGAAACAAAACTGTCTACTGTAATGCCTGTTCTCTCTCTCAGCACTGAGCTCAAGTCAGGTAATAGAGCACCCCTGGAAAACATGAGGGAAACCCTTTTCCTTAACATTTGGCCTGCAGGATTGCGGTAACTGGTAACTAAACTCTGCAGGTTCACTATTCTGGTGGCTCTGACATCAGGGTCAGGCTGGGGTCATGACCTACTATAGTACACCAAACCCTCCAATAATAAAATTACACCTTTGCAGCAAGGCCATTTGACCTGACAGGGTCAGTGTGTGTGTGTGTGTGTGTGTGTGTGTGTGTAGAGGCAGGCGCGGGCGGAGATAGAGAGAAGGAGAGGTCGGCAGGTCAATGGAGACATAACTTCATTACATGTGATTGATTGTCACATCTAAAACAGGCCAGCCTGTTACTTAAAGTTCATGAGGCCACTGGATGGGTGTTCCCTGCTCTGATGACACATGCTACTGGAGCACCGTGCTGGCAGACTGTCACATGACAAGAAGAAGGCCAGAGTCACATGACAAGAAGAAGGCCAGAGTCACATGACAAGAAGAAGGCCAGAACATGATGAGTTTCTAATACCTGCCGTTCAGAACTGAATCACCTCTCAAGAATTGAAACGGGATAAATCTTGGAAATCTTTGAAGTGAACCTCTCCTCCTCCTCCTCCTCTTCTTAATCCTCCTCCCCCCTTCCTCTCCCTCCTCCTCACCCCACCCTCCTCCTCTTTCTCCTACTTCTTCTCCCCACACCCAACTCTTCCTCCTCTTCTTCCTCTCTATTACAGGTCAAGAATGAACAGGGGTGTCGGGTTTCTAGTGTGGAGGACTTGCTCCGAAACATTCTTTTCTGCGAGCTCTTGGACGCACGTCACACGTGACCCTTCCAGGAAGGGAGTTGTCAGAGCTTTCAAGAAAAGACTGGTTGTGTGTTATGTAACTTTGTGTGACAGCAAATCAAATCGAAAGCTTAGGGCCATTCCAAACTCAAGTACGTCGAGTTTTGTATACAGTTGCCCAACGCCAAACGACCTACTAGCTTTGAGGAAATGTTTCACAACAATACAGCCTACCGCTTCGCTAGCTGCCAACTTCTCCTTGTAAGTTGGCTGGACTCGAAGTCAGGAAAGGTTTTAGGTCAAATAAAGGCAGTTTACACTAGTGTTAAAACGCACGTGCGATGTTGCGAACCCTGCCTGAGCTAATGTAGCGCTTAGCTAGCGGTTTTCCCATCTTTCCATCGCGGAGCGCTCGTCTCTCCATCAGTTTCACTAAACCGCCTCACAGCTCTGAATGTGAGGCTAAGGTCTACAGGTCTACACGCATGCAGAGGGGAAATAGTTCCAGGAATCAATTGACTTTGAGAGCCCTGACTCGTCTCGAGTGAGCCAGTTAAACGGTGTGTGTGTCCATATCTTAGGTGACACGGGACCAGACTGCAGCCAGCCAGGAGCCACTCAGTCTGGCTGTCTTGGAATGTGGAGTCGACTGGTAGGAGCAGAAGGAAGACTCCAACCTTGCTCCGGATGTCAAAGGAGAAACAATACACACACACGCACGCGCACACACGCGCACAGACACACACATAAAAAGGCTATAGTGGTTAAGCTTTTTCCTCATATCTTAGATAGGCATCGTATACACACGCACGCACATACATACATACACACACACTAAAGCAATTTATCCACGGAAAGTTGCTTTGGGTGTGTAACCCAGTACAAGCCTGCATAGTTGTACATTCTAGCTGGATGCAGACAGTCTAACAGTATCTGTCATGGTCACATAGCTCCTAGGTTGAGAGTGTTTGACATGTTGTGTTTGGCGTTTTGTCCGTGTCGAGCTAGAACACCAGTCTGCTTGTGGGGTTGCTCTGGGTTACAAACTCTTCTTCGCTGCTTTTAATGATCATGTGTTTGTCTACTTCCTGGGAGGATTTCACAGAAAGCTCAGATACTAAGGCATACTGAGGGGTACCGAGGGATACCAAGGGATACTGAGGGATACTGAGGGACTCTTCCAGTTTCAGCCAGGTGGGTGTGTGGAGGGAGGGAGAGGGGGCCGTAGTGTAACACGGATGCCCTGTCATCTGGTGGGCTGGCAGGCTTGGAGGTGGGAACACACTTTCCACCTCCCAAGGCCTGCATCAACAGGCATGAGTCTGCACCCAACTGCGAGTTACATCGAACAGCGAGCGTGTGAGAGAAGCCTGGGTTTGAAGCCCACCGCTCGCTGTAGGGAGAATCTTCTAGAGAGTGAGCAGAGGGAGGGGGGGAGGGAGGCCTGCTGTCCTCCACACTGAGACAAGCTCAGAGAGGATGCTTCCAAAGCACTGTCTGCTGTCTATTGCATCACGGACCATCCATCTCCCTCACTGGTGGAGGGGTGGCAGGGGGAGTGAGGGTGGGGGGGAGAGGAGGGAAGGGGAGGGAGGAGGGGAGGGCGGAGGACCTCAGCAGCTCCACTCCTCCTGTTCACACTCCTCCTGTCCTCACGGGAGTAGCTGAAGAGAGGGAGAGCCAAGACACACAGAGAAGTGTTGGGCCCACGTCACCCGGTATTAAAGGCAAACACGCATCATTAAAAACATTATTGATCTTGACAAGAAGAAGATGATGAGGGGAGAGCATGACCCCTCCCCTCTCCCCCCTCTCCCCCCCTCCCAGGTTACCACAAACCAGATGTGCTGATATTAAGTCTGGGTCTGCAGGGAGGAACAGACACAAAGAGGAATAAAGAGAGAGGGAAAGAAAGAGGGCAAGAGACAGAGAACTATGTGGTAAGGAGGGAGATAAAGAGGAAGGGGGCAGAGTCCAATAGGAGAGTGTGGACCGTTCACCTGATGTTCACTCTGACGGACACTTATGGCTCAGGTAGCACACTGCAGAGATCAATGAAATAGAGGGAGAAGTGGAGAGAGAGAGAGAGAGACAGACAGAGACAGAGAAAAAGAGGAGAGAGAGAAGTGGTAGGAAAGAAAGGTGCGCACAGAGAGGATGCCACTTCAGACTATTGACATGCCTCCTCAAAAGTCCCCCCCCCCTCTCTCCCACACACGCACATGCACACGCACACACACACATACACACACATGCACGCACACACACACGGTACTCCCTGCCTCCCAAATCCACTCAAGAGCTCTCTACTCCAGAATCACTGTGAGGTAATGGCCTTAAAGTGCCAGATTGCAACCCAGAGTCGGGGCCACATTTACGGAAAGCTGATCACACTCATGAATCTTTAACACCAACAGTCACTTCAGGATGTCAGGGTGAGCAAAAGGCATGCAGGAGAGCTGGGCAGAGGGCCTGGCTGGATCAACACACCCAAATGAAAAGGAAGGGGGGGGGGGAGAGCAATAAAGAAGGGGGGAGAGTAGAAGTTTTTTCATGCTCATAACTCAAGAGCCTCTCCACAACAATATCGTCACCAATTGATCTGAGTCTGGTGGTGAGGACTGGATGAAATGCTCTCCGTCTCCACAACAATCAGATTAGAGGAGAAGGTTAAATATTCGGTGCGTGATCGTAAATTGCTTGCTTTGTCTCACTGTCAGGTCTCATTGACTGGCTCATCTGCAACAGAAGTGCCAGAGACACCGCTTGCTGCCGTGGAACAGGACAGGAGGGGCTACAGGCAAGACACTGTAGAACACACACACACGCACGCACGCACGCACACGCACACACGCACGCACGCACGCACGCCAGACTTTTTTGTGGTCTAAGAAACTTGGGGGAATAGCTGTGCTCTGGGATTGAATCGCAGCAACTTAAATCCTTAAGAACCTTCCGAAAATCTCCTGAAATCCCAGAATTTGGACAGGGCCCTCATGATGAAGAGACTCCCTCCGGCACATTCCAGATGTGATGGCAGAATCCTGGAGAGCTATGGGACTAAGTCCACCCTCTCCATGACCTCTGGAGGCGGGCCCTGGCCCTGGCCCTGGCCCTGGCCATCTCCCCCTGTGCTGTGAACGAGCTGAAGGTATGAGGCCCTGGTGGTCCTCTGTAGCAGGTGTCTGGTCAGGCCTGCAGTCAGAGCTGTGGCTGCTGGGTCTGTACGTGTGGAGGTGGGGGTCTGTACATGTGGAGGTGGGGGTCTGT
>BROE01000024.1:10803569-10845096 GCA_036571765.1 Plecoglossus altivelis | reverse complement strand
GGTCCTTCGTTCTCCCTTTGTAAGAGGCAGCGCCAAGACAAGACATAGACTGGGAACGAACACACTTCCAAACACTTGGGCAGAGGTATGAAACAATAACGCCGCAGGTCCCTCTTCTGACGGAACCCGCAGTCATTTGTCGGCAGAACTGACGCTCTTGCTTTGCGCGACGCACACACTGCTTCAACCAGACGACCGCTCATCATCCCTCTCCCTCATCCTCTCCTCCACTCCCCTCCCTCAATGGCGCTCTCCTCATTTCCCCCCCTATACGGCGTTCTCCATAGAGGTTCTGTCGATGGGGGCCACCCTCTGATCTGTCAGTCAAGTCCCAGGGTGGATTTGAACCACAGACCCAGAGTCAGCCTGGCCACTCACAGTCCTGACCTTAACCATTCAGCTGGGTCTGCCCCGGTGACCTCGGGTCTGCCCCGGTGACCTCGGGTCTGCCCCGGTGACCTCGGGTCTGCCCCGGTGACCTCGGGTCTTCCCCGGTCTCAGGGGAACCACTCTCCAGCGGTCCAGTCAAGTCGCCAGAAAGTGACAAGGGCGAGAGAGCTCTCCCCTGCATAGCCTCTCTCCTTCCCAGCAGCTCTTTATCCTTGGACGTCTGACAGTTCTGGCGAGAACGCAGGAGTGTGTTTAACAACACCGAGCGTAATCTCAGCAACCATAGGCAGCCATGCCAAATGGGACAGTGAGATCACTCGCTTCACTTACAAAAGCAGCCTCGGAGCCGTTGTTATTGTTCCTCCTCCCTTTCCTTTTCTGGTGTCGAATGATCTCCTGTGGCTTCCTGTTCACATAACAGCCACGTTTGGTATCGAGTTCTCGCTGGCAACCTGCACATCACGGGTTGAACGGGCTCCACAATTCTGTTCTCACAAGGATGGGACAAGGGAATCCTTGAGAGCGCTAACTTCTATGTCGCTGTGTCTAGATTGCTACTGCACAAAATGCTGCTTTCAGATACACTATTCAAAAACTTCGGGACACATAGGCATCAAAACACAACACAACACATTCACACACACACACACGTTATAGTAACACACACACACGCGTTATAGTGACACACACACAGGTTATAGTGACACACACTCATTATATTGACACACACACACACACACACACACCAACAACACAACACACACAAACACACACACACACACCACCACAAAACACCACCAACACACACACACACACGTTTGCAAGGTAAAGCGTCTGCTGAACGGATCATTGGTTTAGCTCTCTGGCCAATGAGCTCCCGGTCCTGCCATCTGCAGCTCTTTAACTAGAGGTCAGAGTGCTCAGGGTTAAAAGTTCAAATCTTTACTACCATGCAAACCACACAGCTCTGAATGAAGAGCACTCCGTTATCATTACAGCTGGTGGGGCCTTGTGTAAGAAAGACAGCTTTTTAGTACACTTTTTAATACATACATTTATATTTATGTGTCTATAACTTTAACGCTAAAGCTGATGACAAACTTCGAATTCAGTACCACCTCAAATGAATACCATGGCAACAAGAAAACAGCTGAAATCGAATTCTTTAACTAAGTATTGGCCTTGTCCTAACACTTCACTTGACAAAAGTTGAGGTTCCACGATGATGTCACCCCAAGCTGCCAGAAGACGCTCAACACACACAAGCTGAAACCGCACAAGTGAAACCTTTGGAGGAAGTGAAACTCCAACATCTGGGCTTGCCACATCATAAGGCCACAGCGGAGTCAACAGTGTGGAGCAGTGCGAGACACCGCACGCCGCTGTTCGCCCACTGATTTAGGATTCTCAATCTGATCCTGGATCTGCAGCTGGGAAAACACAGGCATCACCTTCTCGCCCCCACACTGGTAACTGTGGCTTAAGGCTGACGAGTACAAAAAAAAAAAAAAAAGTTGTCACGCCAAAATCGTCACGCATGCATGCGTCAATCCTCAGCATTCCACACCCTCTCCCGCCCCCACACCTCCTCTCCCCTTGACAGTGACACTACGTGTGCTGTCACACTCAGCTGCCACCTGATTGGAGGTGAGCAGCGTGGCCTGGGGCCAGACTGTGAAGTGTCTGTAATCCTTGCCTTTCCCCTTGAGATTCAGACAGCAGGTGTCCAGCTGGGTCCCTGACGAGCTTGGACAGGGGGGCCGGTCTAACGAGCCGGGGAGGCTAATCGCCCTCTCAGGAGGCTGGGGGGGATTAGATGGGACCTGAGGCAGATATTTCACACTGAAGACATTGAGCATTATGGCCAGGTCACAAGGGCTAAACACCAATGGAGGCCCCCACAGTAGCTTTTACAGTGGTGCAATAATGGCCCTCAGATTCAATAAGACATCTCGGCCACCGTGTGTGTCATGGGGACCGCAGTGGCTACCCTGAGTCTGGCTTCCTGTCTCGGATCAATAACCAATACACTCTACAGAGAGATGCTGGCAGGAAGTGATTGGAGGAATTTGACACGCGCTTGTGTTGTCCAATCAGAAATGGAATATCTGTAACATCAAATGAAAGCTAGCGCAGGCTTCTAGCATATCTCTGCTTTGTAGACCAGTTGCTGTTGGATTTCTCTGGAGCTAATAAAATTGCCTCATTGTTTTGGCCAATCGCAAGCCAAGCGACTTCACATCTGTTGCTCTAATAGGAGGCAAGCCAGCTCCTTATGCTGTGAACACAGGGCGAGTAAACATGCTTGTGTTAACATTAACAGATACAATTAGTGCGAGACTACTCGTTCTGACTAACGACAGCACTGATAAGACGTGTCATCAGAAGGCCGCGTAGGACTCGTGTGTCTTTACTGAAACCAACATTGGCAGGAGTGAAACTGGCTGATGACTGAGCGACCTGTCACTTGGCCTCTGTCAAAAGCCCTGGCTTCCACAGGTGCACACCTTTCCAGGAAGTTACACAAGCCGCTGCGACCGCACCTACACGGACGCACATATGAGCTGTACAGTTGGACCGGAGCGCATGCATGAAGATGTGGAATTCCAGTGGGGTCAAAAAGGCTGTGACTGAGTCATGCCCTCCCCCTTCGGGCCCCTCCCCCTGGCCCCTTCAGACACGGGGGGGGGGGGGGGGGGGTATCAGCTGACAAACAACGTCACTTATCAGTTCCAGTCTGACTGCAGGATCAGCCTCCCTGTCCACAGCTGGAGAGAATGCAGACATGAACGCAGGCCTTCCAAACATGCAGTCAATATAAACACACACACACACACACACCCGGGCAGAGGCTACCGTTAAAGTACCCACACAACAAGATGTGTGTGACAGAAGTGATGGTTGATTATTCGTGTGTGTTCTACTGAAGGGCTGAGAAACAGCCTTGGGCTGTGTATAAAAGGAACAACAGATATAGCCACAGGCTTCCACGCGGGAACCGTTCTGTCTTTCAGCGGATTCAAAACATAGGATGGTTCTCACTGGCCGCTGCTCAATGTAAACAATGAGAGCAAACACCACGGCAACGCATGAAGATGTTTTCAGTAACCATGAACGTTAGTGCAACCTTAGCAGGTTACGTCGTTATGTTGCGGGGGAAGAAGGGGGGGGGGCAAGTAAATGGATAGTTGAATGAAAGAATTGTCCTACTTAGTCATTCTCCTACATCGAGTACAAAATAAATAAAAAAAACACTAAAATCTGACCCAGTTTTTCCTCCGCCCATTGTTCTTCGCCGCCTTTGCGTCGTCTTTGAAAGTTCTGATAACTGGCTCGGAGTCTGACTGACACACATTGTCTGGTCGCTCCCTCCACAGTTGGCTTAACATGTCACGTTAAACACCACGCCAGGGATGTGACAGGCCCTGAGCCCGATCAGGTGGAGGAAGTGACATAAGAGGTAGGGAGTGCTCGACTGGTTCCACAGGCTGCGTTCCGTCGTGTTAGTGGAGGGAGCGTTGACACACATCGAAAAGACATGAGCTGTCTGTCCGCATAGTGCTGCACCAACCACACAAGGCAACTTGATGTCTGACTGCCTTCACTCAGGGCACAACAGGGGCAACCTTTTAGTTCAAACCCATCATCCTTTCTGGAAATAGACCTTTAGTGTGGTCTGGAGAACACCTGTTCTATAAAATTGTTTCTCTTACATCAAGTGTCCCAACAGTGGTCCTGAAATGGCACGCAGACCACAAGTTGTTATACTGTATAGTGATGTTCATGGGGCTTAAACTCATGATGAAGTAATATACTAACAGACACCACTGAACTGTTTCTCAAGTTGCTCTCATCAAGTGTAAGGAACGTAAACGACTAACCAACAACTGTGAATACATCTATATTTGTATGATTAGAGCCCGCATAATAGCAAAAGGGTTGGGAGAAAGTAAAACAAATAGCTGGAGAACGACACCACTGGATAACTCCGTTTTCGAAATTCCCAGGGAGTTCAAAAGGTTCCAGAAGTACATGGCTTTTCACACGGCGTGGAGCGCTAGTGTAACAACTTGGCCACCGGGCGACATTGTGGCAACCGTGGTGAACTGAACCGACTCGCAACCCTCTAAAAAAATAAGCGTTACGTGGAATTTGTCCATCGTACAGAGACATTTAAAAACATTTTAAACACAAACATTTTCATTAACTCAAAGTTTAAATGCCCGCTAAAAGACATTGTGAGTTCAAGGGGTCTGACAAAACCTTCCCCCCCTCCCAGGGAACTGGCTAGCTAGCATCGGTAGCTTGCAAAGCTCTACTGACTGGATCGGTGAACTTCAAGCACTCAACAACAAAAAGTGTAAGAGATGCATAGAATTCTTTATTTGTGCATTATGTCGTGCAAATGCAGCGCGTATGTTGACACCAGTAGTTGTGATAAGTCGCGAGCGTAAATAGGGCACGAGCAGCTGGAAGTGGAACATTGCTGGCTATCACCGTACATACTAGTAATACATTTGTTTAGGATTCCCGGGCTGCCGCGCGGTGTTATAACTCAGCGATCACGTCGCTTATTTGTTTTACTTTACCGGTTTGGTTAATATCCCTCCGCATCCACAAGATCGTTTATAAAGAGAGCATGGTGATGACTCGGACAAATCTAAATGTCAACTGAATTAATCTCAAATGCATTAATTATCGAGACAGATCATGATTGCTCACAGTTGTAATCAACTTATTTTACGTGACAGGAACGCAAGTAGGCCTATTGGATTTTCCGGCATGTCAATGTCTCCATTTCTCTTTTCGCACTTCATGTGCCAGGTGGCCCAAAGTGACAGGAGTATCAAAACAAAGTGACGTAGCCACGTCAGGCACGTGGAATTCCATCATATTGCCTTTTTATCCAGATACTGGTTTATGGCTGGACTCCAAGAAAATAGCAACGTAGCCAGCTACTGTTCATAAAGGGCACATATAAGCGTTTCTTGGTTCTACACTAATAGATTAGAGCAATAAACTCCGCCCATAACGATTTGGCCCGGCCACATGCCACGGTTGCATCTCAATTGAAGGAAAACAAACAGACCTACTGATAGCTCGAGCTAGCCAGCTCGGTAAAATGTCTATAGGTTGCCCCAGTATGACTGTCAGCAAGCTTTGCCTAGCGAAGCTAGCGCAGCGACAGCATTGCCACACAACTGTGATTGAACGCATGACATTAGGACAAGAATGTAACACCAAACCACTCCGAACCACCCAAACAAGATATACCCACGTGTGTACTTACGATTTAAAACTTCCTGTGGCGTACGCTCTGTTAAATCCCGTTTAATAAAACCAGCTCTGACCTTCGGATTGGTGAAACTGCATTACTGCTTGCTAACTGTGCCGCCGCCATGTTCCTCCTGCTCCCTGAAAACCCAACACTGACTGGCTGCTTGTTTATCTCGCTCGCAATCCTCCCCCACACATCACAGACACCAGTGAACTCAGTATAGGGTCTCCGGCAGCCTTGCGGCGAGTAGCTAATCTGTCAGATGACATAGCATTTGTTATCAATAGGAAATGTGATTTAGTTGAGTCTGATATCAACTTATTAAACCTGGCATCCCAATTTACCGCGACGAGGCGACATAATGTAAACATCTTTTGACCAACCACAGGAAACAAAGTCGTTTTTCTTACTTTGTTGGCAATATGTGGGGTAAGGCTTTATTGCACATGCAAAAAGCAATTAAACTCAGTGAAATTAGAAGTCATATTAATAAATATAGCACATGAATGCATTTAAATGTGAATAATCGACAAAGCAACACATACTACATGAAATGTTTGCTTACAGTTTAAACTCACCAATCAATAATAATATCTGATTGTAGTCCACACAGACCATATATGGAACCAAAATAGCAGGACTAAATCTTCCTCATAGAAACGAACACTGCCAAACATCCATCTTCTTAAAGAAAGCAACAATAAACAGCATAGAGGACTGATGTCTCTATCTGTATATGTCAGGTGGGCAGTGCGTGAGCTACTGTGCACTTGGGCTACAGTGGAAAGAAATGTACGTAGCTCGTCACATTATTTTACATTATTTCTTTCAGATTGTCCTGCAGTGTAGCACGATATGCTGAATGTCTAAATAGTACAAGTGTTATGACACACTGGTCACTACATCCTCATACTACATCAATAGCTCCAAGCACTGATATTTGTGCCCAAATGCATGTGGGGTGATTACCTTGCAAACTGGCGTCATCGTGCCGCAACACTTGACAAATTGTGCCCAAAACAAGTTGGACGAAATGGACCAATCCACTAACAAGTGCTGGCATGACATACTGTACCAACCTTTTTATCGTTGCAACTGCGTGGCCTGTTGGACTTGGCTCCTTGATTAGCCATTTTAGAATTTTCTCCAAATGCCAATTTTGTGTTTTTTCCCCCCAAAGGACAATCTGAGTTATAGCGCCTCTATGCGGTCTACGATATACTGCAACTCAAGTAGAATCTCAACATTCCCATTCTATTCAGTTGTCGTTACCCTCTCTACATCCAATTTTCTATACCAAATTCTAATACAAATACGACCTTTTGTGAAAAGTATTTTAATGGCAAGTGAACATGTTAAAGATCACAAGGTGTGTTAATCCAAAGTCATGCTGAAAGCTCTCATTTGGCACATTCAGTGGAAGGAACGAAATAGGATAGTCTTTCCTCACACTGTCCATTGTTTTTACAACAAATTATATTCTTCTGGACAATTTAAAGGAGACAAACAAACCTGGACTAAACCAAACAGCAACCATTTCTCTTGAGAAGATCAAAGACAGGTTACATTTAGCTTAAACAATGGCTGATTAGAAATGAACTCAGCAAACAACTGTAAGAAACCATCTTTACAGCTTTACATAGGTCTTAAGAGGGATCATCAGTGGACATCGGTGTGTTGAACAAAGCAGGCGAAAACAAAATGAGTGTTGCCATGGTAGAGAACTGGAATAATTCAGAATTATTCTACCTGTACTTTCCAAACTTTCACTACCCAGAATGCAACACAGGGCAGCGTCCTAATCTGTGTCCACATGCTTCCTCAGTCTATGATCTCTGACTGACCGGGTTTGGTGCAAATCACTTTGTCCGATTCTTGTTCTCAAGATCAAGGTTGTTGTTGTTTTTTTATATCGTTTTTTTTATTTTTTATTTTGCAGATCTGAAAAGAGAAAGGCATGTGTTATCTGCCTTCTGCCTGCCACAGCCAACTCCAAAGATGACGTTCCACCACCTTTAAATGGATCCATGTAACTGACTGCTCTGGCTACTATAACCCATACTTGACATACTGAAGACATTACGAATCAAAGCAATATGTTGGAATCACATAGAATCCAGGTGTGTTACTCTCAGCGATCCTCCAGTTAAAGAGATGCACAGAATGTCCTTCACGCTACCAGAGTACTCTGTCTCCCATGCAGTCGAAAGCATAAACTACAAGACACAGAGTACCGAGTTCTGTGCTAGGAATGCTATAATAAGGATCAGTTCGAAAAGCCCTTTGCAAACAGAAAAGATTACCATCAAATTGTTATACAACAACCTGATATATAGTATTCAAGAAAATGCATGAAATGTTTGACTTGGGAAAACATCACTCAAACACTAAACATTATCATTCCTGAAATCCCACATCTGCACACCCTGTACAAAATAATTGGTATCAATAGGCACTTTTAAATATGTTCTTTTGTTTCATTTATACGCATTTCTCTTTTAATTCCTTTTTTCCGGTTATGGCACGGCAGAGTCATGATTTTAAAATCAGTGACACTGGAAGGTCATGATTTCAAAATCAGTAACACTGGAAGTTGGCGTCAAGCAGATAAAGCTAAATGAATTCGACTCTTGTAGTCCTGCTGGGAGTTGCAGTCCTGCTGGGAGTTGCAGTCCTGTGAGAGAAAACGCAGACAGTAGACAGAGCTGAAGGGTCAGATGACTTGGATGACCAGGGTGGCAAAGGAGAGGGTCTCTGGGGGTGGGGGAGGGGGTAGGGGAGGGCATGGGAAGGTATAGCGGTGTGATTATGACGACTTTTCCTTTCGTGCTCTTGGCGAATCCGCTCCGTTAGCGCTGACGGATCCATTCACTCCATTTGCTGCAAATGACAGAAAAAAAATCGTAAGGATTTAGAATAAGGCCATTCCTTTTAAATGACTGTTTGTAGCCATTTCTGTTTGCTTGAATGGTTTTAACTGGATCTGGGTTTTGTACCTTTGTCTTTCTTTGACTTGCTCTTAGGGGCAGCAGGTTTTTTCTTCAGCGCCTGGGCCTGGCTATGCTCTCTCCACCGGCGCAGCTGAAAGTTGATGAATTTCCACATCATGAAGGCCTGAGTGATGCAGATGGCAGCCAAAACAGTGATCCTGGATGAGGAAGGAGCAGAGTTAGCTAACAGTCTCGGAAAGTTCATCTCGCAGTGTTGAATAATAAACCTTCCCCAAATATCATTCCGATGTTCATTCATAAATATTTTCTCTCTCTTTCTAAATCTCATAAATCTCTTTAATGGCCACACCCCCCAAAAAAGAAACTGGATAGGCATTTCCTGTTTCTATGAAGTAACATTTGTTGTACAGTGTAACAGGTCAAACATAACTTGGTGCCTGCCCCCTACCGGACAAAAAGCACGTTGAAGTTTCCTGCAGCCAGGTCCAGACCCTGATGCTCTGCGTTGGCAAGACCAAACCCCACAGTGAGGACAGACAAGGACAGGGTGAGCAGTCGCCCAAGGACGAACAGGAAGGCCCATATGGTGAACCTAGGACACACACACGCACACATTCAGACACACACAATAACAAAAGACACTTTCAAGACTCAGACAGAATCTCTTTTCCACATGTTGTACTCCATCTGTTGCTTTTTCAGGCAATACAACAGCATTTGTTTCTTAGGTTTAGTTACAGGACTCATAGACCCTATCAGGTTGGAGTATCTGGATGGTGGGATTGTGCAGAGTTGCAACCAACCAACCAACCAACCAGCCCAAAACAATCTGTATTAGTACAAAGCTGGGCGGTGGGGTGGCGTAACATCCAAAAGACAGATTGCTGCTAAAAATGTTTTCCTCAGCTTATATCCTTATACCCTCCAGGACAGTGAAATTTGGATTCTGGCATGTTATCCGTGCTTACAAAAAACACACACAAAAAAAAACAGTAGTCAACTTAGGACAAATTCCTGTTACACAAGACTCACCCTGTCTGTCTGTTCTCGTTGCTGAAGTAGACCAGGCGGGACACATGGAAGAGCAGCTCCACAAAGTAGTGCAGCACCAGTAGGAGTAGACCCAGGCGGTTGAGACTGAGCAAAAGAATAAACCCTACTATTAGCCCCCCTGAGTTGCAGCCTACTGTCTCATTCTGAGAGCTAAAAAGGTTGGCCTTGAACATTGACCACAAGGAGCAAGGAACGCTCCAAGCTTTTGTTTTTAACACTTGGAATGAACGGACAGATTGGCATTTTGACGTGGGCTGCCTCCATCGTGCTACGTCAAGCTGTGGAGAACAAGCTTGAGGTGTTTGCTGAGGTGAAACTGCTCTTACTTGAGGACGTACGCTCCCGCGATGTGGACCAGGTAGAGAGAGATGTAGACGAGCTGCCGTGGAATGTCCTCCTAGACAGCGAAGGGGAGGGAGGGGGACAAAACCATGGAGAATGTTAAAGAAAGCCTCAGGATCCACTGTACTAATGCCTCCACATTGTTTGCTTGTGTTGAAGCACATTGTGAGCTAAAAAGGAACACGGGAACAAGATCACTTCCTGTTTCGATTTTTTGTGTGTCTTTTTCCCCCTCAGAAGTCTTCCTTTCAGTGCTATTGGTGCAGTAAGGCAGCTTATTATGCTGGTGTCTACCTGAACAACAAACACACAAGTGTGTACGCTCACCTTCTTAGTCTTTTGGAAGTACAGTTCAGGGAGAGCATGAAGCCAGTAGCCCAACTGACAAATGAAGTAAAACTTCATCTGGAATCTGGAGAAAGAAGATGATCAAAAGTCAAGTGTACAAAAGGAATGAAGACAGTAACTTAACGACTAAAACAGCAGTTGGCGTCGGTTAGGAAGCACGGCTTTAGAAAGCATGCTCTCATTCTTACGGCATCAAGGTGTGAGGGTATCCTTCCCACAGTGTGACAGGATTGGACAGGAAGTTCTCCTGAAAAGGATCAAAGTGGTCAGCAGGACGTTCCAACGCAGGACAGGGGAGAGAGGGAAGGATGCCTTCTTACTCCAGTTCATTTGTCACAGGAGATGGTATTTCGATCTGTGTGTTGGAGAATGTCAGCCAACCGTGCTGGGAAGCAAGACTTTTTTCCACCCTTTTGTAGTTGTGTTTTATTCAAGTGTTAAAGTCACATCATTAATATACACAAAATAAATGTGGATCGTAGCATCCTTAGAATCTGTCAGCAAAGTAGTCTTTTCAAGGCTCGTCTTCAGGTTCGTTTTTTGGAGAGGGATTTGTTTCAGCTTCCCTGACTATTTTCAGATTTCAACGTTTGACGAATGACTTGAAAGCTAACAATATGCACTTTTTAAACTTGTAACGGCCTAAAAAAATAACTTGCGTGCGTGAGGACCAAAATACCAGCTCCTGTCACATTTTGAGAGGGGAGGTGAGCATTGAAGGCGTACATTCTGACAAAAACAAATACAATTGACATTGCCAAAAGGCAAGCAGAAAGTTAACTACGTTTCCCAGCTGGCATTGCAGCATAAGAGACCTACTGAGAGCAAGATGCTGGTCCCCCAACCGAAGGAGAACAGGTAAAAGGCACTAAGCTGGCCTGACTCGTTAAACTTGCTGTGCTTTGTCTTGGAGAAATGCATCTTCCTGTTGATCTTCTACATAAACAAACACAGGAAACGAGAGATGTCATTAAACAGGCATCAGATTAGTTGGCATGCAGTCAATAAAAATGACTGACCTACATGGCTGCATGTTTAAACACTGAATTCTGAGTGGTGTGTGTGTGTGTGTGTGTGTGTGTGTGTGTGTGTGTGTGTGTGTGTGTGTGTGTGTGTGTGTGTGTGTGTGTGAGAGAGAGAGAGAGAGAGAGAGAGAGATAGTGAGAGAGAGAGAGAGACCAAGAGAGAGACCGAGAGAGAGACCGAGAGAGAGACCGAGAGAGAGACCGAGAGAGAGCCAGAGAGAGATAAAGACAGAGACAGAGAGAGAGAGATAGAGACAGAGAGATAGAGATAGAGAGCCAGAGATAGGTAGAGAGTGTGTGTACTTACATCCAGCACGTACTCCTGGATTATAGCATGCATGATGATGGCGACCAGCATGTAGAAGAAAACAGTGGCTAGATCCTTGAGGCCGTGGTGAAAGTGATTCACTGCAGACTCATCAGGTCCCTCTAGGAGACAGACAGACAAACACTAATTGAGCTACGTTTTGGTGGAACAAGCTGTGTTGGTGGCATTTGGAGAGACTCGCTTGAGGGGGAGTTGATAAACCAAACCCTCAAAAACCAAAGAAAGATAAACTGAGTTAAATAGACCTTGCTTTGTCCTTCATTTGAGAGCAGCGTGGAACATGCCATTATGTTCATTTATCCTATGAAATTCCGATGTTAATGAGTAACAGAGCTAGGCAAGAAGCTAGCTTTCTCAGATAAGATGCTATGCTGTTCAAGCACAATCCACCACCCTTAAGCAGTCAATCAGCAGCTGGTCTGGGAACAGCTACACAAACATACAACTTCAAACTGCCTTCAAGCCACGCAACTATGATATAAGTTGGCAGGAAAAACTGTTAACCTTGAGATGAGATTGGCTAGACTGGCCTGTATTGTACCTTAGCCTCAATTCACCCAGGACAACCTTGCCACAAGAGAAATGTATAAATCAGGCAGACTAAATATAGTGCTACGTAAAAAGAAAAGAAAAGTAAAGAGAGGTTTGAGGGTAGCTGCTTGAGTTGGGCTTTAGAAGAAAGGCTTCCAATTTCGGCTTGTTATATTAGCAAACTGGTTCTTTGCCACACAGTCAAACTTGACCACAGTGGAGAATGATTTTGCCCATTAACATGTAAACAAGCTACCAAACCAGCGTCTGTGCAGCAGTGCCAACTCCACAAACAGAGCGTTTAAAGGGACAACTCGCGCATAAATCTAAATGACACGTTTTCGTCTACGGTGCCATTTATCCTTCTAGATTGTTCTGGCGTTGGCCGAGTTTTGGAAATATCGACCACAGAGTTGTCTTCCTCCCTTGAAATAGAACGGCCCTAACAGGCACTGTTTATGTGGTGCTGATTCCTGAAGGCGCCATAGTTTACGTAGGAACTATTTTGTTGCTACTGAACCCCAACGCAAGTCTCTCATCCACAGAGAAGATGCCTGCTCCTTGTGTGTGGAGATATGGCTGGTGGGTGTAGTTCAGTAATAAGCAATGCAATCCTACACGATACTGTTGACATCGCAGGTCTGATCATCTGATGTAGTTGGTTTATGATGAACAGAGATCATTCTGTTGAGTTTTGCTCATGTTTTCTTTAGGACACGGGAACACGACAAGCCACGTTTCAACTAGCTTCATTATATTGAAGAGAAGGCAGCCACCACCACAGCACACCAAAATAGTCAATGTGGATGTGTTATGCGTAAGGTGTTTTATTTATATTTTGGGGGTGTTGTGGTAAGATGTGATTGTCCTTTTGAACTGCAGAACTAGCTCAACTAGTGAAAGACGATTTACTCACCATTTGCTGAGATAGTGACGTTGTATTGGACAGTTATGAAAAGCACTGCAACCTTCGAAGTCACCTGGACAAAGGCAGAAGATAATATATATAAGGAGGGTGGATCAAGGCAGTAACTTGCACATAAATCGTCATAAACATGAGTATAATGTTATTTAATCATTGACGGGAACTCCTGCAGAATGTGGAGCAATATGAGCTCAGTCTAAATGTGAACAAAGTGACTATTACTAACATTGAGTAGAAAACATGAAGGAAGACGGTCTAAGCCAACATACCAAGACACATCTGGTCTGGCCTTCAAAAAGTCGAATCACAAAACTGCATTTCCCATGATGCTTAACTTAATGCACGGCGCCGCTTTACAACAAGGATGCTTACCCACCAAGCAAAAGTAAAAATAAATAAGTAAATACAGTGGCTAAAGAAATAATCATTGGCGACCCGAAACTGAAACATCTGTTTATTGTCAACGTTAATTATTGTTAGGAGGGGCAAAATTGGTTGTGTTAATGGCAAGTTTCGTTTTTCCAAGCATGCGGGTGTCTACGATGACAGCGCTCTGAATCGCTCTGTGATTGCCACGTAACACTTGATCTGCGCATAAAAGTGTCCAAGCTGAAGTGTATTGCACAATATCCTACCCACCGCATTTACTACAACCCGCAACAATGTAACAACGTAATTGCTCACTGACAGATTAGTCATGGGCTGATTTATAAATCGTTAAACGATTCACATTAACAAGTGGCTTGTCTGGAAGTGGTCAGAAGGGAAGGCTATGGGATGCCTGGCTAGTTGACCATCTGGCCACAGCGTTACATTTTTTTTCATCGAAAGAGACCATCGTATCTTAATAAGGAAATATGTGTATGCTTGGGAAGCACATTGATATGGCCAACACGCGTTAAAAACTTTAAAATTGTCAATAAAGGAAGTAGACTTGAGAAGAATTAGATCAGCCATAAGCGTTTCAAGAAGCGAGTCATACAGGAGGCGAGTCGGCATCATCTTCACGTCTGGATACAATTATACATTTGTCAAACGGCAAAAAAGAGGATTTTGCAAGTAGGCTACGACCTCATTCAACCTGTGGCTAGACTTACCTCAAACATCAGTCCGAGAAGGAAAACCATAGCAACACAAGAAACAATATCTGCATGGTTCTGGATGATAAACTCATGGCTCAGCACCGGCGGGTTCTTATTTGTCTTTTTCCGGATCCCCATCTTGATAGATTACAACTTAACTTTTACTGGTGCAACTAAAATACAACCAGATGTCCACGTATTCGGTATTGTTACAGTTCCGTCAGAGAATACTTTAGGCTCCTTCCTGCGTCTTTCAACTACGGGCCAGGCGAGCAGACAGCAATTGAATGGCGTGTCACTCTTCTTCTTGGGGGAGGTTCTAGCCGACGCGCTTCACAGAGAGAACAGTTTTAAGCACAAAACAAAACATTGCCTTTTCGTTATATCGCCCCCTTCATGTCTGGAGTACGTAGTGTACTTCCTGAACGGGACAGGCCTCTGTAAATGACTATTATATGGTCACTGGTCACACGTAAGCGCATAGAGAATTTCTTAAGTCTTGGTATAGTATTATATATACTCTATATTGAAACTTAAACGTCTATTTGTTGGTTTTGAGATATCTTCTTTAGAAGTTAAATATGTAAATAAAATATAAGAAATTCTAATTCAAAAATTAAAGGGTCGGCTTGATTTCTATATAAAAAGGGGGGGGGGTATTCTGAAACTTTTGACTTGTAACGTATTGATTAGAACATCCATATGCCATAAAACCACCACCACCATCAGTGTAGCACAACCAAACACCCTCCAACCATGGCCAGAGTCATTCGGACTATTTCATGAAGGACAGACCTACTGATGCGGGTTAAAGAAGTCATGCAGGTCTCATCTACTTCCTGGGCACAGCCACCTTGTGACTGAAGTCATACCTCAACCACAGAAGAAGAACGCAACACACAACGTGATAAGTGGCATGATGGGAAAGTCTCACATTTCAAATCCATACGACAACTTCTCTTCAGCGCTCGTGACACGCTGTACGTTTTTGTACCTTGTGAATGTCAGGCAGACTCTCTCTAACCATCTCTCTATGTCTCTTTCTCTCTATTTGGAGTTTTTCTCAATACTCAGTATTGAATAGGATTCATATTGAACACCTTATGTAATATGGGAACTTCCCCTACTGCACCACTCACGTTGTACGCACGCAATATCAGCAGGATGTTTTCCACACACATGACCACTCAGACGTCCTACTGTCAGTAAACAAAAAAGGAACTTGACAAATGTTAGGAATTTGTGTCTTGCACTTCCCATGTACATGAACTCTCACTCCACAACAGGTAACGATGAGAATGTCCAGTATTAGTTTGTTTGTGTGCGTGTGCGCATGTGTGTGCCTTCACTGGAGCATTCCACAGATATTTTCATTTCATTTTCAGTCCACACACACACACATACACAGAGACACACACCTGTAATCTTCGGAAGTGTTGTGTCATGTGCCACAGGCTGTTGGGTGTGTTTTTGGCTGAGGTTTAGTCACATGAATTCGCAGAGATAAAAGTGTAGAGTGAAGAACAGTCCTTGGCCACTCCAACACTCTCTTCTTTCACAGCCGCGTAAGTATCAAGCCTTCAATTCTTAGTTCATATATCTACTTTTACATCATTCAGCTGTGCTTTATCTTTTGTCCGGAAAAAGTTATATAGTTGCGTAAACTGGTAAAATGCTGATGAATGTAGCAGGGTCCAAAAGTCTAAGACCACTTTTGGGGGAACGGAAATCAGTAACTTGGGTTATCAGGTTTGGCACAAGCTTGTGGAATGGAGGTCCATGCGTGCTGTCATTGAAGCAACAAGAAAGAACGCACTATATACCAAGATATTCAAAACGTATGTACATATTGTAAAGATTGAACTTTCTCTCAAAATGGTTCAGCTGAGGTTATGATTTGTTTTTTTTTAACGATCAAAGAAGGAAGTATAACACGCTACACAATAATTGCTAATGCAGATTCAATCAGAGCCTACTTTTAATTGATGAAGTCAAACTTGAATAGGGTTATTTTACATTTCGTTCCAAAATGTTGCTTCTGGTCCAACAGGTGTATTAAACAAGCAGGTGTGGCTGCATTAGAAGCTTATGTAACAGTTCACTGAGGCAGTTTTTGTTGTTATTGATAGACAGGTCATTGATTATCTGTCACACTGTGTACTGTGGGTGTGCTGTTCTGTAACAACTCAAGTGTTCATGACCAGCAAAGGGCATAGAACCGTATCCACTGCTGTAAAACACTGTAACACTGCACTGTCATTTCTTTCAGACGTCACATTGATGTGAAACAATTCCCAGACTCTGCGTTTGCTGTCCTGTACTTCACAGAGTATTGTGGTTTTAAAAATTTTTTTTACAGGAAATGAACCAGCCTTCGCAAATAACAGTGGGACCTTCCAGGATATAATGGTGTTTCCCCAGAACAAAGATGTAAATGAGGACTTCAGCTTCTAAAAGAAACTCAGCCGTTGAACCAAACAAACGTCATCCTCTCGGAGCTGCTGAGATGGTCTCTTCAAAGTCTCAATACACCAAATGGCGATGGATTTTCACTGTTCTTGGACTTGTGCTGTACTTGGTGGATGTGGGGACCGACGTAGTATTAGCAATTAGTTATTGCGCTGCCAGAGACTTCGTCTGGTCCGGACTAACGCTTCTGTTTATGCTGCTTGGAGCAGTAAGCACGCAGATATTCAGCTACTCCTGGTACAGGGATGATATGAGGAACGTCCTGATCAACCCTGATGGCTACAGTAGGATATCTGGAATGTCCAAATGTGGACTAGCTGGATTCCACTTGTTCGGCATGGGCGTCTTCACCAGGTAAGTTCCTCAGACAGAAATGTACTGTACCTGTTATCTTAAGAACTTTGAATTCCAAAGCAATTGCAATGACAGCAGTGGGCTAATGCACACCCAGACCTTTGAGTATGTAATCATATAATTGGGTGACTAAGAGCCTCTGGGATATGAAGTACTATTTTCTCTTTGCATCTGGCTGTCAAGCTGGCTGGTCTGTCTGTCTGTCTGCCTGCCTGCCTGCCTGCCTGCCTGCCTGCCTGCCTGCCTGCCTGCCTGCCTGCCTGTCTCCTGCTTGCTTGCCTATACCTGCCTGCTGTCTCAGCGTGCGCAAGCGTACACAGCATGCCTTTTATCCCGTCTGTCTGTGGGTTAGGTACTATCACCTGCTGAAGAAGGGTTACCGCGCAGTTTGGTCGAGGCCACCTGACAACACTATGGAAGCAGAGGACCAGAGACTACAGCTGTTTGGTCTTGCCACCGACCTGAGCATGCTCAAACTCTTTGAGACTTTCTTAGAGAGTGTTCCTCAGTTGCTTCTTCAGCTCTACATCATCCTGGGCCACAACCACAGGTCCATCACACAATGTGAGTGTCTGCGTGTGTGTGTGTTGATGTTTTCGCTTGTTTTCGTGCATGTCTATCTCTGCCTGTGGGTCTGTTTATCAAGGTTGTAGACATGGTCCTGATGGATGAATTCTCCCTCTTCAGATGTGTGCCTGGTGGGCTCGTTTGTCAACATCACCTGGTCCGTTGTGGACTACCGGCGCTGTCTCCGCAGATCCCTGACCCAAGTCAGCGAGATGCCGTCCGGCCTGCCCCTAGTTGTCTACACGTTGTACAAGCTCCTCACCATCACCTCACACATCCTTAGCTACACCCTCCTCCTGGTGCTCAGCATCTACAGCACCATCGCCATAGGTGCCCTCTGGATCCTGGGGACAACGTGGGCTTTCTGGCTCCAGACAGACTTTTGTACATCCAAAAAATTGGAGTATGTTTACAGGGCTGTCGTAGGAGTCATCCTCACCTTCACCTTCTTCAACGTTAAAGGCCAGAACACTAGATCTGCCATGTGTGTGTACTACGGGTTTCATATTCTGGTGAACGCGTCCACCCTGGCGCTGCTGGCGCTGCTGCGGCCCGAGATGAAGGATGCCGAGGTTTTCTTACCCGTCACGCTGTTGATCGTGGTTGCTTCAGTTCTGGGGCTGTTGTGTTTGGCGGTCTACTACACCCTTCTGCACCCCAAAGAAAACTTCCGTCAGGCTGATGAGGTAGATGGGCAGTACAGCCAGCTTCTCGCCACGGAGAGGACGGATCGTTTCTTGCAGCCTTGAGTTTCGTCCCTGCGCATCACAGCACTTTGAAGAGTTCAAATGGATATTTTAACCGACTGCTTCAGTGGTCTTTTAATTGCTGCTAAACTCTGAAGATGTTGTATTTGGTGAGCAGGACATAGAGTGACTCTCTGTTTCTCGATTTCTTTTCCATCACATTTTGTGAAAGTGTTACGTTTCCTCATATGGATTTAGTTTGGGTTAACCCAGCACCCGTTCTAATCAGATGACAAAGCGACCTTATCTTATTGGGGTTTCTCACGTCTGAATCACATGACTATTGCCCTTACTGTTCCCATGATTATGCTGACGCTATCCCGGTTTGTCTCACGTCTTACGTTCCCGGACTGCTGGAAGATTTATTGTTTGCAGTACATGGTATTGCCACCAGGTGGCACCGTTGTCTATGTTTATAATTTATTTTGTTGCATCCTCGTAAACTCCCTTTGCAAATACTAGCAAATACTAATTATTAATAGTAACAACATTTTTAAATCTGTCCTTATTGCTTCATGATTTTTTTTAATCTCACGTCCTCTGTAGTATTGTCTATATCTGGTATACGTCATACGGTCATGTATACCTTGTTTACGTCATATGCCTACAGAGGTAACATGTATGCCAATGCCCGCTACGAAATGAGCTATATTGGGTATATGAAGGCAAGGGAGGAGAGGGGTTTAGTAAATATATAATATACCCTTAAATACTATACTACACCATTTCTAACAACTTAATAACTACAAATATTTAATGTAATACTGCTATTATTTAATGTAGTATTGGTAAATAAATACATTAAATACATTATTTATCTAGTGTCACAATTCTTTTACAATAAAATATGATAATTTCACCCTGTGAACCTCAACCTCATCACAAAAAGGAAAAACATGAGTCATTTGAAAGCTAATCAGAAATAACAAACCTGGCCTAGTTTTGTTTTGACTACCATCAGACAAATACTGGGTGAGCCAAGTCAGAGAGCTGAACCCAGTGTTTCCTGCTAAGACTAAGCTGTGGAGGCTGACGTTTGGGTGAGGGCTGAGGCTGGGGCCGAGGCTGGGGCTGAGGCTGGGGCTGGGGCTGGGACTGGGGCTGGGGCTTGGGCTGGGGCTGGGACTGAGGCTTGAGACGCTGAGGCTGGAACTAAGGAGGCTGACTGTGTGTTGCTTTGCTCCAGAGTGAGGTCACCTGTAAGGAATGCTGACAAACCACAGGGTCTTTAAACGGAAGTTGACATTCTCGAATTAGCATAGGCTTTCTCTTTTCTTTTTTTGCCAAACGTGTTTGTTTAAAAACATGAGCTTTACTTTCATCAGTCTGCTGTCAAAGTCACTGTAGAATGGTATATTTGAATGACTGAAGGTGCTGAAGAAACAAGAAACTCCTTCCAGGTTTGTTTGGCACGTTAGTTTCACCCTTAGAACCCTCCTACTGATGACAGGCCAAAACATCCTTCCTCCACTCACTTCATGCAAGTCTTCCACTTGCTTTCACATTAATAATAGGTAAAGCCGTAAACTGCGTAAACCCAGGCCAACCATGGCCAGGCAGCGTCTGGGACCGGAGCAGGCCCGTAACATCTCCACACCTGCAAGGAGTCTCCTATCCTGCAGACTCTACATTAGGGGGAAAATAAAAGACTTCATCCCTCCAGATGATAGATGTGCCCCTTTCAGCATGTACTGTATGTTTTCCTGATATCACGGGCCTAATGCGTTATAAAACTGCCAGGAGGACTTTTATTAGGAGGAGAAGAAGCGTGTGTCCGGGACAGGGGGCTCCCTGCCCTTTCTCAAGTCTGTTTCTGTGACGGGCTTCAAACGTGCCAAGCAGCGCTCACGTTAAGGCCAGCAGCAGTCCCTCGCTCCTCACATCCCGTCCACAGGGAAGCGTTGAGTGCAGCGTAGCCTCACTTGCTCTCAGAAAACAAGCAGGGAACTCCAGGGTCGACAGCAAGTCAGTCATTTCCACTCCTCGCTGTGAGAGCTAAATACCCCCTAATCTCAGCCGGCGATCTCACTCTCTGGTGGACTTCTAGAGCTGCTGGATGGAGGGAAAATCAGAGATTCTTTTTTCCGTTGTTGTTGAAATCGCAGCTGATTCACCGCGACAGGTTGACAGGACTGCCAAATGGTTTTCTTTCTGCGCCATGTGGCTTCATTGAGCTTGGGAACCTTAAGACTCACAGCTTTGATCCAAAGTCAGTGTGGGTCTTTATCTCCTTCTCAAACTACGGACCCTGATGCGATAAGCAATCTCTTTCTACTCTACAGGGGACTTGTTCTAAGGTTGTTGAAAATCAACAACAGATCCTGGCAGGTTAAGATTGATTCCCCCGATCTTCCACCAATAACAATCCGCCTCGTAAGCCACTCCCCTTTCCAGTCTTTAATCGATTCGCTGGACTGTGATTGGCACAGAGGGTTTAAGTGAACTCTCCTCAACAATCACCAGTCCGTGGCTGCTTTCTTTAACCACCTCTCGCTCCATGCTTTTCACCAAATCTTATCTCTTTGTTTTCCATCACCATTTCCTGTGAATTCCGGTCATGAGCAGGGCATTCCTGGCAAACGGCATACCCACAATTTGTACAGACACAATAAACCCGGTGAGGTGGGCTGTTCTTAATTAGGGTTTCAAAGTCCATATAAACCATGATTAATGAAGCCCTGAGATGCAGTATGTCTTTAATTATTTTGACTTGACTGCAGGAGCGCGGGCCTCGGACGCATTAGCGGCACGGCGATCTGAACACGTCTGCCGAGCTAGGTTCTGACTTGGGGGCTTTGCCTCACTTCTAGAGAATTCCGCAGGTTTGGAGTGTGTATATGTGTGTGTGTGTGTGGGTGTGTGTGTGTGGGGAGGGGACTTGAGGAAAGAAGGGAGGGTTGGCACACTCCCCGGTGCAATGGCACCGAAGTTTCTTTAATCACAGCACACACGCCAACAAATTAATTTAGGCAGTGACAGATTGGAGAGCCAACGGAGGCTAATTCGATACAGTTGGTTTGTGCGTCTGATCAAAGACTGTCACTACCTTACCCAAGAAGGTTTTGTAAATAAAGGACTCATGCAATGACGAAAGAATAGTATTGCTTGACTTTCTCTAGACATATTGATGTGACACGGGGTCTTGCTACAGTAGATAGTCACACAGCAGAAGAATAGTCATGTTCGTCGCCATACGGGCAGCTGTGTTCGCTGCCCGTACCTTTACATGTTTGCAAGGTATATTAATACGGCCATGAAAAGACCAGGAAGTTGTGGAGCTGGTTGTCCACCGAATGCTGTAAGTGTGGGCTATCCCATCTAGGATCCCTCATGTTGGGCCTGTCACTGAGGCCCACTTACATGGAGGCAGGCTGGGAAGTGACATTCCATCACGTTCATTCTCCTGCTTGAGGTCTATTAAGGTGCTCACACACATACACATACACAGACACACACACAGAGACACACACACACAGACACACACTATTCTGTAATTCAGAGGACATGCGATGAGAGAATTGTAATCAGTGTTGAACTGGTGAAGATGGATTATGATCTCATCCAGGACCCTCAATGTGGTCAGTCCCACGTAGCCCTACATCCCACACATGCGCCATGCCGTTCATCTAAGAAATTGATTCCGAAACAAAAGTGTTCAGAGCCAAGTACACGTCCAACCAACACTAAACAGATGACTTTGTTATGACCAGGCTTTATTATTTCACGCTAATTACCGAAGCCCAATTTTCAGCTTGATAAATTGTAGTATTAAAGCAATTCATTAATGATTCCATGACTTAATATGCAGACTGGATGCCAACCCAAACTCACAATGTGTTATTTCAGGTTGATTTGAATAACAGGTCTTAAACAAGGTAATTGAATGATTGTGACCTTGTTCATAGAAACAGCAGGCCTTGACCATTGGTGATTCTAAGACTAGACCTAATTTTTGTAGCCAAAGGGGATGCAATCATTCTGATGCAGCTAAATGAAGCCTTGCAGTCTTGTGTTATTTCACAGTGGCCGCTGACAGTACGGATGTAGAACTTGGAACCTCGCTGGAATTTCACTTCAAAGCCCTCGGAACGGTAACCAAATAAAGAGCACAGGCCACTCTGCATCTAGTCTAAATTCTCCAGGACACACAAGAGAAGAACGGTTCCGGGAGAGGAGAAACTCATTTGTATAATCCTAATTTGGGCCAGGTGGTTTTGTGTTTCACAGTCATGGTCAATCAGAGAGGCCTCACCAGGCAGACCCAGTCTCATCCCTTACTGGCCCTGTCTCACCCCCCCCCACACACACACACACACACCCCCACCCCTACTCCCACCCCCAACTGTCTCACTGTCCCATTCTCTCACAGATAGAAAACAGAAGCCATGTTTGTGTTGGGCACGCTCCCACTGCCCACAGGATGATGGATTGTGGAGTGGTTCTGTTTATTTATGCTGGGTCAGGCTGATGGGACATATGCAAAGGGTTTTTATGCGTGCCCATGTATAGTCCATACGATCAGCCGGAAAATACAAGGCATATTATGAATGAGCAATGAGCTGACAACATAACACATTCACAATGTTCTGGGCTGGTACATATACAAGCTTGCTCGCACACACTCACTCACTCATACACGCACCCGCACACATGCTCACTCACACACTCGCACACACGCACACACGCACACACACACACACGCACCAGAAAGAGGAAGCCTGTCTTGATTAACCTGGTGAGAGAAGCCAAACATGTTTTTCCTTTTACATCATCGTTTCTTCCCAGAATAGCCAACCTATGGAAGCCATCCATCAGAATGTTCCTGTCGTTTTAAATTTACACCCATATCGTCACTTCAAGAGCAACAACCTGGAACTGTCATGGGATGAACATCATAGCTTGCACATTTCCTCTGGCCCGTGATGTTTCTCTATGGAAAAACAGGAAGAGCAAAACATATCCCTACATGATAACACAGAGCAACTGCATGATACAGACATACAAAGGAGCTGAATGAACTTGACAGAGGTTAGAATGATCGGTTGGAAAGTAGCTCATGTCCATACGATCCTAGCAAGACGACCCCCGGTCTGTGGAGACGGTCTGTGGAGATGGTCGATGGAGATGAAAGCGAGGAATCATAAAGTGAAAGCATGAAAACACACAAAGAGGGAAACTACCCATCTGTAAGTGTTTTCTGTGGAGTGATGCTCTTTTTTTCATTTCACATAACTCTATTCTCCAGGCAACACTTAGACTACTATAGCTTAGTGGCCTTGACATAGTTCTTCATCTCCCATATCAGTAGGCCTACAAATATTGGATAAAGAAGAAAATGCCATGCATGATTATAACAAAGGGTAGGGCCTTTGATGTGGAAATTTGTTATAAGTTAAGCCAGTGCTAATGTGATTATGGACATTGATCCATTAAATCTACTGTAAAAATGCAGCCTGCACTAGTTTTGAACTCGATACTGGGCCGAAATGTGAGAGGCACTGAGAAACATTAAAGCCTCTTTGATGTCATATTTAACCCATCTGCAGTGGAAGGGGGGAAATGTCCATAAAATGCATTTCAGGCACTGGCGAGAGGGTCAGGCGTGTGAGAAATGGGATGTGTGATTTTCCCTCTCGTCTCGCACAGCGCCGCCACAGTGGGCATGAAAAGGGGCGACTGCCCGCCTCTGGAGGAGGGTTTTTTTTTTTTTTTACAGGTGTAATAAAACGGAAGTTTGGGTCCCCCGTAGCGTACCACCCCCGCCAGCCAGGAGGGGCCTGCCTCGGGCTCCAAGTGGCTGACGCTACTTTGCTAAACAAGACTTGGGTTCTTCTATTTACATCACTGTAGGATTTTAGGATGAATATCCTCTCCTATTCATTTCGACCTCCAGCTAGTTTGCATGGCCGCAAATACAGCAAAAGGAAAGATTTTATTGACTGAATTGCTCCTTTCAGTTGGTTTCTCAAAGAGTGCAGTTGTATTGGGTTTTTACTTGGCTGTCATTGGTAGCTAATTGTGCAGGTCAGCAAACAGTTTTCTTTTGGAGGGAAAAACTCCAGACTGACTTATAGTCCCTGTCTAGGGGGCAGCCTGCTGTGTTCCTGTGGGTCTGAAGCTGTCAGTACAGGGCTTCCCAGGGATGCCTGCAGGGGCTTTCCCTCCATAATGCAACAAAGATGCGGTGACTAAGTAATCTCCTTAAACAGGCTCCCGGCTAAAACCTAGAGTTCAAGGGGAGGCCTGGGAATTAATACCTCTGTCATGCTCAATAGGGGACAAACACACACCCGCTCCGAACCAAACTTAGATAAAATAAAGAGATTGTATCGCCAGCATTGACAAACCAAATCCGAGTGCTCCCTCATTAGCATGCAGACTGTGGTGAGCAGTGGGAGTAATAACAGTAATATTAGTAAGTGTTTGCTCTCTCACACAGGCCTATTTGGGTTTTCACCGCAAAGTCCTGGCAGCCAAGTAAAATAACAGTCAGGAGGAAGATGGTCAGAGGACCACAATTAGACTGATTCTGCTCCTGCACTGCAGATGCCTGGAGACGACTGGGGTGGTGATTTGGGCCAAACATGTTTGAGAGTTTTGAAAGGTCTGGAAAGTCATAGAGAAGAGCAGTTTAAGGCTAGTTTAACCAGGCACGTCGGAATTTGAGTGAAGGGCTACAATCTGCATGTTGTGTCTATGAGTGTGTGTGAGTGTGTTTGTGTGTGTGAGGGGGAAATGGAGTGGTATGTCTCTCTATGAGAGAGGAAGTGTTGTAAAGAGCTGCATAAATTCCAAGGGAGAGGGTGTAAGCCTCAATACATTGACACAAACTCAGTTTTGTCCCTTTATACGCACACATACAGTAAAACATACACTGCCACTACACTAGACACTCAGAGCTGTGTTATTCAAAAGACACTAGAGAGATGTGGGGGGGGGGACTCCAACAAGCTGTCCCTGGGGCCCCAATATTAACAAATGACTCCGTGATACAAGCTGTAGCCGTGACTTACGATTATTATTTATCATTTGTGAACCCTCCTGAAATCCAGGTATGGTTAATCCTACCCTGGGGTCCTTTCCAGGCTCTGGTCCGCACCACACCAGGCCCAGAGAGGGCCCTGGGTTCAGCCAGGCGTAACTGGAGCCCCCCCACCACCCACTCACCTCTCTGCCATTGGCTCATTACTGTTGCTCCCCCAGCACCTGTATAGCGGGGCAGCGGCCCCTCAGGCCTGCTGGGTTATTTATGTGGCTTACGGGAGTCTGCATTGGTTTGGCCCACAGGGCGAGGTGGGGTCGCTGGCAGGAGGGGACAGACGCAGGACTAAGGGACAGTTCCCAGGGTTACGTGGAGCAGCAAGCTCAAAGGCACTATGAATGGGCCCCTAGCTTCATTAAGGAGTGAAACAGTATCTGCCTTGAGGTGAAAGCCTTCGCTATCTTTGACTGAGTAGATGGTGAACTGAGATGTTGCGTCCTTCTGGACGAGTACCAATACATTTCCGTGCCAATAGCAGTTCAAAACGTCAAAGTATGTGAGCTGTAATTGTCGCAGTACTTTGCGATGTTTTCTATCGATCGCAAAAACTGCTGTAGATTTAAAACTTCTAATAGGTGCATTTACGTGACCCACCACTTACTAAAGACCGATTCTATTTGCGTCCAGTAGATGGCATTGTATCCGCATGCAACTGGGACACCCATGTCGGACAATGAGGCAGAAACGTCTATCTGTATTCGGTGGCCGGAGCAGTCGCTGGGCCAAGACCACAGGACAGAGACACTTGATACCGGCTCATTACCGTCATCGCCACTCTCTGCTAATCAGACTACCGACCAAGGCTCCATTTGGTGAGCTTCACAGTTAGCCAACTCCTTTTTGCTAAATTAGGCGGAGGCTATTTTATTTTGTGGACAGAGATAAGGATTCAGAAGGCCTTTACTATCTTATATATATATATATAACTTTATTATAATAATAATTATTATTATTATGTGGCTAAAAAAATTGGAAAAAGAAGTCAATTTAATTCGTATTTTTAATGTTTTATCTTAACACTTTAATAGGTCGTGTTACCCTTATTGAAATACCAAATACCACATTAAATCCCTAACACTAAGTAAAAAATAAAAAATAAATTTTTTTAAAATGTCGAACAAATACTGCATTAGTATCTTAAAACGTAATATACGGTTATGTTTTTCTAGAGCAGGCTACTATTAAACGTTTATTTTACACGAATAGACATAATGTAACCGTTTTGGTCTCGCTCCCAAATAGCTATAAGTAAACAATTTAGTTTTGCATATTAGTATATAACGTGCTAATGTTTCATTGCATTTCTATGGAATATTCTCTAACGGACAATTGTCCTACACACAAATACATTTAGTTGTTAGAAATGTAGGCTACAAAGTATATTGAAAGATGTTGATTATTATTAGTTTTTTGTCTTAATATGCTTAACATTTATTCGATTACATTATTGGCGTATCAAACATATTAATTTGACCGAAATGCCTCTTTAAATTACAATTCAAATGGTTGCATTTTAAAGGCTGTGAAACGGTCCAGCAATTACTTTTTCCCCCATACGCGTTTCTGGTTGTAATAGTATTGCCTTTAAAAATGCGTATATTTTACTGTTTGTGGTCGATGAGCCGAGTTTGAACACTGGTCTGAATGTTACTGCTACATTCACGCGGTAATCAATAATCTCGGCGGTTTAGGATGAACGAAGCAAATCACATGACGGCAGATTCCACGAGAGTGGCAGTGGGCGAGGGCCAACCTTGACAGTAAAAGGAATATTTTGTTTCAAGAGGCCTGCCTGAAAGAAGTTCAAGTTTCCAAACCAAGTCTACTGTAGACAGACACAATGAAATAACCAACAACAACCCAAGATATGGGAAACGTACAAAACCTTCACAGACTATAAATGTATCAATATAAAGGCTGTTCTACCAAATGTATTTTTAATATGATGAATAAATCGTGTGATTATTAAACGTTTTCACACATCAGGAAAACTTTACTTTATTATTTACAGTTTACAGCTCCATGTAGATCTACTATCCTTTTTGTATATACTTAATGCTATTGAGCATGTATAATATATATTATAAAGGTCATCCTTAGTAGATATCCACTAAGGCAAAATGCACCAACCCATAAAAAAAAAGAAATAGCTGACGTTTATCAGAGAGCCTAGTTAAAACAGTCAAGATGCATCAGAACTGACCCAGACTTCAGCGCTCTTATTCTATGGATGGATACTAGAGCGTTCCACTGTCGTGAGGAAGATACCCCTCTACATCTAACCCAAACACTCTGCCAGGAAGTGACGGCCTAGTGCTCCCATTTAATGATTTCCACTGGAGAGCCCAGGCATGACAGACGCCAAAGGCCGAATCAACCCCCCCCCCCCCCCCCCCACACCGCCAAAGTCGCCCCCCCATTATAAGGCGACATGACAGAGAAGCAACCTCACCCTCAAATAGGAATGAGCCGCAGCTGAGGGTGGCCACGCCGAAACAGAAGACAAGCCGGCGAACGACAACGAAAGAAGTAAGCCTACCCAGCGTGAGACCAAGCTGAGAATGCTAAAGAACCTGAGTGTTATGTATATAGGTAGACGATTTCACAAACTGCGAAATGGATACCAGTCCTCGAGGGACAGGCGGGGAGAAAGAAGACAGAAGAAACACGAGAGGAAAGGTATCGAGGAAAACATAAAGGCAAGACGCAGTAGGGAGTTTAAGGAAAAACCCCGAGGCCCTCACTAACAGGTCCCTCCCTCTCGCACAAGCACACTCTCGAGTCCACTCTAACTCTACACACTAACCCTCTCACACCTCACTGCCACCAGCAACACTCCAGGTAACAGTCGACAGATCCTATCTAAGTCCCCATAACTTAACACTAACCCTCTCAACACTCTCACTGCCCAACAGCAACACTCAATCCCCACCTAACACTAACTCTAACACTAACCCTCTCACACTCTCACTGCACAGCACACTCAGTCCCACTAACTCTAACACTAACCCTCTCACACTCTCACTGCACAGCACACTCAGTCCCACTAACTCTAACACTAACCCTACTCAACACTCTACGCAACAGCAAACTCCAAGTCCCACTAACTCTAACACTAACCCTCTCACACTCTCACTGCACAGCACACTCAGTCCCACTAACACTAACTCTAACACTAACCCTCTCACACTCTCACTGCACACACACTCAGTCCAAACTCTAACACTAACTTCCTCTCTCCACTCTCACTAGCCCAGACTAGTGCTCGCAGCGCCCAACACTTAGTCCCAACAACCCTAAGTATCGTATTAACACTGACCCTAACCTTCTCACACTCTCACAGCAGACAGCCCAGCAAAGCAAAGGTCCTCGCCCACCAGACACCAACCGGAATACTAGACATTGATACACGGAAAACCCCACTAAACCCTACCCTAACTTAGATCGGACTCCATACACCAAAGACCGTGAACGCAGGAGAAACCAGCTAATAGCAGCACCCAGCTCTGCCCAGACAGCTTACTCTACCAGAAAGGACCCTATATGCTCATAGGCACCCCATAACAGCGTCGTTAACTGCCTAAGACACTATGCCTCTTAACCCAACACTAACCCTAACACTAACGCCAATCCTAGAGACTAGAGACAATCCTAGAGAGAATAAAGAGAAACCGTCAGGCAGAGAGAGAGAGTCCACATATTGAGACAGGCACCAGCCTGCCACAGAGTCTCATGAAAGATACGATGTATCAAAGTAATAAAGGTAGCGGATCTATCATATCTATCATGCAACATTGGCTTTCTCCCATGAAGCAGAACTTTGCAAAGCCAAGCAATGACAGACAAGCAAGCAAACAGGCAGGCAGGTAGACAGGCTAACAGGTAGGCAGGCATGAAGATAGACAGGCAGGCAGGCTGGCAGACAGGCTAACAGGTAGGCAGGCATGAAATAGTCAGGCAGGTAGACAGGCCAACAGGCAGGCAGGCAGACAGGCTAACAGGTATGCAGGCATGAAGATAGACAGGCAGGTAGACAGGCCAACGGGCAGGCAGGTAGACAGGCTGGGAAGTAGGCAGGCAGAAGATAGACAGGCAGCTAGACAGGCCAACAGGCAGGCAGGCAGACAGGCTAACAGGTAGGCAGGCATGAAGATAGACAGGCAGGTAGACAGGCCAACAGTCAGGCAGGTAGACAGGCTGGGAAGTAGGCAGGCAGAAGATAGACAGGCAGCTAGACAGGCCAACAGTCAGGCAGGTAGACAGGCTGGGAGGTAGGCAGGCAGAAGAGGTGAGTTAATTCCCAGGCTCTTGTCTCTGTCCCCTGCTCTGCAGGTAGTGTGGGAAGGAGCGTCCCTCTGCCCCTTCTGAAAGGGCGTGTGTGACCCCGTGATGACATATGACCCCTTCAATGGCCCTCCTTAGACGCATCTGTCAGTTCCCTCAATCCAGCTCTCATTTTCATCACGGGTAAGCTTGAAATTACAGGAAGGGCCCACAGTCTCCTCCATCCTCTGGGCCAGCACAGTCACTCATGTAAACTCTAAGATTTATTTTTGATGGAAAACAGGTATACTCAGTATGTTATTATAAGCCACATGGCCAGACATATTTTACAAAACCACACTGCCTCAATAGTTTCATACATTTTACTCAGCAATATCTTCGTGATCTTTTTGTCACCTGATTATATATAGTTAGATTTTTTTTTCAGAATTCAAAAGCAATTTACTAATAAATAACAAATAATTTGCAGACAACTTGTACATTGACATTTCTCCTCAAATTTAAAAGGAACCACTTTGTAATCAAAAAACATGACAAAAATCATGTATACAAATATAAAAATCATAAAAACTAAACAGAAAAACCTTGATCTAGACCTTTTCCATCCCCCACTGTAATGGCCTAATTACCCCTAAAAGGTTCTTTCCATTGGCATCTAGGTAATGACTCCCCAGTAGACTGCAGGTTGTCTCAAGAAGGCTGGGTGTTCCATCATCCTCTGCCAGCATCACCAACAGACGCCAGCCTCCCTCGGCCTCCCTCAGCCTCCCTCAGTCTCCCCCAGCCTCCTCAATCTTCCCCGGCCTCCCTCAGCCTCCCAGTCTCCCCATCCTCCCTCAACCTCCCCATCATCCGTCAACCTCCCAGCCTCCCTGGCCAACCCCAGCCTACTCAGCCTCTCCCAGTGTCTACAGTCTCCCCCAGCCTCCCTGGCCTCCCCCAGCCTCTACAGCATCCCTGGCATCCCTGGCCTCCCCCAGCCTCTACAGTATCCCCCAGACAGACACTCTCAGGCCTCACTCTTCATCTAGGCAGGGCCTACAGTAGACCCACCTCACTCTTCATCTAGGAAGGGCCTACAGCAGGCCCACCTCACTCTTCATCTAGGCAGGGCCCACAGCAGAGCAGCCACAGCAGACGGAAGCCATTGAGGTGGAAAATACAGGAGAGGTCCTGACAAGATAAAGATATCAGGAGCAGACAAGGGCAAAGGAACATATTGATGGAGAGGGCCTCTCTCAGGGCAGAGTGATACTAGATACCTGCTATTTAAAACAGTGGTTTCGCTTGCTCATGGATTTGTCCATGCTGTTGCAGTGCCATATCCGAACTGGAAGGGCCAGTAAACTCTCTCTCTCTCACTCTCTCTGTCTCTCTGTCTCTCTCTCTGTCTGTCTCTCTCTCTCTCCCTTTCTCTGAATACAGATTTTTCTCTGTCTCTTTCACACAGTCTCTATTCCTTGCTACCTCCATATCTCTCTCACGCTTCCATGCTCTCATTTATTTTACACCATTTCAGTCCGAGAAACACGGTCACCCCTATAACTCTGAATTCCGCCAAGTTAAGATTCTGTCTTTTAGCTCTAATAAAACAGGAATATCTGTTATTGAGTTCCGAACTGGATCACATTTAACAGATACCCTTGTCTTCCCCTCGTATATGCCAGCTCACAGTTACCCATTAGGGTTCCTATAGGCGTTAAGGGGAGGGGCCCTCTGTTAAGTCTTTGGAACAGTGCCAGCTCCCCTCTGTGGACTGGGGTCTAAGATCCCTTCACTCATTGGTCACCCTGTGTGGAGAGCTGGGTGACAGTGAGGCCTAGGCACAGCTGAAGGAGCCTGCCAGTATGTGGCTGACCATATGGGGCAGGGTTGGCTGTCTACTGAGTGAGCAGTATCTCACAATAAGGGTATGAATACATGAGGTGGTATTTTAGCTTTCGCAAGATTGTAAAGTGTCTTTTTTCTGTGAGCGTACGCAATATGTTCCAGTACACACACACACACACATGCAGAAGCACAAGCACACTTACTGTATGTGCACACACACACACACACACACACACACACACACACACACACACACACACACAGTCACAGCATCTCACCAAGCTCATATTGGCCCTCCTGCCATGCGTCCCTCCTCCCCCATTGTCCCCCTCCATCCTTCTACAGTACACTCCCCTTTCATCCTCCTCCTCCTCCCCAGCGTCCCTGCCCCTCCCATGTCCCAAACCCCATTATAGCCCTCCTCAGTCCCTTTTCCAAGTCATACCCCCGCCTTGTCACATACCCCTGCTCCTGCCTTGTCACCCCCCCCCAGCTCTGATGGATGGCCAGGGTCAGTGGTTCAGCTGTGGAGTTCAAGCCTGCAGGGCTCTGTGGAGCCCCTTCCTTTCCTCCCCCTTCCTCCCCCCCCTCGGGCCTCCCCCCCTTCCCAGATCAAAACAACGACAGAAACCCAAAGCGCGGTGCTCAGCTGAGAAAACTCATAACTCTTCGCTCAGAGCCCACCTTTCCAACGCCCGCCGTTAACACTTTCATTCCTCACTGGACCCTCAAATAGCCCCGGCTTACAAGGGTCACATAAATCACAGCAGGGGTCAAGCAGAGCATAGAGTCAGACCTCTCCTCCTATATGATGGGTAGCGCCAGGTCACTCTCTGTCACTGCACACTGACTAATCTCTTTATAATGACGCCTGTTGGCTGCATGCGTGTGTTATGAATGACTTGGCTGTAGTTGGCTCTGGGGCCTAGGCCCAATACTAGTTGTATTCTGTCAGTAGAATCACTTCCTTCTTTTACACGCTGTGTTGTTGGCTGAGGAGCTCTCAAGGCCCGCAGCTCTGTGTGTTCTCCTGTCTACAGCGTTTCAACCCAAGGTTTGTAAGTGCTGCTCACCCCTGTGTCCTAACTGCTCTGTGTCTATGTGTCTGCAGGTTCTCACCCTGCCAGACCTCAATCCATACTGACACACGCTCCGCTCCTATGCTAATCACAACGTTTAGGAACACGAGGAGACGAGGGCCTGAACATGACCGGACGATGCCTGGGCTGCAGGGAGACTCGACAGTTTCCAGTAGTTTTGAAACACGGCAATTATCAGCATTAGCCTGGTCATCTGACCCACCCGTGAGAGTAAGCGGAAATGGTAGCAATCAAGCCCGATTTCCCTCAAACCGTCAGGGCAGGCCGGACACACAACCCAGAGATGCAGCCTCTCAGCCGGGAAGGGAGAGCTCGACCAGACCCCCCTAGACTCCCCCCACCCACACCACACACACACACACACACAATCCCTGCTCTGACAGATGGGAGTAGAACAGGGCAGGTCTGGGGCTGACAGCAATGTTGCCAAAATTGCGCTCGGATCGACTAACAATTAAGATATCAAAAGAGATCACGGCAGCTCACTGACAGCTGCTTCAATTGTTTGCACCTGCTCCCATGGTGTTCTGCACATGTCTGGCATGGATTAGGGCGGCTCGTGCTGGCCACATTTCACCTTTCCACAAGTGATTTACTCCAGAATCATCCTCCTCGCTGGCTACCTCACTCGAGTTGTGCCTGCGATAGCTGCTCCGTGATTGGTGGGGAGAGTCAGGAAGAGGAAGCGTGTGACAGCTGATGGCATCATTATCATGATGATTCCTCTCTCATTACTGCTCTGCTGTTTTGTTCTTGGTCCGATGTCTCTTGAATGGTTTCTTGATTGCAGTCACATTTACATCAGCCAGTAAGATACAGTTTTTCCTCTTATCATTGCTCATAAGTATATACAGTATAAAGTATGTACGTATTTTCTATATTCAATACTGAAATCTACATAAAAGATCTGATCTTAACTTAGGTCTGATGTTTATGATTTAGGAAATAACCTAACAACAGTCAGTAAAAGTTCAAATCTCACACAGAAAACAAAACGCGAGCTTACGCAACACCCTTGCTTAGTGCACTAAGCTAAAGTTTGGAGAGATGAGGTGCCTTCAGGAATCCCAAGGGTGGTTTTTTACTGTGCATGATTGGGTTTTCAGCACACTTGCAGCAGATCTTGATAAGCCAGTGAAAGCTGAACTCTCAGACTGAACCGGGCTGATAAAGGAAGTCTTTGTGCAGAGTACTGCTGGTACCCAATCCTTCTGGAGGCTGTCTGGATCCTGGGTGGATGAAGAAGAAACAAAGTAGACTCTAATAGACCAATCCAAGTCCAGCACAACAAACCTGTTATTCTCTCTCTCTCTCTCTCTCTCTCTCTCTCTCTCTCTCTCTCTCTCTTTCTCTCTTCCACTCCTCAAAGACAGTATCTTACGCTCACACAGTGTGGCCTGAATATGGTGCCAGTTCAGGTGTTACAAGCAGGTATTGAGAAAGAAAAAGAAAGAGAGAAATAGGGAGAGAGAAATTGAGAAGAGGGTGAGAGGAGCAACGAGTTGTAGAACACTTTATTATGTTCATTCCACACATTAATTGCGGGGTAAATCTGATGGACAGATGTCTGTACCTCATGCTGCAAGGAGATTATAATGTTTACGTCTAGACTTGATACCAGATGGGGCACTTCAACTTGATACTCAGTCTGTCTCTTCTTGAGTTTCCTGAAAGTGTGTCTTAAGTGTGCTATTGAAAACGGCTGATGTGTGTTTGCATCTGTGTGTGTGTGTGTGTGTGTGCGTGCATGCATGTCTGGTGCAGATATATGTGTGGACAGGTGGTGTGCATCTTTGGCATTTGTTTTCAAGCATCTGTGTGTGGAAGGATCCAGCTGGACAGAGAGAGAAAGCACCTGGGAGACGGATGCAGCGAACACACACACACACACACACACACGCTCACTTACTCACTTAGAAGCGCCCAAACACAGCAGCACACCAGATGCTTCGACATGTGTCTGTGTGTCTGTGTGTCCCTGTCTGTGTTTGGGTTTATCATTTACAGAGTGTCTGAAAACGACGGTCGCTGGAGACGGAGCAAAGACGGAGCAAAGCGAAAAGAAGAAGGAGAAGACAAGGTGGCAAGATGTGGATGAAGAGACGACGAGCCTCTTAGTGTCCACTAACTCACTCCTGTCTCTTCAACGCATCCGTTCATTTGCTCCAGCTGTCTGTCTGTCTGTCTTCTTTAACCTCCGTTAAAACTCCCCTCCCCTTGACATGGCACACAATAACGCCAGTATGCTCCCTTCTCTGTGCCGCTATTGTCTCAGGTTAAGGCTTGGTTGGTCTACACTTTCCGACCCAAATGGAAGGCTTCCTGTGTGTACCTGTGGACAAGCAATTATCAAGGTATGTCCCAAAAATGCCCAGGGACAGGAAGGAAGGATGTGGAGGTGGCTCTGGCTCTGGATGGTCTGACAGGGGGGAGACAGGACAGTCCTGCCCAGTGCCAAGGCCTCTGGAGCGGACCCAGAGTCCCCCTGGACCCCCCGGATCATATTCCTGCCTGGTCCATTGTGGCGGGTCCTGCTGTGTAACTCTAGCAGGGGTATTGACACTGTGCAGGTAGGTCCCCTGTGGTCAAGATTACCACAACACTGTGTAAACACTACTCGTAATCTGGGGAAGTATTATGTTAGCATATTTGTGATTGCTGCCCTCAGAGATGTTTGATATTTCACTCAGCCTCCGAGTGTCCATAGCGAGAGATAAACAGTATGAAATTATAGCATGGGAGAATAAATGATTGGTATGATTCTGGGGGCCTTCTTACATCATTTTAAGTGATGTTTTGGATGAACCCAACAGTTGGGCAGGCATTGAAGGCTGTTTCATAGATGAGGTAAAGCCTGATGAATTGGAAAGGCTGTCTGATTGACAGAGCACCTGTCTGGCCTCTCATTCGCCCTCTATAGTTTCCCCTGAGAACGCCTCTGTCGAGCTTGAAGTAACTTTAATCTCCTAACAGGTTGGGCTTGGGTGATTTGGTCATTTCTTTGGCCCCTCTTTCCATTGTGGTCCATGTCATCTGCGGGCAGACACTGTTTAGATATTAATGCCTCCATGATGAGATAGCCTCCTTACAAGGCTGGCCTTCCTGGATAATTGATCAAGCAGTGAATGACGTGTGACGCGCTTCAGGCGTGGGGCTGGCTGGACGCTCCATCATAGACTGCTAGTACACACCAGGCCAGGTACACTAACCCTTCATCATCATGCCTTTTTACATGAGAAGAGGCCAGTTCAGTTGGAAGGATTTCAGATGTACTGGCAATGCAGCTGAACTGTATTTCATTAAGGAACACAAGTTGTTAAATATGCAGGAGAACCAGATCAACAGTCTAACGATAAGAGCGCACAGATGTGCGGGCCTGACAGTGGGAGGTTAATGGAACGCGCGAGGAAAGAAGAAGATAAATCAAACATTATAAGGTAATAATTCTAGCGGTGGAAAACAAACAAGTTTGAAAACTCGCGAGCCGATTCCATGGCAACCATGCTCCGGCAAACCACTGGCCAAATGAGGAAAGCACGAAGCATTCTTCTCTGACATGGTCATGTTTATAGGAGAACTGCTCTAGCATGTCAAGGGAGACTCATAGGAGTACTTCTCCTCCCTTGAATAAAGCAATTAAAGATCCCCTTCATACTCTCTCTCTTCTCTCTCTCTCTGTAACTCGCTCTCTCTCTACCTCCTCGCTAAAGCGTCCAGCTTTCCCACTCGTCGATCATCGTCGCAACTTGACATCGTGACCCGAACATTTAATTTATTGATCTTCATTTTATTCGGATGTAAGGACCCTTTTGCTCCTTTAAATTAATCCAGGTTAATTTGGCCATGCCCCTATCCCACCCAGCATGAATGGGCCCTCTGTCGGGCCAGCCCAGGTCTGGCCACCCACTTTTATGGGAATCTGCAGTGAATTAGAAAATCTGTCAATGCGAGAGGAGCTGCGCGGTGCGGATATGCCGTGTCACTCCACCTGTGAGAGAGCTGCTCTTTGTCCATTATCTCCCGGGCTTACCTGAGGAGGGTTAACCTCAGGGTCAATCACATCTCCCTGTCGCTTCATGAGTGGCTAGGCAGGTCCCGGGCTCTGACAGAGGGGCTGAGGGAAGGCATTGTTAGCAGTGAGGCTGCATAGCGAGGCCTCCTCCTCTGTCTGTCCCGCAGTCCCATACCTCTGGGAAACAGATCTGTGAAGCTGCAGCCAGCGAGGTCAGACTCATAAAGTTGCAATTACTTTAGCAGTAGCCATCTTTAAAAAAAAAAATAAAAAAAAGGATTTTGCGTATTCGACGCGATCAAAAAGTCCGCGTGGACAGGAAGTGGGGTCTTTTTTCTTCTTGGCGGGTCAAATCTACGTTGCGTCGGTCCGTGATTGTTATTGGAAGTCTAAACAACAGACTTATGTTATACATCCATCGAAGGCTCAGGAGGATTTATTTTGGGGCGATGTCCACTGAGCCCTGTGTCTATCATCTGTGGAGCTCACCGGCTCCCAGCCGCTGGTGTGCCCAGGGATGTGAAGCATTCGGTTGGGCTTTTGTGACCCGGATCAGTCCCTCCTCTCAGGGCATTAGCATTCTTTGTCGCCATGCTATATATTGGCAAGCATGGGGTTTTTCTGTATTCAAATGTCAGCAAGTCAGATAGGCTTGTCATTTGCCTGTGCGTACAGTGTCTCTTGCGCTGTCTATTATCAAACATAGAGTAGAAATGTTTGTGCTTTTTTGGTTGAAGATATGGAAATCTCACCAATGTGTCATCACACATAGACAGGAACACTGTTCTTCCTATGTTTGATTTAATAAATTAGCCCATTGCCAGGAGTGACTTTACAATGAGTAAAATACACTCAAGAGAATTGCTAGAAGTTTTCAAACATAAGATGTGAATAAGTTGTCTACTTACGGTGTAAAAACATGATTCATGCCATGCCAACAGGCACATTTACGACAATTTACACCAACACAATTTGAATGATTTCATTTTAGAGTTTGAACAGAAAATAACCAAATGCAGACACACAAACACAAGCGATTCAAGGGTTTTTGTTTAGCAACACTCCCCTGTTTAGTCTCAGAGATTTGAATAGATTTTACCTGCATGTAAAACAACTGATGTGGGACATAAACAGAGAGAGATTGAGAGAGAGAGAGAGAGAGAGAGAGAGAAGCTGGCTGTTGGACAGGTGTTGTGTATTTACCCAGCCTGCACAGGTCTCACAAGGCTCACAAAGATGTTGCACTGTTTGTCGTTTGCCTCCTTCTATTGTTCCAAGATGAGTTCAACATTAGTTTATTTCCCTGTTTATATACAGTATATATATTATATAATATTATATAATATTATTCACTGTTCTTTTGTACCATAAATTATGTGAGGGTGAAGTAGTAGAGGAAAGAGGGATTTGCCTAATTTGACTGGATGTTTTCTGGTCAGTCAAGCGTTTGTCTACAAAGCCTGTAACAAACTGAGCTAGACAGCTTTACGCTACGCAATGTGACTGTAAATTAAACAGGACTGGGCTGATTACAGAACCCTATGTGTACGCTATCCAAAATGGATGATTCATTTCTGCAAACAAAGCATAGACAAATGTCTTTTATTGAGGCGCTCAGGGGAAACATGTCATTTTCCCATGTTAAACACAACCATGCGTGCTACACTGGGCCCGGCCACGCTAATCATGCATTGATCTCTTTTATGGTGTAGCCCTTACTCTGCCCCGCTCCTTTTCTTGGAAAATGATGTTGTCACCGCATTCACTAACTGCCCCGGGGGGGTGGGGGTGGGCAGTGGGCGGTGGGGAGGGGTTGGGGAGGGGGAGGTGGGGAGGGGAGGGGGTGGCAGGGAGGCCCGGGAACATGTCGGGTCGGGCCAAGCAGATCACCTGTTCCTCCAACCAAAATAGGACACAACTTGAGATTCAATTTTAGCAGCGTCGGAGAGAGCGAGCTAGCGAGGGAGAAGCAAGCAGTGGCGACAGGGCCTGGAGGACTTGTGAGTTGAGTGACGATCACAAGTCTGCAGTCACAATCTGGACTCCCCTGTGGCCCAGATTCACTGTACCTGCCCCCTGGCCCTCACCAGGAACACTAATTATAGGTTAGGACATTCGCATTCAGTTTCTATTCAGGCCTTATCGGTAGTTTGCTGGGGAGCAGATGCAATTTATTTGTGAGACAAGGTTAGTTGCAGAGATATTTTTAGGCAAAGTAATTTCTGGGTCTTAAACAAAGAAATGCATTATGTAACTACTTGAGGCCATCCATGAAGTTAAAACAATGTTTATCTAAAAATAATAAAATAATAATTCAATTATTGAATAAGAGTGGACAGGCAACGCATAGTTTTTTCTTTCCAATATTTTGACCAAATAATGAAATTAAATACCCTAAACTGAATGGTAGACAAATCTGATAAATGGTTCTTGAGGGAACAGGCATTTAGTCATACTTGAATCTCCTCTGCATTCAATTTATGACTCACCTCTGCACCCTATTAAAACACAATAAACCCAAAACAAATATTTGTTTTTGTTTCCTCTTTGGAAGTGTAGAGCTTTGAAATCGAAACCAGCCGACTTGACTTGAGTCTGGTGCTGTGAAATCGAAAGTGACAAAGCAGTCTCCGCTCTCTCTCTCCGTCCCTAACCCAAACTTAAGAACCTGCTAAACACTACAGATGTTTCATTTATTCACCATATGGAAAATATATACAAACGTCTTTTCTTCTGTTGTGTATTTAATACATTGTGAAGGTTTGCAGTGATTCGGCCTTCTAATTAGACTGTTTCCATTAAGGAATATTACTCCTAAAAAGATCCATTACTCCAAACCCCGATCCTTCATCTCACTGATACTCGACCACCATGCAGCCCAGCGGATGGTACCACCCACCTGCCCCCCACAACCCAGAGCGCCGTGCTCTCTCTCGTCTGCCAGAGAGAGAACGAGAGCGAACGAGAGTGCACGAGAACAACACCGAGCTATTTACCCATAATCCTCTCTGTTCAAATCAATCGGCCCCTCAATTCGCACACCGTTAATCAGCCCGGAAACGCTTCGCTGCGCAACCTCTGCTCCGAGACTTCACGGACGCTATTTTGGCATTGTGCATGAGGCATTGTGCATGAGGCATTGTGGCCCCGCGGGAGGTCACCCCCTCCCCTCCTGCGGGGCGAGGCACGCGGGACAAGTCGCGTTGTTCCCACCGTGGTACACATGCACCCTCATGGACAGCAGCGATCGTTCAGCTGTCACATCCTGACTTCTATTTGTGGAACAATCAGCCTTGCAAGACGGCCCCCACATCCATCACAAGCTGAAAGAGGGCAACGTTTACCACATGTACGATAACAGGGGGTTGCCTTATATAAGAAACGCATTGTCTGCTAAAGCTCTGCGTTGAAGCTCCAGGTATCCCCCCCCCCACCCCATGTGTGGATCACAGCAGCATTGACAGAACGTCGTAGCCCGCAGCCCTCTTAGACACCGATACGACTGTGCAGTCCCTTAAATGGGCGACACTGACACTAAAGTGTCCACCTGACTTTGTTCCCTAGCGTGCCTCCACCCCTCCACCTCCACCCCTCCACCTCCACCCCTCCAGGGTGGTTCCCAAGCTCTGACTCCTCTCACCCCTCCCTCTGCATTGAAAGGAGAAACAATGTGGCCCCTTTGCCCTCCAGACTACTTTTACACCTCGGAGCTTTGCTTTGTCCCTCTCTCCCTCCCTCCTTCCTCCCCCCCATTTGGTCCCTCCCTCCCTCCTATAGACATGCACAAAATGACAGGGACTGATAGACTGTGAAAATATTTAGGGATACTTTGGAAAAAGTGCAAGTGAAATTTGGCCCTGGGGCCTGTTCCATAACAAGAAAAGATGAAACGCCTTATTGTTGCCGTGTGCTATTTTGATGGTGGACGCCGCGCGTAGCGTGACAACGTCCTGACAACAAACCTTTCAGATTTCACGTTGAGGGACGTATTGTCTGATAATTACGAACAGACTCTGATCGCCAGACCGGTTGTATTGGAGGGTATTGCAATTGCAATGTGAATTACATGAGAACCATAACGACTCGTGGAAAAGTACCGTCGTTATTATTATCTTTGCTTTATGAGATGTTTGATTTGGATGGTGAAATGTTCCTGTCTCCAAGATCAAGCTTTACTTTAATTTTCATCCTAGAACGAGTTCAACGGCGATCCGCTGGCTGTAGTGTTAGAGTGCAACCTCTATGTTTCTCTCTCACAGGTTATGAGGTCGATTCCTTACAGTGCTGTTGATCTCACACAGTGGATCTTTATACATAAGAAAAGACTCCAGATGAACCAGTCCCTCAACTCTTACAGAAACCCAACGTGTTGTATCCCTCTGCAGGTTCAGTACCGTACTTGTCAGTGTGCTCCTCTCTCCAGTCTTTTCTTGTCACTGAAGCGAGACGCTGGGTCTGTTTCCTCCTGGTTATTAAGTGCCTCGTATCCTTTCCCTGGTCTTAACCGTGATGACAATGCTTTCTGAATCTCCGACCATTTCCATTCCTGTAAACAGAGCACCGCTTTCATGTAAGCACAAACTACACAGTGGATACCCTCTAATAGCGCATATCACTTGCTGTTAAAAGAGAGCTACAACAGGGGGGTCCGATTTTCCCCAAGACTCTAACAGACCAAATAAATTGGACCATGTGAGTGATTTGGCCCAGATGGGTCGGTGTGTCCTGGGGAGTTAGAGCCATCCAGAAAGCAGCACGGTTGAGGGGGGATGTCAGGGTACCTGCTCTTACTCAGGAACCCACTCATTATGGGCTCAGTGGTCCAAATGGGCTTTTACAGCCTTGCTCAGGGGTGCAGTATGAGAGGCAG
>BROE01000024.1:10788021-10803301 GCA_036571765.1 Plecoglossus altivelis | reverse complement strand
AGACCGCTTTCATGTAGACAAACTACAACAGTGGATACCCTCTTAATAGCGCATTCACTGCTTGTTAAAGAGAGCTCACAGGGGGTCGCGATTTTCCCCAAGCTCTAACAGACAAATAATGGACCATGTGAGTGATTTGGCGCAGATGGGTCGGTGTGTCGCTGGGGAGTTGAGCCAATCGAAAGCAGCACGGTTGAGGGGGATGTCAGGGTATGTTTCTCAGAACCCATCATTATGGGGCTCAGTGTCCAAATGGGCTTTACAGCTTGCTCAGGGGTGCAGTATGAGAGGCAGGCAGGCGGCAGGCAGGCAGGCAGGCAGGCAGGCGGCAGGCAGGCAGGCAGTGCAGGCAGGCCAGGAGGCAGGGCAGGCAGGCAGGCGGCAGGCATGCGGTGTGGAGGGAGGGCGGGCGGATGGGCTGGTAGAGCCAGAGATCTGAGCCAGAGATTCCCCTGGCTGGTTAGACCTGGTTAGAAGGAAAGTGGGCAGATAAATAGAGAGATGTAGAAAGGCAAAGAGGAGAGCAGAGAGCCAAAGAAAGGAACTGTTGAAGAGAGGGAGAGGAGAGAGAGAGAGAGAGAGAGAGGGAAGAAGACAGAGAGAAAGAAAGAGGGAAAGAGAGAGGGAGAGAGAGGAAGGGAGAGAGACAAAGAGAGAGAGGGAGAGAAAGGGGGAGAGAGAGGAAGGGATAGAGAGACAAGGAGAGACAGATGGAGAGAGACAGAGAGAGAGATGGAGAGAGAGAGAGAGGGAGAGAAAGGGGGAGAGAGAGGAAGGGACAGAGAGAGAGAGAGGCCCCTCTGTCCAACCAAGAGCCTCTTGGATGGAGATAAAGTGACGTTCACTTTCTGCATGCACAAATCACAAGCATGAGTTATTATTCAGTCCTGGCTTTAAAGGAACAGGACAATGAGATACAAACATGCCCACTGTTGTCTGAATCTCCCTGGATACATCACAGTTGTGGAGCCGTGTATGGTCCTCCCTGCCAACCTCATTTGGGTTTGTGTAAATAAGCAATGGCTGCCACCGGGACGGCCTTGGCAGAACCCCACATGGAAATGGTGCACAGTCTGTCAACAGAAACAACGAGAGACTCCACTACTTGTTTATGTTAGCTACAATGACATTGCATTTCAAAGTTCTTCAAGTAAATGATTTGCCGTTCTGAGGGGAAGGCATTAGTCAAGAATCGGGCTTCGGCAACAAAGCTCTAGTATTCAAACCTTGATGTTATGATCGGCTTCCATGAGCACCTTGAGAACCGCTACTCTCCCCTCGCTCCCCTCTCTCGAACACCTCTCTTTCTCATCTCTCTCTCCTTTTCTCCTCTCCCTCTCCCCTCTCTCTCCCTCTCTCATGAGAACACAATTGTCTCTCTCCCCTCTCTCTCCTCTCCCCTCTCTCACCAGAGCACAATTGTCTCTCTCCCCTCTCTCTCCTCTCACTCCCCCCTCTCTCATCAGAGCACAGTTGTCTCTCTCCCCTCTCTCTCCCTAGATCCCCGTGCTCGCTCTGGTGTGGCGCTGTAACCTCACTCCTCCGACAGGTACTCTCATCGCTCAGGGAACAATGACGGGTGGGGAATGAAATCAGGAGTGCCCTGCAGCTCCAGGGCGAGAGATATGTGTGTGTTTGTGTTTGTGTGTTTGAGAGACAGAAGGCAAGATATCTGTGTGTGTGTGTGTGTGTTTGAGAGACAGAAGGCAAGATATGTGTGTGTGTGTGTGTTTGTGAGAGAGAAAGCAACATACGTGTGTGTGTTTGTGTCTGTGTGAGAGAAGGAAAGATATGTGTGTGTTTGAGTTCTGCATACCTGGAACATAATTGAATATATCTGCCTTTCAGCAACCAGCATGTTACGCATCCCTCACGTTTGGTGGATTTTGCCATGCCAGAAGATTCTAGAACAAGATGTCCTCACGTTTGATGGTTTTTGCCATAGCAGAACATTCGAGAACAAAACGTCCCCATGTTTGGTGGTTTTTGCCATACCAGAACATTCCAGAACAAAACGTCCCCATGTTTTGTCCAAACCTTTTGTCAAACAAAAGTACTAAGTGTGACAAAGTGACCTCACGCTTTAGCCCTGCCAGGGTGCATCCTTATTGGTCCGTGTGTCTGAAGGCGGGGTCACATGAAGCTGGCACCAGTACTGCTGACCCTAAGCTGGCTGGTCACTCCCATATGTGAGAGATGGAGCCTGTCTTTTATCAGTCCCCATTAGAGGGGACCACGGCCCCCTATGTGCATGTGTCCGAGCAAGCGAGCACGCGTGTGCGAGTGTGTGTCTGTGTAAATGTGAGTGTGTGTGTGTGTGTTTGTGGTTTGAGCTACTACATTAATCTCCATGAGTGAGCACTAGCAGGTGTGAACCTCTGTCGCTCCTAATCGGCATGGCAACAGAGACGCAGCACCTGGATATGAAGCCTCTGTCGCGGCTGTGCCCTCCGAGCCAATCCCATTTGTGCGTGAGTGTGTGTGTAGGTGTAGAAAGGGCCATTACCCAGGTGTGTGTGAAGCCTGTGTACTGCCTGAGGTTACCTGTGTTGTCCTGCTTCATGAATGAATGTGTGCGTCAGCGCACATCCATGTTTCAATCTGTGTTCATGTGGTAAACGCATCACATTGCCATACATTTTAAGGAACCTCAATAAAAAGGAAAAGATTTTCGACTTAAACGTGTTCACTGTGTGATTTTTAAATATCTTTTGCAATGAGTTGTATATTTTATGAACCAAAGGCAAAATAATCATGAGAAAAGGTAACTGACTAATAGCTGAATCATCGTACTCAAGGGCACCATTTATCCCTCAATGGCTCTTAAGTGCAAGATGAGACTATCTTTTGGGATCAACTTCAGTATGTCTGCTTCGTAGTGTAATCATTTCAGCTGAGGTCAAGTACTTATGGTTTTTGGTAGAGCGCTCTTAATGCGCCCTTAAGTCCTCTGGCTCTTCGGCTGCATTTGCCTGGCAGACAGAAGTAAGCGATGTCTTGAGGAGGAGGTCTTGCTGGAGGAAGGCTCAGGGTTAGAATGTGCTGCTGCTCTCCCAGAAGACTTCGGTGTTCAGGCCTCAGTTTGGACGCCACACGCCATGATCACCAGAGGTCACTGCAGGCCCAACCCCACACCCCCACAGAGCACGACCCTGCCTTGTATTTCTGACTTCTTGTCCCAGCCTCCAGCCTCCAGCCCCTGGCCTTCAACCTCCAGCCTCCAGCCTCCAGCCCCTGGCCTTCAACCTCATTATTCTGAGTTCAAATGTCAGGTCAACCTTGCTCCCCCCTGCCTCTGCCCCCCCCACCCACCTTCCCCCTTCTCAGAATGCTTTGCATTTGTTTTGTTTTGGTAAAAATTACGAGAAAGTGAGAGACAGAAAGAGAGAAAAAAGGGGGAGAAGATGAGAGAAAGAGTGGAGATCATTACAAGAATTGACAAATTGAAATGAAAGAGAGTGAAAGAGAGTGCAAATGAGAGAGAGTAAAAGAGAGAGAAAGTGAAAAGAGAGAGCTAGTGAAAGAGAGCTAGGGAAAGAGAGAGAGAAAGAGTGATAGAGAGAGGGAGAGTGAAAGAGAGAGGAAGTGAAAAAGAGAGAGCTAGTGAAAGAGAAAGTGAAAAGGGGGAGAGAAAGAGTGATAGAGAGAGGGAGAGTGAAAGAGAGAGCTAGTGAAAGAGAGAGGGAGAGTGATAGAGAGAGGGAGAGTGAAAGAGATTGTGAACTGGCAGTGTAGCAGCCCAGCAGACATGTTGTTTACTCTGTGCAGGAGGTGCAGCTGAGCTAAAGCACTGCTAGCTAATGGTCAGTGGCAGTTCCCTGAGTCTCTGCCTCCAGGGCCCTCCACTGGCTGGCCCAGCTGTCATCTTCCTAATCATTTCTTTATTTTTGCAGGAAGAGCCCGTCGCCAGGGGAAACGCGCTACTTCCGGCGCTGGGGAAACCCGAGGCGGGGCCGGGCAGACGCAGAGACGGACGTGTCTGCGGTCCCATCACTAGGGACCCGCACACTCTTTCATCCTGCTTGTGTTTCTTTCCTTTCTTTCTCTCTCTATCCACACAGTCATCAGTACCGGCCGCTCTCCAGGGGCCACCCTGCTCCCTGGAGGGAGAGCCTTCATGTTGAACTTGAAACAGTATTCTCACTGCCAAATGCGCTTATTTATTATTTTCTTTTCCTACCGCGCGCACCCCTGTTTGTGACATTCTCTCGTGTGAAGGAAGGAACGGCGTTCGTGCGTCGATCATCGGCAGAGTTTCTGGATGATTTGAGCGACAGCAATACCAATAAAACTACCATATGGATTCTTCATCGCTAATGTGTGCGTTTAACGTTTTTGACGTTGCATCCAGGTTCTGTCAACTAATTACGTTTACATGTAAATCTGCAATAATAAGCAATAAATGACAGTACATTGGGTGGGAGGGGGGAGGGAGGGATGAGGAGGGGGGGGGNCCCCCCCTCCCCCTGTCTCCCGCCCCCGCCCCCGCCTCCCCTCCTCAAACGTCCGCCCTAACTCAGTGTAATCAACCCCAGCTTCCCAATCATGAAACCCAAGTTGAGCGCGACTTACAGGACGCTGCCTGTGTTTCTCTCCGGGCTTTGCTGATTGTTCCAGAAACAACAGATGGAAATTGTGAGCGTAAACATGTAAATACTGCAGGAGCCGTGCTTGACAGAGCCAGGAGCAGAGGTCTTGGCCACAGCAGGCGAGCGCAGCTGAGACGCTACGAGTCGAAAGTGAGGGTTCCTATCAGAAACCATAGTTTGTGTCACAATGCCAATCGCAGAATAGACAAATATACGCGCACACAGAAGTGCACAAATGCACTCAAATATATTCGCAAGACAAACAAAAACAGCAAGTATAAAGCACAGCATTGTTGCTTGGATCAGTCCAATATTGGCTACGATTCCGTTATTATAATTGTCGAAATCAAAAACATTTTCGTAGCAAACAAAAACATTGTTTCACATTTGAATCAATTATCCATGATTCCCAGCTGTTCGGTCCATGGCCAGAGAGACTGCAAGAGGAACAACGTGTCTCTGTGTCATCGGATACATTTTAACATGGATGATGAGCACCCTAACGTCTAAGTGAACAGCACCAACTGATGTTATGCTGCTGCAAAAATGTAAACATTTTCTGACAATGATTGGTATCCAAACCACAAGACCACTACCTGTCAATGCTGTGTAGTGCCTACCAACCTGATGAGCCGTTCCATGTGTGCGTGCATGTGCGCGCGTGCGTGTGCGCATGTGTGTGTGCGCGCACGCGCGTGTGTGATGAAGTTGAAACAGTTGAAACCGAGGTCTGTTGATTGCTCTGAAAGTAGCTCTGGTTAAAGTCAGCGAGAGCACTTTGCTTTGGTCTGACACAGCCATCATACAATCTAAACTCATTGATTTGATTTCTGCTCAAAGGACACACAAAAGCACCCTAACGGTCATGAAGAAAAGGACTCGCGAGTCAGAAGTATTCGAAACTGAAATAGTGTCCTTCAAAAGCCAACACTGGCCAACATATTTCCAGCTAATTACATACAGTACATACATACCTTCACAAATATGAATGAGCTTGAACTCATTCCACTGCCATTTATTTTCTGTGTTCAAAACCGTGCCCAAAAACGCCAATCTTTTATGCCAAAGGATTTTTTTTGACTCTGGTCTGCTTTGTTAATATGGAGCACGTGAGGCCTTGTGGAATGAAGGTTGAATCCTGGCCTTAGCAGCACCATTAAAACCTTGTGATTGACAGCTGGGTCCTGACTGTTGACTCTGCTGGGGGCCCAACACCATGGGGAGTCTGCCATTGATACCCGTTGTGTAATTTTCTATTGGCAGGTGGGTGATGGCTCTGATTAAATCTGGGCCTTAGCCTCTGCCATCAGCATTATTGTGTCGGGATTCCCCGAGTCCCTGCTCTAGGTATCCTCTGTCACATTCTGTCATGCCAGCTTTGGGCCTTGCCAGCTGGACATGTGGCGCGGCATAGCGCAGACTTAGCCCCTGAAGGCCCTGTTTTCTCTCGCCCTATTTCTCTCTCTCTTTTTCTCTCTCCCCTTCTTTCTTTCTCTCTCTCGCTCCGACTCTCTCTCTCCCCATCTCACCCCCTCTCTCTCTCTCCCTCGTCCCCCAATTCTGAAGCTCACATCCGCCTGCACCGACACAACCTTGTTTGTCGTGGCGTTGGTATTCTTCCTTTGTGGCTGTGTCCATCATAGGCCACAGAGCTCCAGGCTGAAGCAAGCTTAGAAGCCAGGGAAGGCTGGAGGGTCAGAGGGAGGGCTTGGAGAGGAGAGAGAGAGGAGGGTCATGCCAGGTTTACGGTGCAATGCGTGTGGGTGAGTCATGCTGGTGGAAGTGATTACTGCTAAATGTTTGGGACATGCAGGCTTGCTGGGCAAGGCCAGGGGCACTATGCAGCAGGAGTCAGGAAAGGCTTGTAAAGGCTAGCAGGGGAATGCTAGCGATAGCTAAATAGGGACGGCTAACGCAAGCTAGCTTGGAAAGGCTAGCCAAGGTTGCCAAGCAAAGATCTGACTGACCTGGGATATACTAGAATATTTTGCGATCTTCTACTATGTATTTTTATTTCCAGACACACAGGTAATTCAACGAATTCAGCCTTTTTCATCCTAATGTGAGAAAGTCAGATATTTGGTCTCTCAAATGCAACTGAAAACCTATAATTCCGCCTTTTGCAGCGATAAATCTGACATCATCCCTCTGACACATGTCAGACACATACATCTTCAACAGTAGGACCCCCTGTGCGGGACTGTGCATGCTGTGAATGTGTCAATATTATAAAGCTGGATGGTGATGGTGTCATGTGATCGGCAGTGTTGGTGTCAAGCTGTGACCTGCTGGTCACAGAAGGACTGGACCTAGCACCCGCTGGCTATTTATGGTCATTGTTTCAACAAGGTTGGGGTTGGGATTTGGGTTGGGTTACTTTGAAACTGCGATTGGAGCGGTCTTTGTTTGTAGTAAGGGTGCACATGTCTGGGCAACGTAGTGAACCAGTAATGAAGCAAACTCAATTAGTGCGCGATAAATATGGATGGATGAGGATTTTGACAAGACCGTGTGTGTAGATTAGAGTCAACGATTGGGGTTCAGCATTTCAAAGTGCTATCTTTGGGTTTTTGATGTTTCTGTTGTTGCAGTAAACCCTAACCCTAAACACTGAACTGAACCCAACTTAAGGATCCAAATAAAATGACAAAGCAAAACCTAACCTAAAAACAACAAAAACGAAATTCACGTAATTCTGGGAGGCCTGCCTGGCTGATTGGCTGCTTTGTTGCTTGGCTGTCCGATTGTTTGTCTGCCTGCTTGCAGTGAACACAGCCACCATTTACGAAGGCTTAGAAAAGTATGGTACGAAAATGATCATTATTACCACTTCTGTTTTTACACCATCCACAGCAGCACAGAGTGGCCCATTGATTTAGCCATGTCTTATTATTTACCTACAGGATCCGTATCTGTTTGCATTGGGGGTGGAGAAGTCCTTGAGGGGGTTAAACCCATAGATTTTATGACCTCATCCAGCACATTCACTTGTCGCCCACAATCAGGAGTTTTTAAATCAAACTTTCAGAGAGAGTGTGTGCGGTCACTCTTCTAAGTGGATGTAAATCCTCTATTTGGTCACGTCTCTACGCGGGAGAGAGCAGAGTGACAGGAGGGTTGTCTCAGGGCCAACCAGAGGAGAGGCGAGCCTGTCAGACGTCCAGGAGCTGTGTTGGCACCAGGCGCTAGCCACCTAAGGTCAGGTGGTCACGTGTCACACAGCCCTTCTCAGGGCCCCCTGTCATACCCCTGTGGTGACGCACAGTTCCACCCAGTTGGTCTGTCCAACCACAGAGTCACCCCAACGTGTCAACAATCCCATTTTTTGATTTATTCTGCTCATGAAAGAGCCCCCTAGTTCAATCCCCACTCCATGAGTCTCTCGCACACGGATACACCCCTCCCCCCACCCACACACTCACACACACACACACACACTCACATACTAGTGTGTCCCAAAGGCTCTAAACCACATTAAAGGTGAGCTCTGTTATTTTGCCTTTAGCACTGCTAGACTCATCAGTTATCCTGTATCGTCTCCCAGCGTCTCCCATACCTTCCCCTCCTGTTTGTTTGAAGAAAGAGCCCGCTCCCCCGACCCACGAGTCCTGAGCGGGTGTGACGGACAGTAAACGTAGAAAGTACATCGTTCATGTCTAAATAAATCTGACAAAGAAATGCTTTATGTACTGTCACCTCAAGGTAGTCCCGCAAACCACGGAGAAGAAAACGGCTGTAACATTTAATCCAATTGGCTTCCTTACTGCGAAACCATCTTAGCAGATGGAGGCTGTAATGCGAATGTTATTCACCCACTCGCTATTGCTGTGTCTGGTCTAACCCCACCTTCTGTTATTCTTTATGGCTTCCAGAGGCACTAAAGAGGAGAGAAGCTATTTTCTTTTCATTACTTCTCTCTCTTGGGGGAGCCGGAGTCTTGGTCCAGCTCTTCCCTTAACTCCAGAAATTCTTTTCAATTAAGGGCCTATCCTAGCAGATGGTAGAGACATTAGAACAGTGTGGGTGTGTGTGTGTGCGTGTGTGAGTGTGCTGCCCCTGCAACCCAACAGCCAGCCAGCCAGCTCATTTACCAGACTGTAAATCTTTACACACCTCATGCCCCAGTGTGTAGCCCTGCAGCTACCCACAACACACACCAGCCACAGTGAGGTGTCTCACACAGTATGGTGCCCTAGTGCACAGCCACTCTCTCCTTCTCCCTCTTTCTCCCTCCCTATCTCTCTCTCTCTCCTTCCTTACCGCCCTCCCTTGCTCTCCCTCCCTCTCTTGCCTCCCTTCCTCCCTCAATCACATATGTATTGTCTTCACCATGGGGGCGGCGATCAATTAAAAGGATGAGGTCTAAAAAAAGGTCCATTTGTCAAATGGATGTCCTCTCAGAAGCTGGGCAGCCGAGAGCACTGGAAGCGTGAATAATTTATCCCGAAACCCTATCACAGGGTTTGTATCAGTTTCCATCATAAAGATAGTCTGAGGAGGGGAAGGGGGGAGCACATAGAGGTGAGGTGAGGAGGAGAGAAAAAAGGAGGAGAAAAGGGAAGAGGATGGGAGAGGATGGGAGAGGAAAGAGGAGTGGAGAGGATGGGAGAGGAGAGGAAGGAGAGGAAAGAGGAGTGGAGAGGATGGGAGAGGAGAGGAGGGAGAGGAAAGAGGAGAGGATGGGAGAGGAGAGGATGAGCTGGAAGAGGAGAGGAGATCAGTGAGTGTGTGTGAGTGGCCCAGCAGGGAGGGTGCTATGGAAGACTCTCCTGGGCAGGGGTGGCAGAATCATGTCCTCATAAATCCTCTCTGTGTCTGTCTTCCTGTCTGTCTGCTCCATAGGGTGCTGCTGCTGAACCAAGTGGCTCGTCTTTACAGAATAACAACCTAAAGAATCATTTTCCAAAGTTCAGTTAGCTTGGTGGTCAGGAGTTGGAGTTTAAAGTCCTCACTGTTAGCTGCAGTCAAATGCCCCCACCCTCCTCTTCCCTTCCCCAATGCTTAGATTCCTGTGAGAAAGTCATTAGTTTTCTGCACATTTTCTATATTTGTTAATGTTTGAACATGCAGGTTATTGTGTCTGGACCCCTGATCACCTTTGAACTTCAACAATATTCGCAGACCGTCTGAGGAGAAAAAACTTGGAAGAACTTTCAGAGCTGTGGGGAGCTGAGTCTCTCTCTCCTCCTCTCTCTTTCTCTCCTCTCTCTCTCTCTCTCTCTCTCTCTCTCTCTCTCTCTCTCCCTCTCTCTCTCTCTCTCTATCTCTCCCCCTCTCTCGCTCTTCGTGTGTATATTTTCAGAGACACGATGAAAAGATCAGTTTGCATCTGAAAGTGAATCAGCTCTGAAGGAACGTCTGATTCTATAACACATATTCCAGACACTGATTGCTTATCAAAGGAAATGGTCAAGTATGTCCAACTTCTCATCCGTTCCTTCTCCGTGACTTTAGCTTGTTTGAAACACGAGAGGATGATGAGAAACAGAGATGCTCATCGCCTGAGAGAAGAGCGGGTTGGGAATGCACAGGAACGTAAACGAAACCGAGGGAATTGGCGTTTGGAACACAAACAAACACCAAAACACCACACCCTCCCTTAGTCTACCTGTCAAAAGCTAGGACAAAAGGGAGAGAGAAAGACAAATACAGATTTACACAGCCTGAAGTGAAAGAGTCCTTTGTGAGGAGAAGAAAGACAAGAGGTAGAGGGGTACAGTTTCAGGTAGCTGTGCACCTGATTTAATGGGGATGTATGTGAATGCCTGGTGTTGTGTATAATACTGTCTCCTGTGTTTTCGGTGAAAGTAGTCTCTTGTGTACTGAAATATATTTTCAAGCCTGACTTTATGGCTAAGATTGACCAAAAAAACAAGCCTGTAGTTGTGTTCCTGGGACTTGCAAGTTCTGAGAAAATTGTTTTTTGGCAACGCAACTCACTACTAAACTGCCGGTTTTTTTTGACTGAAGATCCCAAATTTCCATTCAGAAGGTGTGCTTCACCTTCCTCGGCTGTTTCCAAGGCCCATTCTGTCTGACCTCACCTCAGTAGTGTGCCGAACAGTAATCACAGCTCATAACTCCCAGCGTTCCCAGCGAGGAGAGAGGTGGCTGGGGACCTATCTGCTACCGCGAGGCTCGCCGCTCACCGGCGCTTCTGAACACGGAGCCAAACCTCCCCCCGCGGCTGCCTCAGCGGAAGCTGCCATTTTCTTCTTCGAGAGAGAGAGTGAGTGAACGTCTTGTCTCGGTCGGGGAAGGCAGCTTGTTAGACTCTTTCCGTGGCGGTTCTGAGGCCAACTGGAGCTCTGGGAGACTGGAGGAACTCCAACGAGTAAAATCGAGACTGAGACAAAACAAGCACTCCTAATGAGCGGGTAGAGATCAGTCGTACGGCTGCCCAACCTTCTAGACAGTACCCTCTAAGTGACTTTAAAGCTTTTTTTTCTTTTTCTGTTTTACATCGTTTTTTTTAACCATAACTGTTGTTCTTTGTGATGGACGACCATCACAAACTCGGCCAGCCTGATTGCTTTTACACAAGATCCGCTCCAAAGTTTCTTCAGGTAAAACAGAACAGAAGACCTGGATTTTCCGCTCTCAGAAAAGGTCTGTGGGCGTCGTGTCATTTTACTCAGCATCCATAAATAGCCACCATGGAGCATGTCCCCTGTGGAGGTGGACTCGTATCAGGTTAGCTGAAAACAGAAGGTGCTAACCTGCTACTGGCAAAGTCCACACCAAACAATACTTGGTACAGAGAAACACAGAAATCGGATCGCCGCTTTGTGAAAAGTGAACCATTGTTACATTCACTTAAACATTGGAACGTGAAATAGAAACGAACGTTCGTTGTTGTTGAGTGTTGGTTATGTTAATAGGCTTCCATTTCAGGTAACTGAGTCAGCGGACCTATTGTGACTTCACAGGCTCTTCTGTGGTGTCTCCCCATAGAATACAAGGTCCTGAAATCTTTGGTGAACAAAAGTAATAACATTACATTTGAGTCGACGAACTAAATGTACACTGTGCTTGTCGGGGTACATTCTGAGGAGATCCTCGTCATGTCATTGACTCTTTGGAACTGTCGTATGCACGCGAGAAAATGTCTGATCTCTTAAACGTTTTCACATTGCCTCTCCATTTCTCATCAGTCTTGGAAAGCTTCCAGTTAAGATCTGAACATGGGAGTTTAGCGTGTCTAGCTTAGAACGAGGAGGCACAACACGTTGGACAGATTCATTTGAATTCTCTGATGTGGTTTCAACCCCAGTTATTCCGTCAAAAAAGGCCAGAATGTGTATAATGACAATGAAGTGGAAAGAGTTCAATGTTAAACTTGTTGAAGGCAATCGTTTATGGTATTCATACAGTCTGTGTTTGAGAACTTCAGCCTGTAACATAGAAACAGATCGAATCACTACCGCATCATCGCACAGCATTTTCTACTACCAAACCAATTACTTGAAAACACAGTAACGTACCAACTACCATAAAGTCAACCACCATGTTGGCTGACACATCGGGTGTCTGCCCTTAGATTTACCTATGCTGATATCAATAACCTGTGCACAATATCCCCAGGCATTGAACATGCAGTCTGAAAAGTCACTAACAAGTCTGTTTCCTTCCGAAACGCCCACCTCCACCCCATAAAAGTCCGTGAGCCGTGCCAGCCACATAAAGAAGAGGTGATAACTAATATAGTCTTGGCTACCTCGGCGTAGCCCGCAGTCACAAGCCCATTGTTGCTGGGCTTTTTTTGAAGCCTGGGAAAAATATCAAAGTGTTACAGTCTGACAGGACTTTGAACACTTAGTTGTTGGCTCTCTGACAGCAGAACTCGAGACAACAGGAGAAGGGGAGAGTGGGGTAGGGAGAGAGGAGGAAAGGGTGAGAGGGAGACGGAAAGGTTGAGCGGGAGAGGGAAAGAGGAAGGAGAAGAGGGAAAAAGGGGGAAAGAAAAGGGGGGGTCATCTTTGTTTTTCTTTCTCTGGCTTTCTCAACGTCATGCTGCCCCCAAACTTTGCTCCAGTTCTGGTTTGTGGAACGAGATGGGTATCAGGAAGGAGGAAAGGGGGAGAAGAGGGAGAAGAGGGAGAAAGTAGGTGTGGAGATATGGGGTGGAGGGGTGGGGGGTGAGAGGGGGCAGGGTTATAGGGAGGGAGTGGGTGTGGAGATATGGGGCGGGGGGGTGGGGGGTGAGAGGGGGCAGGGTTATAGGGAGAAGAGGGAGAGAGTGGGTGTGGAGATATAGGGTGGGGAGGGGGGTGGAGATGGGGCAGGGTTATAGGGAGTGAGACGTGGACCCACAGGCCCCCAGGTCTTGCTGTTCTGAAACATGACAGCTTAACAAGTGAGCTTCCATTTGGAGCATCGCAGGAAGGCGCAGGCCTCTTGCAAGTCCTGGCACATGAGAGCTGTGCAGGGAGGGCTGCCAGACAGATGGACAGATAGACACGATCACACACACACATGCACACGCTTGTACATTTCTCTACCAGACACACATAGACAGATGCTCAGGAATTTCGAACAAATTGAAAAAGCCAGCACACAAGGTTGGGAAGGTCTGCATGTGTAGCACAATGGAAGAAGCTAAGCCAAGGCAATGCCAAAAACGTCCAATCATCCCATTTCCACAAGGAATGAGCCTGTCAAACTGGTATCCTCCATCTGACAGACAGACGGAGCGAGAGAGAGAGAGAGCGAGCGAGAGAGAGCGAGAACAGAGGAGAGAGAGAGAACAGAGGAGAGAGAGGGATGTCTGGCCTATAGCTGCAGTCTTCTCTGCTCCCCTTGCTCCGAGCCAACACAGGAAATGAAGAAATAGGATCACATCAAAATATGCAAGCCCTATCATACCCCAGCACACCTTTTCAAAGCCCAGAGACAAGCCAACATGGGAGTCTGCACATCAACCTTTCCTCACATCTGACAGTGTCTGGGACTCAGGAAGGCTGATGTTTTCTAAAGATGAGTAAAAGGTGAATCCGAGACAAAAGCATGTCAAACCAAATAGTTTAGCAAGGATGAGTTGTTTTAAGTATGCATAAAATGCTTTTCATTCTTGAAAAGTTATCAATGCGGAAACATTTATTTGATTGGTGCGCCAGAATATCATTTCACTGAAGAGAGATTGATTTGTTCAGTTCATTTATAGAAAAATAAATGAAAAGTGTGGTACAGTGAGGTTTCTTGTTTACAGTGAGATGGGATACTTGGAATAGTAGGAAAAAAATGATTCAAGAATATTCTAAGAGTTCGTGAGCATCAACATATCAACAAGTTGATATGTTACTAACATAGAAACATAAATATATCTTTGAGCAAAAGGGAAGCAAAGAGTGAGATTGAGAGAGAGGGAAAGAGAGAGAAAAAGAGGGAGGGAGACAAGGAAGAAGAGTAAAGATCTTTGAGATGAAGGCAAGAGGCAGAGAGGGACAGTCTTGAGAGAAAGAATGAGCACTAGAGAGAAGGATGAAGAGAGAGAGAGAGCCGTGAGAGGAAGCCAGCATGCAGTGTTGTCGAGCAGGTGGGGCCAGCTCCCTCCTATTGGTCAGTGATTGCTCTTGGCAAAGCTCCACCCTCCCTGCGGCTAGCAAAACATTATCTGTGGCTCTGTAAATTCCCCTCCATTTGAAACGTTTCAGCTCTAGAGCTGCTGGGTGCCGTGACAGCCGCTCTGCAGTTTGTACACTGCCTAGTTTAAAACATGTCTTCATAAATCTGAAGTTGGTTTATATGTCTGGGTGCATTGTATGGTGTAAAAGAGGGGAGAATCTGGTGGCCCACTGTAAACACAATGCTTTGGATGAAGCGTGTGGTAATCATGTTATAGAAATGGGGCAAAGCTTCTCTACTCAAGAACAAACACACTGCTTGATCCAAACATTGGCACGGACACACATACATATATACACACACGCTTCGTCATGTATGAACACACAAGAAAAACAAACATGAAGAACAAGTCACAGACGTTTGCTGGCGTGGGCCTATGTTTAGTTTATACTTGATCATCAACTTGCACTGTTTTAAAAAAAGAAATCCTTAAGATAAGGCACAATTATCTGTTTCTGTAACAAGCCAGACTTTTGTGTCAGCTCTGCTAGTCTGTTTCTCTCTTTATAGAGACATGGGGGCTCAGAAAGGAGTCAGGGAGAGGGAGGGTGATGGAGGGAGGGAGAGGGAGGGAGGGAGGCAGATAGAGGGAGAAGAAGAGATGAGGGGGGAGAAGGAGAGATGGAGGTAGGGTGATGTAGGGAGAGGGAGGGAGATAGAGGGAGAAGGAGAGATCGAGGGAGAGAGGGCAATGGAGGGAGAGGGACGGAGAGAGATAGAGGGAGAAAGAGAATGGAGGGAGGGAGGGAGAGGGAGAAGGAGAGGATGGGGTGATGTAATTTGCTCTTAGTGTCAGTGAGGAGCAGCCTGGTGATTTAGCAGAAGAGCAGGGAAGACATGACAGAGACTAATTGCTTTCATTAATCACGTTTGTGAGCCCATTCAGAGGTAAACTAATTGAAATCCTCTTACCTGTCAGAACGCCAACCATTGTGCGCAGGCAGGAGTCATGCAGGGAGGAGGGCAAAGGATAGGTGGGGGGAGCCGGGAGAGGGAACAGGCAGGAAATGAAGCTTTAACTACAAATAAACCATGTCTTTGTCTAGACAAATCTCTTTTCAAGCCGT
>BROE01000024.1:10775521-10783021 GCA_036571765.1 Plecoglossus altivelis | reverse complement strand
GAGTTGGAAGAGGAAGGACGCGATGGGGAGAGATGGGGGCCCCAGGGGGGTTTGTCAAGGTTGCGCGCAGCAAGGCGCAGGCGTCCCCGGGTGTGTTTGCCGGTACACCATGGACCCGAAGAGCCTGGAAGAGTCTGCTGGAAAGCCTTGGGATGCGGTACAAGGTCTAAAAAGGACACAATTATCGGCCCGAAAGTAGGGCCACAGCACCACCGCACCGACGACACAGCTGTTGCCCATTATTTGTTCGCACACCATTGAGGCCAACGTACTCGCTGCCAAGGGTCCGGCACGACGACACTACAAACCACACAAACACGCAGCAGCCAAACGAGGTCTCAGCCTGCCATATAAATCTCTGCCACTCACCCTCAGATGGAGTGGTGTGGTGGGCCCAGTAAATATGGCTGGCTGTGCAGTTTGACCACAGATGCAGGTGGGGAGAGGTGGAGGGGCGGAGGGACGGCCTGTAGGTGGAGTCCGGGGTTTGAGGTGTTGGAGAGGGTGGAGGGGCAAAGAGGCAGAAGGCTGGAGGGGTGAAGGGGCTTGTGAAGTACCCTAGAGGGCTGGATTGGTGGATTGGTGTGGAGAGGACTGTGCTATAGCGTTGGCCCTGGCAACAGCTAAGTGACTCACTACACTGAGGTTAGGCCACTGCTGATGTCTCCGGTTCTCTGAGTCTACAGTGCTGTGTTTATAGAGTGTTAGCTCAAAACGGTATTTACTCATGTGGGTCTCCCGCCCATGTGTTTTGCGATGTACTAAAAAACCAGTTGAACAAAAGGAAACCAATGGAAGATGTTCACAGAGTGTCTGGTAATGAGAGACGCAGTGTGGGTCCCCCCACAGTGATATTTCTACCCACTCAGGATGAGTGTGCGTGTGTGAGAGAGCCGTGTTAACACCCCTGACCTCAGCATGTCAGAACCCAGTCCACAGCTCCATTAACAAAGACCAAGGGACGGCCCCCTCTAAGTCCTGTTTAGACCAATCACGCGCTGGCATACAGCACCCGATGATGTCATAAGTCGAGGCCGCTCGGGAATGCTTGTCCATGTGGACACGCGCACTGATGGACCACTGCCCCTGTTCCGCTCCCCTGCCTCGCCGCTCCCTCCCCCCCCTCAACAATGCGGGTTGCGGTCCTCGACATCCAACTTCCTCTGACTGCCAGCTGTCCTCGTCTCCCGCCATCAGTGGAATGCCAGTAACACCGACAAATAAACAAACTGTAAACAAAGGGCCTGGTTTAGCACCGCCGACCGCCAAAGACGTGCCAGCGTGACAACACGTCTCCTGATTTCTCCGTCTCTCTCTCGCTCTCATCCTCCCTCTCCAACCATGCGTGAAGCATGAAGAGCCCAACCATGTGGAGACACAAAGCCCTGGCCTGACCAAAAGCATTTCTCAGCAGCTATTGCTGCCAAGGCTGTGTGTCGGTCGGTCCTGTCTGAGGCGAAACGTCCTCATCAAACCTGCTTTAATGCGGCGTCCTGATGTTATTGTACTTCCCCTATTCACGCTGCTCAGTCCATGGCTGAAGGCTGTTTTACTAGTCTCTCCATGTCCTCCGTTTCCCAAAGTTTGGATTCTCCTCCCTCTCTTTCTAATCATCTCTGTCTCACTCTCCCTCTCTCTCAGTGGACATCTGCAGGCTACAGATATGAATTCCCTTTGCTTGAGACACATTAGCTACCGCATCCAGAGGAGAACACAGGCCTATTAATAGGCCCGCTGGTCATAAAGGACCTCTGGTAGATCAGGTTGTTTTGTGGAGGGGGGGGGGGTTGATACGTATGTAACACAATATTAGTTCAATTGTAATGCACCATGAGGGGCCCTGCATGTAAATCTGCATGAAATCACTGTCTGGGCTGGATCGTAAATCAGGCACGGTGTTGTTTATTATTGCACTACAGTTTTATGGGGGTGGGTGCTTTGCCGTGACGTCCCGGCAGGGCTGATCGACTGAGGGGAGGTTTAGAGGCGTGATGGTCCCCAGGAGTTCTAGGGCAGGGGCGGCGGGTGGGGAGGGTGGGGGAAAGGGGGAGGGGGAGGGAGGCCAGAGGAGATCAGACAAGAGCCGGATGACACCGTAACTGTAAAGCCCTGATTAAAAGACAGGAACAGTTAAATCTTTCGAAGCACAAACACGTGAGTTAGTTATTCCCTCATAATCTGGGCTATGCAGAATGTTTTGGTTCTGTTGCATTCGTCCTTGACTATGGAAAAGACAAAGTCCAGAGAACAGTCCAGCCATGCCAGGACTCTGGAATCTAAACCGCGCAGCGTGGATGAAAAGCCTATTTTGGTTCACTTCCTCTGAGCAACACAGAGATAGAACAGCCCGAGCCGAAAAACTCACCAAACTCCTTCTTTCTCAAACTGACAAATATGTCTGGTCTGGTCGACTCTGGTCTAGACCTGCCGTCGTTTGCACTCAGTCCCCCGCCTGGGCAGAGGGAAAGATTATCAAAGAGAACAAAACCTATTCTGTGCTGTGAGGGTCTGTGAGAGTCTGCTCAGCCCCTGGAGAGCCAGCCAGTCAGCCAGCGCTTCAGACCATCAGCTCTTTAGTCTTTCAGCTGTTCGGAAGTGAAGAGAAGCGCATTAGAAGGTCATTGTGTAGTTACATTCCGCCAGTAGTGGCCCAATCTCCCCATCCTGGCCTGTTTCTGAGAGCGCTGAGAAGACAGAAGCGGGCCTCTCTCCTGCCCGTCACTCTAACATCTCACGACGTAAATGATTAGGATATTAAAGAGAACACTGTGCCTCTGAATCAAATTCCTTGCATGCTTAATTCTCCACTGTGGTTCCGGGCTGGTTCCTTTCTTCCCCGTCTGGGCTAGTGTTACAGGCTGGACTGTCAGAGCTTTGACTACCTCATAAAATCAGCTTCATAAATATTTTTCATATGTTATTTAAACTAACTCAACTCCCCATGCATCGAGGCGGTTTGAAGTGTGGGCTGGGCATTCTGAAGCCTTTTCAGGCAGGGTAAACTTGATGTGTTATTGTAAATGCTTGGCCGCAGTCAAATATCTGAAAGAGGAGTGTCAACTTTACAACTTACTCGAATGGTAAGATACTAACACGTAATGCATATATTCATTCGAAGACACTATATGAAAAAGCATACAGAAGTGTTTCTCAATAGATGTGCTGAACTTTCTATTAGACGTCTGGTTGTGTCACAGTCTATATAATTGCTACTCCTTTAATATAGTTGATAATCCAGTAATGTTATTTCATGACAAGTTAGAATAAAGATTTTGTCATTCAAACGTTACATATGTACGTCTGCTTGGCAACATTTCTAAAGTAAAGCAAGATGCAGAAAGGGTGATCTGGTGTGTCTGTGTGATTGCAGCCATGGAGTTTTACCGTTGCAATATTTAATACCCAGTCGGCCATTGAGCCATGTCTTTATGACATGAGATTGTGTGAAGCCAGTGACGTTGTTGCGGGTCTAGACCTGGGTCAGATCTGGTTTCTCTCCACTTCCTGGATGGGATTAGTGATAGGGGCTGGTAACTCATCTGACAGCAGGCTCTCTAACCAGGCTCTCTAAGCAGGAACAAAACAGAATGTGTGGGTTTGTCTTTGACATGATGTTACATATCACGACAGAACAAGGCCTGGCCATCTCCATTTAGGGCTTTTCAAGTTCTAGACATATATTACTTGATATTGGATTGAAATGGTTGTGAAATTACATTTGAACTGCATATACATTACATTTACAATTACAAGAAATTACTAGATGATGGGGATGTTGAGATCCAGTTTTAAATACTACACATTTCTTTAGTATGTTCAGTCAAAATAAAGTGTACATTTATGTCAGGATGCATACCAGCAGAAGAACGTAACTACTTTCACAACTCATCATTTTGTCAGAAGTCTTTGCCAAAGGTATGGCACAGAAAATTACCAAGTGAAACAGGTCACAAATTATTTTTTATTAATTTAAACACAATCAAATAATAATGTCAAAAACATCTGTACACATCTTTTTGCAGACACAACAAACTTTGCGTTTCACAATGCGGCCCGCTTGGTGTAAAGTATTTCCAGTTTGCATTTATGATTGCAACATAATAAAAAAGCGTGCTGTGTGACTCTATAAAACATGTCCTTGTCTACTCACCTATACGGTTACCATGATCCTAGCAGCAATATGGGCATCCCCAGAGTAGAGAGAAAGAGGAGGGGGCTGAGACGAGGGAAATCACAAACCTAGTGACCAAGTCTGCCTGGAAAGGAGAGGAGGGTCACCACAGTTACGTAGAGAGCAACGGTGACCGTGTGCAGAGGAGGGGGAATTCGAAACAGATCGAGTGGGTTTTCTGCTTAAGAAATTCACAGTCTATAGCGTATAGTACTGTCCTGTTCTCAAACCCCTTTCAGAAGGGGGCGGTTAGTGGCTTTTCTCTTAGTCTTGGTACCCTTCGTATGGTTTCCAAATCCACAGTTCCACAGGCCTATCAAAACAGGTGTCATGAATTTCAACTACTGCCGTTCAAAGTGAGACACAGAAGAACACATTTTTTTTTTTGTCAAAATAAAAACACCACTTTATACAAAATGACGCTTGCTGTACAAGAGATTTTTTTTTTATAGCGCTTGTATAAAAGATAATAAAACCTATTAATTAAGCTTTTTCCTGAAAGACGGCCTCCTAAATTGATTGAAATGGTCAAAATGGCTCTGAGTAGGCAAGAACGATGAGAGGGAACGTTTTTATAATGATCGCTCAGTTCAAAGCCTGGTTAGAAACCCTTATCCAAGTTATACGGTATTGTGGCTGAATATGCTAGCTTCCAAATACGCAGGGTTTGGGCTGCAAGCCGGTGAGTTGCCGTACGGACGTAAGATTGAGCTACTTCTCTGAATACGTCGAAAGGAAAAAACAAAAAAAAACAAAACATTATCCCCTATCAAATCTGTATCTAAAAAAGTGATGATTCAGAGGAGAGCTGTTGTCTTAAGATATGTGAGATGTCAGAATGTCTCCTTTTCTGAGAGTAAAGAGATGGGGAGATGCTGATGGGGAAAACACAACTGAACAAAATGAAATGATCATTGACACTTGACATCCATGCTTTTGGTCTTAACATAACGAGTTATCACAAAATCCCTTTATCTACATATTTGTTTAATGAACAAAACCTTAAAACACATCAACACTTTCGGGCATCGCACAAGCTAATGTGCTACACGATGCTTTTGTTTTTTTTACTTCAATGAAAAAAGCATTGCCATCTTTCAAGAGCATGTACCTAAATGAATATAGGAAGGAATAGTCCAGTGATTACAAATTTACACACAAAAAGATTTCCTCTGTACACGATTGCCTCAGCATAGTAAATAAAGTTTCTTAATTTTCTTAAATTATTAGAAAACCCATGTTTTGATTCTTCCATAAGAGCCTTCCTCGTCCTCTTGGTGTGGTGGAAATCAGAGTACTTTGTCAGGTGAGCAAGGCACAAGTCTTTCCTGGAGGTACCTTCCTGGGGACAGATAGAGCCAACCACAAAGTCTCCATTCATAAATAAAAATCCCAGGCGGCCAGGCCAGGCCAGGAGGGAGCAGAGAAGGACGACCATGACCTGGAGAAGACTGAGAGAGGAGGCGGAGGAGGAGAGACAGAATAACTGAGAGAGAAAGAGGGAGGAAGAGAGAGAGAAAGAGAGAGAGAGAGGGAGAGAGACAGGGATGATAGCAGTCCTCTTTTGTGGGCTTGCTGAGCCTTGGGCGTCAGTAGCTCTGCTCTCCTCACAGGTGTGAACCCTTGCAGAGTCCCGGCACATACAGGGCCGTAAAACACTTTGACGGCTTCAGAAAGCAGCCAATTCACAGTAACCAGGGCTAGCAGCTGCAGCGCCATAAATTCACTCTCCTCCGCTTCCCTCCGAAAAAAGGTTTAGGGTTAAGACGAATTGTGGCCGTATGTCAACACATTGACCGTGTCACTCAGTTTCGTTTTTTTTTTTTTTCTCCTCTCTCTCTCTTCTCTTGTTCTTCTTTTCTTCCTGTCTGGTGGAGGGCAGACGTCAGGCAACACGGGGGTGGGAGGGGAAGGGGGGCTTCTCTGGGCTGTGGGGGCTGCGATGGGCGTGGAACAGGGGTCTAGGGTTCCAAAGGCCGGAGGTGAAAGGTGGCAAAGTGAGTTGAAGCTGGAGCTGGGCAGAAGCGGAGGTGCAGTGCTACAAGTACTCCAGGTCCAGGGCGTGGTGGAGGGCCATGAGGTCAGAGTGGCTGGAGATCCTCCAGAAGGGCATGTTGTGCTGGGGGAGGAGGGGAACCTGGTTAGCTCATATCCAAACATCTCCTCAGTAGGCAGACACCTCATATTTAAAAGGTCGCTCGCTCACACACACGCACTCTGTCTCTCTCTCTGTTCTCTCTCTTCCACTATCCACTCCATACCTAAAAATACTTGAATGTTTGAAAGACTTGGTTTTAAAACAACCACAGTTAAAGACCCAACATGAAATGATCTTTGGACTTCAACACTCCAATCCTCCAATCCTGTAACCCTACAGCCCTGACATGTCCCCTCTCTCCCATGTGTGTGCTCAGATCCCTGTCACATGGTACACGGACAGTCCTCTTCAACCCGGACACACTCTTTTAAACAGGCCCTCTCTTCTCCCAGCTACACTGTGAAGGTCCAGGTTAGCTTTTGCTAGCAGGATGGCTGAATGGCACTCAGTGTCCTTTCAGCGATAAAAGGCTTGGATGCTAAAGCTGCCATCCAGGCTTCTCTACCACGGACAGGCCTCTAAATGAGCTGTGGTTCCCAGGGAGAGGAGGAGAGAGAAACCTGAGTCGGGGCGAGAATGAAAGGCGCTTGTCAGGTAGGAGTCCTCAGCCCCCAAGCCCTGAGTGGGTGGAGACCATTACCTTCCCCCTTATCAAACGGACAGCCTCCCCCAGCCATATGTTCCGCCTAGGAGGGCCGGCACTGACCCTTAAAAAGCTCTTTGCTTTTTGTTTTGTAAATTGTCTTCGCTTTTAAGTTTAAAAGCTGGAGATGTTATCTCTCCCCCTCCTCTCTCTCTTTCTCTCCGACTCGTTCTCTCATTCTCCTTGGCATTGAGAATAACGTGAGGCAGAATTGTTTGCGGTGCTCTGGGTGTTTTAAGGGGGGGGGGAGAAAGAGAGAGAGGAGAGACAAGGAGAGGGGAGAGAGAGAGAGGGGGGAGAGAGAGAAAGAGGAGAGAGAGAAAGAAAGAAAGAAAGAAAGAAAGAGAGAAAGGAGAAAGAGAGAGGGATCTGTCACGACTGATCTGCAGCCCTTGACTGGTGAACCTGTCATGTTATTTCACCTTCCCTCTGATGTTGACGCAGAAACCTTTTACCGTGCAGCTTGTCACGCTTCTAGAACCACTCAGACGGGGGGAAAAGCCTTATCCTCTCGTCACTGTCACACTCCCGCCACTCAAATCGGGTGAAATATTTGCATCTTATCACCATCATCCTTTTTTTTTTTTT
>BROE01000024.1:10759334-10774684 GCA_036571765.1 Plecoglossus altivelis | reverse complement strand
CGTAATAGCAAACATAACAGAGTGTAAACAGCGCGGCCAGGGCCAAGAGACGTGATAGAGATCAGGCCCTGGATAGAGAGACAATCTGAAAAGCATTAAGTGTGTCGTTCTCCTCCCTGAACCTGGGACAAATGGACTTTAACAAGCTGAATCCCCCTCACATGCTCTGGACCTGAGTAGAGGAACCAAGAGGGTTAGCACTCCCAGGATCTCTAATACGCTCTCCTGACAATCTGCTGGAAAATGGTGCAGGAGTGAAGCTGGATGTTTATTTTTGCATGAAACAGTAAAGCGAAGAGGGGTGGGGTGGGGGTGGGGGGCAGGAGCAGGAGGGGAGGTGGGGAGGGGTGGGGTGGGCAGTGTCTATGGAATGACATAAATGCACAGAAGTGGTTTCATATGCAAGGCCTAGGAAGGAGAGAGATGGGGGTTGGAGGAGAGAGAGGCAGGTAAAGAGAAGAGGGCGAGGTTGATAGAGGAGAGAAGAAAGAACTGCAACAAAATGTTATTTCTATTTCTCGAAGATTACTTTCCATAATTTATCACCAATGGATATAGCACCTTCCTTTGAATGGAATATCGTGTGCTGGGATTTTGTTTCCTAGTCATTAATCTGGCCTGCATGGCTGCTTCAGACTGCGTTGTGCCTTTTCCAGTTTTCAGTAGTAAACCATCGGCTAAGCGTGAATGTGGGGCTAGAACGCCACCCTGATCCATTCCCGTGCCCTTTCTCGTGTGCCATATGAATACGCATGCTCACATTATTAGTGTGATCATTGTATGTCAAACGAATAAGATGTAAAGTGGGGCTGGCAAGCGGAAGCCCTACTACAGCATCATTTCACATTTCAGACCTGATTGGCTGTCTGTCTGTCTGTCTGGTGTCAACATTAGTCGCTAAAAGCGCGAGGAGGATAGATGGAATTTGCAACCTTGTTAGCTTCACAACTTTAGCCGGACAACTCGAGAAAATTAAGAGTGGATTTCATTCTCCAGCACCGGTTTCAAACCTTTAATTTGGAGGAAAAGTTTGAATTTAAGCGACTTGGTGATTGCAGTATAGTGTCAGCCATGGGATATTATCACTATCACTCACACTACTGGTCAAAGTAAATGCGGGTTAAACGTGGAATGGGTTTTTGGAGAAAAGGTAGCTAACGATTATCGTACAAAAGAGGGCACTCTTCTGTTTTCCATGTGTGCTATTTAGTGTAGATGGTGTTTGGTCAGCGAGGAACATTTCCACGTTGAAAAGAGTCATGACCTTAACTCGTAATACTATGGGACGACCGAGACTCAACACACACGCCATGTTGTCCATCGCAAGCCAGTTCATTCAGCAGCTTGCTTACTTAACATTGACTTAATTCAAAAAGTCATCTGTAAATTTGCCCAGAGGAACAACCATTGTGTCATGTTTATCTTTAAGTGAGCTTTACTGACAATAACTACTTGGCATTAAAATTACTTGAGATTTTAAGTAAATAGATGCTTTGACTTTCACTAAGAAAACTGAAATTAATGGTTGCATTAGGATTCATTTTGGCTATTACATGCCAGGCAAGTAAACCTTTGTTCACCATTTAAGATGGCCTAGACGCCATGAAAATAGCTTGCCATAATTCACACACTAGTGACACTATATTGTGTCAAACCTGGGAACGGAATAGGTTTGTCTAAACTGGTACTATCGTCGAAGTTAGCAACCCAGTTTTAAACCGACGTAGTGCTTAGAATAGCTACACGTCAAGGTACATTGCTATGTACCTGATATCTCTAGTTTTATAACATTGAGTAAACTAGTGTTGCTCAGTAAACCGGTATTAAAACAAACCCTCTTACATAGCTCCAGAGTTCCTGTGCACACATGAGACAGAACACCATCTCAAAACGTTTAATTTTGTTCATTTCTCTCTCTTTTTTGCAGTATATGGTGCTGTCAGAATCCCATGTTTTCAGCCTCTTAGAAAGTATGACTTGCTGTGTCAGATGCTTATTGCTACAGTTTGGCCATTCAGCTTTTCTGCCTTGACCTTGACTAGAGAACACACTAGTTTGAAGTTATCTCTGTGTTTGTTGAGGTTAGATTTTTTTGGTCTTGTCTTAGAAACTCTTGGCAAGTTACATTTTTTAGTTCTGTTGGCAGATGTTTTTTTAATGTATTTTTGAGATATTTTCTATATTGGCAGATATACTCATTTAAATCAATATCCACCTTCTTTTTGCACTTTTTTCTTGTTATTTTAAGATGTCTTTTTGCTGTGTAGAGAGGAGAGGGAGAGGCTGCTAAAGGAGGAGAAGAGGAAGAGGAGGAGGAGAGAGAGGTTGGTAAAACAGGAGGAAGAGAGAGAGGAGGAGGAGGAGAGGGGTTGGCAAAGGAGAAGAGGAGGAGGAGGAGGAGAGAGGTTGGCAAAGGAGAAGAGGAGGAGGAGGAGAGAGGTTGGTAAAGGAGAAAAAGGAGGGACTTGGCATAAGCTCAGGCTCAACTCCAGAAAAATAGGCCCTGGCTGATGAGGCCTCTTCTTTCAGCGAGAAACATCAACGCTCTCGTGTGTCTGTGCGTCCCCCTACACACACACGCACACACGCACGCACACGCACACACATACACACATACACACACACACACAGCCCAGACGCATAGCATCTGGATCATACTGTGAACGTGTGTCACCTTCATTAGACTCATGAGACCAAAAGCAATACCACCCAGATAGACAGATGCACATTGCTCCTAACCCTGCAAGCACAGCACTAATATCCAGGGCAAACACAGACACAAGCAACAGCTCAGTGGCATACAACGTGCTTTGTTTACCTATTTTCGTTGCGCTATAAATATTCTCAATAGGAAACACGATCCCAAGTCCGTACAGCAGGACCTTAGCCAGGGCAGGTATGAGCTGTGTGGTGGTCACTAGGATATTCACACAGTTTGACCTGCGGGAGGAAGGAGAGAGGGATGACATCATTCTAAATGACTCCGGGGGAGGACAAGACAAACACTGAGCACACAAATGAGAAGCAAGGCTGTTTATCAAGAGAAGAAGAAGCGGGCTGTCAGGGTGTGAGAGATGGTGTTTTAACTGTATTCATCAAGGTTTTTCTGAGCTCCCCTCACACGCTATATTTCAAAATCAAGGGACAGTGCATGTACACCAAGACAAATACTAAGCTTAGCTTTTTTTCCCCTCTTAGGCTGGGGAGTATAAAGTTGACTTATTTACACCACATGCTAGTTTATATATGTGCGGTATGGGACCTGGGACAATTTTCCTCAGTGGAGCCTTACCTTGAGTGGATTAATGTTAGTGCTTTCAGTGCCAGTGTTAACCAGGAGTCCGTCAAGGCTTCAATTTCTGCTCGCAATTGCAACCAGGCTTCCCTTTTGGCTGGACCCAGCAGACCTGAAACGCAGGCAAACATTGTTTGGGTTGGACTAAATCTCCAAATACCTTCAAAATTTAAGAATTTACCCTGACCAAGTGGTGGGGTGTGTGTTTTTGAAACACGCGTGCACATGTGCACACTTAAGGCATACGCACGCCCAAACTCACCGGCACACAAAGGCGCATACACACATAAACACACAATCACACTGCCTGAGTGTTTTTCTCCACTCAGCAATGCTGAGCTAGGTCAGTGTATTGGGGATTACCTCCAACGTTATTTTTGTAGGTGGTGTAGATTTCTTTTACTCGTCTGTAGCGGAAGGCCAATTTTCTCATCCAGTCCACGCCTCCCCTCACACCCGTGGCCAGGCACAGGTTGGCACTGGTTGCTGCCGCGTGGAAGCCATCTGAGCCAAAGTTATACGTACTGGGCATGGAGACAATAACGAGAAAAAAAGAGATGGAGAGAGAAATAGAGAAGGAGAGAGATCAGGGAGAGGGAGAGAAAAGAAAGAGGGCACAGACCTGTTAGCTAACTGGTTGCGTTGCTGCTAAAGCAGGGTAAAGTAAATTCCAGAGAATTTAGTATTCCAGAACTCCAGAATATTCCAGAGTGTTGAGGAGATGGAAACTAGAGCTACCTGAGATCCTGGCCATTGTCATCAGAGGACACATCATCAATATGGACCTGGTCACATTCCTAGAAACAAATAGAGGAAACTTTCAAGTTAAAGTGCTTCCAATGAGATACATTTCCTAACCGATACAAACATACAAACAATAGTTATTCATTTTATGCTAAGATCATCTCATTAAAAACATTGGGGGGGGAAAAAACATGTTTAATTTTGTGAAGAATTTGTTTTGCCAATCACGTTCATTCACTTTCTCTCTGTCGCTCCATCTCTCAAATCAGCCCTCCCCCCTGTTTCCTCAGCCAGCCCCCCTGCTTGGTTCTAACAAAAATAAACGTCCTGATCTCAGGACCCTGTGGACCAGCCTCTGCCACTAGGGGGGTCTCAAGATGAGCACATCCTCAGACACAACCAATTAAGACCAATCCAACAGCCCGCAGTCATCGAGTGGGCATCTGAATGGGTGGTTTGTGAGGGAGAGACTTCTGAAAGCACGAAGACCAGCTGTATGGACAAAGAGATAGCCATGCTGTTTTTGAAGAGGGAGGGTGCAAGTGTGAAGTTTTGGAGGAGGGTGTGGGGTTATGTACGTGTTTGCGTGTGTGTGTGTGTGTGTGTGGGTGTGTCCAATCCTTTTCTCTTTCAGGTCCCTGGCTCGTCTTGGAGAGGCTGAGGGATTCTGCAGCTTTCGGCTGATTCGACCGGTACACGGTAACACAATCCAGACTTTCTGGTAAATGTAACCTACTAGAAAAATTGAACCTGATGCTAACCGCCAATGAAATTATGACCTCTGATTGCTGCTACGCCACACACCAACACAGCCCCAGGGCTAGGCAGGCAGGCAGGCAGCGCAGGAGAAAGCAGACTGAAAATCTGTTATTAGTTTTCCATTTATAGGAGTGCCTCCCCCCCCTCCCCCTTCCTCTCCCTCCCTCCCTGTCTCTCTCTCTCTCTCTTCTCCTCCCCCTTAGTGAGTACTAAATGTGAGGGAGTCTTGCTCCAGGATTCATATCAACACATTTCACAAGAGCCAAGGCACAGAGGGGCTGGCAAACAGGCCAACACACTGCTGGCTGCTGCCCTGCTAAGGCCTGGCGTGTCTGCGGAAATGTGAAAGTGGGTGGAAAATAGAAATACATACATATCATAGTGTGACGGCAATCTTGGAGGCAGCTCCAAGACCGTTTGACAAGCAACTCAAAGAGTTGTAATGATTATCAGCAGAATTGTATCACTGGTCACTTTTAAGTTTAGAATTCATCAGGTTTAACAAAGGTAGGATTCTGGCCCTGAAAGCCTTTTAAGAGGATTTATCCATGTGGAAGCAAGTTCAATGTAGTTGCATAACTGATGAAAAGGTTAACTCTCACACCTATTTGAAATTCTATTAAACAATTTCTCCTGGAGGTTGAAACTTGAGGGAGAACATACCTCTGGTTTATAGAATGAAAAACCCTTTCCCGCTTTTTTAAGCTTTTTAATTAAGTTCCATCCGGCTGTTAAGACACCCAAACACAGAAAGGACTTCCTTGTTTTAAGTCAATCTGAACAGGGCCAAATGCTGACGTTATTGCATTCCTGTCTAATGCTGGAGCAGGGTAAGGGTAAGGGCTTTTGACCGTAAACCTTTTTTATTTTACTGGTTCCCCTCTGAACAAATTTTTCATCTCCCTGGATTTGTGGGGAAAGGGAGGGGAGAGAGACGTGAGGAGAAACTCGAACCAGCTGTTCTTTAACAGAATTAAAATCTTGACCCCCGACCCCTGCTCTAATGCAGCCATTCTCTCGCCAAGTCTCTCCCAGCAAGCCCTGAGATCCAAAGAGGAAAAGACTTTGACCCTGTGACCCCCTTCCTCTCCGAGGCTCCAGCGCCCCGATAAAGGGGTGAAGGGGTTGAGAAGAGACCAAGGAGAGGGGGAGGATGGAGAAGTGGGAGAGTCACAGTAACCTCAAATGGAGAAAACTCTGGCGCGTTTCAGTTCTAGAAGATGAACTGCCAGTTGTAGACATGGTGTGGGGCCTCCTAGTAATGTCTGTGTAATCATTTTCTAGATGCGCACCAGGACACCTATGGCTGTGCTCGACAACTACTAGCAAAAAAGACCACTGGGATAGTGCCTTAACAACAGAAAGTGACTGACTTGACAGCATATACTGTACGTTCTCAGTGCGCACTGAAAAAACCTGTCAAAAAACCCCAACTGAACATCAAACACCATGACTCAATCGAAACTACAATGAGAGAGGGAGGGGCTTGTTTAATTCCGTCTAATGTGAGGAGGCGTGTCCGTTTTGTTTGGGACAACAAAAAAAGAAGCCCAGAGTTTACCGCCTCACAGCAACCACCATTCAGCGCTCCCTTTCGGCTGGGAATCAGCGGAATGCCTCCATTATCTACCAATTACCTCACGATGAAGCAGAGCCAATCGGTGGACTGAAAAAGCCCCTGGCACCTCTGAGCGAGTTGCAGGTCTATTCAACCCTCTCGTTTAGTCCATCACGTCTAATTGCATGCTGTCTCTCCACACCTTGTTGTGCAACAATGGTGCTTCGTGTTTGTCCAGCCATTGTGATGTCTGTTTCTTTCACGCTTTGACAGCTAGCATGGATCAACACGGATATCGGAGAACAATATGCTTCAGGTGGCTAATCAGCCAGGTATGTTGCCTGTTGGGTGCCAGGGCTGACAACCAAACACAACTCAAACGAGAACGTGGCGTGAATGTATCATGGTAATGAGGACTAATGGGTTTTATGACTGAGTGGAGATACTACGAGCGATGAAGTCATGTGTCATGATTACTGAATTAAACGCTAGAGGGGATTTAGGATTAAATAATTGTTATGATAGGTTTTAGGAGCCCAAAACATGAGCGAACACCTGTGAGTGTCTATGCAACACAGGAGAAGGAGCAGCTGCTGTTTTTGCTCTGTGTGTGTGTGTGTGTGTCTGTGTGTGTGTGTGTGTGTGGGAATACATGTGTCTTTTCCAGACGTCTTTCCTTACTCTGTCTGCTGGAAACAGCACCGTGTTTACATAGCCTTTTAATTTGCTGGTTATTACGACACACAATTAACAGTTGTGTAGTGGGGCGCGGGACCTCCAGGATGAGGGAGGGTTAGGGGGTGCGCAGACCCCCTCCCCCCCTTCTCCCCACTATTACTGCTTCCAGCTGGGGCTGACATAAACCCCTGCTCCCGCTCTACCTGGAAGCTCTGGGGCTTTCACAGGGGAGGTGGCTGTGGGTAATGTCTTACAGTAACTCTCACACACTCATTAGCAAGCACATCTTAAGGACTCGTAAACACCACAGAGACTAACAACCAGGGGATGGGGCAGGTTCAGGGCCCACCGTACTGTAGCCGTCCTGGGGAAGGGGGGGGAGAGGGGAGCGGGGCTGTAGCCAGGGGAATAGCTCTGGACAGACGGGAGTCAGGGATGGATGGATGCTAACTGAAGTGCCTGTTTTCATCAACAGAAACTTCATTGGTCAAACCATACTCAGCGTATTATTGATAATGACTTAATCTGTCACATAAAAACTGGAATGTCTAAACTGGAATGGTATTGTACCATGTAGTCCAAACCAATGGCATGCAACTAAAACATGGTGGCATTTTGTCTTCTATAAACAAGTTGTGTAATATAATGAGGCCCTCTGAGACTTCTGTAGCAACTCAGACAGCGCCAGTGCCAATGGAATGTCAATTTCTGCATTTGGAGCAGTCTGCTACTTTCTAACCAATTATGTTCCAACAATCCTGTTCCAGCCAATCGCCTTTCGACAAGGTGTGCCTTCCTATTTGGGTTATTTGGTGAAACCACCGTCAATCAAACTGGGTCTGGAGAAAAGTGCAGAAGTTCAGACCAGAATCGGGTGCGCTGTTTCTCATTTTTAAATTCATTTAGTAATCGTTTAATCATATGACCTATTGCAGCTTTAAATACGCCTGTTCTAGCTGCTCCAAGCAGCGATCCTCACAAAAACCTACAATCACCACTAACCCAAACCAGATGTTCCTACTGTACAAGAGGAGAAGACCAGCCACTAGAATCCCTACATAATTATGCCTTACGCAAACACTTTGTCTGTTTAATTCTTCACCACCCCCCCTCTGCTGTTCATTAAACTGTCTGACGCTCTTTTGTCCTCACACCTTGTTAGAGGAAGTTGCAAGGGGGGGGGGGGGTGTTCCAACCAAAGAGAAGAGACCACTGTGTGAAATCGGGAAAGGAAGGCAAGGAGTAGGGTGACTAAACTAGATTATGAACACCTTTCAAATCACCCAGTCTCTATCTCTCTGTCATTTTGCCTTTCCATCCTCCTCCCCTCCCTGCCTCCTCTGTGCCGCCCCCTCCTCCCCCCTTCACAGGCCTGCTGAAACCTATTCATTTGAGAGGAAGCTATCAGAGCCCTCTTTGTTCCCCTGGCATCTGTCATTAAGCAATCAGCAGTGACGGCCTGGCTCTTCCTGTAGGCTGGCGAGAGAGTGAGAGAAAGAGAGACCAGCATAGAGAGAGAGAGACCAGCAGAGAGAGTGAGAGAAAAGAAAACCAGCATAGAGAGAGAGAGTCAGCAGAGTGAGAGAAAGAGAGACCAGCATAGAGAGAGAGACCAGCAGACAGAGTGAGTGAAAGAGAGACCAGCATAAAGAGAGAGAGAGAGACTAGCATAGAAAGACTGAGAGAAAGAGAGACCACTATAGAGAGAGACCAGAAGATAGAGTGAGAGAAAGAGAGACCAGCATAAAGAGAGAGACTAGCATAGAGAGAGTGAGAGAAAGAGAGACCAGCATAGAGAGAGAGAGACCTTCAGAGAGAGAAAGAAAGACCGACAGAGAGAGAGAGCATCAACATTTGAATGAGAGCTTCACTATCGTGAAAATCTCATGCATCAGCTCTTTCTCTGACCACATCCTTCTTGCTCTTTTTATTTGTTTCTAATATGTTCCCATGCCTTTACACATAATCTTTCAATTTCCCTTCCTCTATTTCTGTCTATATCTCAACCCTGTCCTCCCTATCTCTCTCTCCCCCCCTCGATCAGTGTCCTCTCTTTCTCTTCCTCGCTCAGAGCTGAGTCTATCTACCTCTCCAGGTGAGTTGCCGGGGGAAACAAAACCACAGTGAGGGCGATAACAGCCGTCATCAGAGCATTCCTTGTGGCCCTACAAGCTAATTCCATGTGAAAAAGACCCATCCATGGTTCGCAGGTTCTCAATGCTGGCACTTCCTTGTCAGACTCTGTCATCCCCCCTATCAGGGAGAGGAAAGGAGGGAGAGAGGGGGGGGGCGGGTACAGTCCGTGACCCCCGCAACTCCCCAATCCGTTCCCACCACAGGTAGCCTCTGCTGCGGGAGGGGTGGGGGTGAAGAGGGAAGGCGGGGGTTTCACCTGGGGGTCGGTCACAGGATGTAGGGGAACAAAGAAGGGTTCTTCAAACCCACTTGGTTCCAATCCACAATCTGTGCTTGAACAGTCACGGAATTCAAACAGCCCGAACAAACAAAGCACAGGCACATATCCAAATGCTGGCTTTCTGCTCATTCACACGAGAGGGGAAACAAGGAGTGAGTAAGAGAGACAAGCTACGGTGAGGGTGAGAACCTTGCTTACTAACTCAAAGACACACATTTCAAAAAGGTGCCTGAGAGAATACATAGATCGCTGGTGATTATAGGGGAGGTTCGGAACCGCGACGCTGAAGTAGATCTGAAAGGTTCCCAAAGTGTTATTTAACCATACTGTAATTATGCTGATGGACTTTCTCTAAGAGGAAAAAGACTTGGCTGCCTTTCCGTCTACGTTACTGTATGTTCAGTCCATGCTAGTCAAACCTGTGGACTTACACACGTACAGACTGCTGAATATCTTGCATTATCTGTTGACAGAACCAAATGTAAAAATGTCTTAAATCCTGCTTGTGCATACTTTTGACTCTCCCAGGTGTGCTACCTCACTCTCAACCACCAGACCCAGAATGGATTCTTAAATACCATCATTTGTTATCGGACAGTTAGTAATGTCACATTTTCCACATCCCCTCAACCCCTATTTGTAGGTCGAACCCTAAGGGTTGGAGGGAGGCAGGATAGGGGAGCTCTGTTGAGAGAAGATAGACAGGCCAGCATTGAAACCTCCACTTTCTCTCTTTAGTTTTTCCAAAACACATCAGAGGTTCCGTCAGGGGATGGCCCGACCACAAGGACAGGCATGGAGGCCTGCACCTCCTGTCAGAACCAGAAGAAACAAGTTTTGTTAAAAAACACTGAGCCATCCCCCCACCCCCCACCCAAAAAAAAAAATGAAAAATGGCAGTGAAGTTTTTTCTCAGCAGTTTGTTTCAGCTTCAAAGAGACTAAGGAGGAGCGAGAAAACGGAAGACGACACAAGACCGTCGTTCCTGTTATTTTGACGTATTTCTGACTTAAAACAGCGGCGGCTCGGTGTGGGACGAAGACGGCGTCCGGCTCCAAGTCTGTTCACAACAGCACGGGATATAAAAACCTCCCAAAATGGCTCCAGCGTGAAGCCCGGGGAGTGCTTCCAGCGGCTAGGTGAAGCTAACAGTGCGTTTCACAGCATCTCTCATTAACAACCTGCCTCTGGGTGAGAGTGACAGAGGAGGGCTCAAGTCTGAGACGGAGGTCTGGGAGCTATAAAAGGCAGCGTGCAGGCAGTGTCACAGGGTTGCTCCACAGGTATGCGTGTGTGCGTGTGTGTGTGTCCTTGTGTGTGCGGGCAGAGTTTGTGTAGGCCTGTGTGTACTCTGTGTGTGTTGCACAGTGGGGAGGTATCGCTGGGCTCATTTAAAACGTTCCAACTTCTGGAGGCCTCTCTCTCTCTCCCTCTCCCTCTCTCTTCCTCTCCCTCCCGCTCCCTCTCCCTCTCTCTTTCTCTCCCTCTCCCTCTCCCGAGTCCTGAGAGTGTTTTGCCCCCGTGCCCTTTATCCTCCAGACAGGGAGTGTTGTTTTCTCACCCAGGGAAGGGGGAGACGGCAGCCCTCACACCCTGCTGAGAGGGGAGCACAGGGGGCTAGGCCGGGCCGAGAGAGGCCCCTGGTTCCCACATACTGCTAGGTGTTAGCGGCGGGGCCCTGGAGCTGGTCCTACTGTAAACCCACTCCCCGGGTCACAGCAGACCTGTCACTCTCCGCGCGGCAAGCGGTCTCCCAGGGTTTCATTATCGCCATCTCCTCAGACCATTCATTAGCTGTGGGTGTCAGCGTTACAACACCAGAGCAAAACGCACAAATGATGGATGAAAACTGGGATTCGCTTTGGTTGGTTGTTTCAAAAGGTCAGAAAAAAGGTTTTGCCATAACAGGATAAACTGCAACTAAGTTATTCACCACTAAATGGTCTGCCGTTATACTTTATGTACCTCACTCAAATATTAATAAATAAGATAAATTTATAAAGGATCTCATCTGAATTATTGATTTCGTATTATGTTGTGAGGTGAATTCGGTAGAGGTTGTAAGCTCAAATGTCTTCCATACTGTGCATATCTTTACTTAAAAATAACTGTTGGAATATATTGCTTTTTCTGTCAGGCAAGAGAGCATGGAATGAATACACAGGACTACCAATCAATATCAGATCAGGTTGCCTTCTATTGTTTTAGTAAGACATTCTGTTCATCGCACAGCATTTTATATCATGGAAACAGTCTGCACATCTCTGATCTAGGTTAATTAAAGCGAATGGGAAATGGATTGCTTAGTGATCAATAGATAAGATAGAGAGGGTGGGGTAGAGAGGTAGAGAGAGAGGGTGGGGTAGAGAGGTAGAGAGAGGGTGGGGTAGAGAGGGAGAGAGGAGAGGTGGGAGAAGGGCGAGAGAGAGGGGTGGAGCTAAGAAGAGGTAAAAGAGAAGGGGGTAGAGAGAGGTAAAGAGAGAGGGTGGGTAGAGAAGGGAGAAGAGAGGGGTGGGGTAGAGTGAGAAGGAGAGGGTGGGTAGAGAGGGAGAGAGAGGTGGGGGTAGAGAGAGGGAGAGAGAGACGAGGTGGGGTAGAGAGGGAGAGAGATAGTGGGGGTAGAGAGGGGGAGATAAGAGAGGGTGGGGTAGAGACGCGAGAGAGGAGGGGTGGAGTAGAGAAGAGTAGAGAGGAGAGGTGCGGGTTAGAGAGGGAGACGAGGGGATATGAGAGGATAGAAGAGGAGAGAGAGAGGAGGTGGGGTATGAGAGAGGTAGAGAGAGAAGCAGTGGGTAGAGAGGGAGAGAGAGGGTGGGGGTAGAGAGAGGAGAGAGAGATGAGGGTGGGGAGAAGAGAGGTAGAGAGAGAGGGTGGGGTAGAGAGGGAGCAGAGGAGGGCTGGGGGTTAGAGAGAGGGAGAGAGAGAGGTGGTGGAGAGAGAGCGGAGAGCAGAGGGTGGGGTAGAGAGCAAGGGAGAGAGAGAGAGGGTGGGTAGAGAGAGGGAGAGAGGAGGGTGGTAGAGAGAGGGAAGAAAGAGGGATGATGGGGTTAGAGAGAGGAGAGAGAGGGTGGGTAGAGAGAGGGAAGAGAGACGAGAGGGGGGGTAGAGGAGGGAGAGAGAGCTAGAGAGAGGGTGGTAGAGAGAGGGAGAAGAGAGGGGGCGGTAGAGGACGAGAGAGAGAGAGGGGTGGGGTAGAGAGAGTAAGAGAGAGGGTGGGGTAGAGAGAGGGAGAGAGAGGGTGGGGTAGAGAGAGGGAGAGAGAGGGTGGTAGAGAGAGTAGAGAGAGAGGGTGGGGTAGAGAGAGGGAGAGAGAGGGTGGGGTAGACGAGAGGGAAGAGAGAGGGGTGGGGTAAGAGAGGGAGAGAGAGGTGGGTAGAGAGAGAAGAGAGAGAGAGGGATGGAGGTAGAGAGAGGAGAGAGAGGGTGGGGTAGAGAAGAGAGAGAGAGGTAGGGTAGAGAGGAGAGAGAGGTGGGGTAGAGAGAGAGAGAGAGGGTGGGGTAGAGAGAGAGGCGAGAGAGAGAGAGGGTGGGATAGAGAGAGGAGAGAGAGGGTGCGGGTAGATGAGAGGGAGAGAGAGAGGGTGGGTTAGAGAGAGGGAGAGAGAGAGGGTGGGGTAGAGCAGAGGAGGGAGAGAGAGAAAAAAAAAAAAAAAAAGAGAGAGAGAGGGTGGGTAGAGAGAGGGAGAGAGGGTGCCGGGTAGAGAGAGGAGGAGAGAAGAGGTGGGGTAGAGAGAGGGAGAGAGAGAGAGCGGTGGGTAAGAGAGAGGGAGAGGATGAGAAGAGGGTGGGGTAGAGAGAGGAGACGAGAGAGGGTGGTAGAGAGAGGGAGAGAGAGAGGGTGGGGTGAGAGAGGGGGAGAGAGAGAGGTGGGTAGCAGAGAGGGAGAGAGAGACGAGGGTGGGGAGAGAGAGGGAGAGAGAAGGGTGGGATAGAGAGGGAGAGAGAGGGTGGGTAGAGAGAGGATAGAGAGAGAGAGGGTGGGGTTAGAGAGAGGTAGAGAGAAGAGAGAGGGTGGGTAGAGAGAGGTAGAGAGAGAGAGACGAGGGTGGGGTAAGAGAGGTAGAGAGAGAGAGAGGTAGAGAGAGAGGGTGGGGTGAAACTGATCCCTGTTGACCCCTTCGGCATGCCCTCTTTCTTTTTATGACTTTCCTCTGAATCGTCACTCACCAGCTCTATCAACACAGACCAACATCCATTCACACACACACACACACACACACACACACACACACACACACACACACACACACGCACGCACGCACGCACACACACACACACGGCAGACCATCACATACGACTGCAACGTTCTGAGACTTCAGCGACAGCCCCGGACCGTGTGAAATGTTTGGTAGTCTTGAATTGAATGATCGAAATCCCAACCTTAGAGGAGCAAATGTGTCAAGGACAGTGTGCACAGCCAAGTTATAAAGAGGAACACATTGTATTTAATGCACTCCAAATTTCTACACTGACTTATTCGATGGTGCACACACAAACACTCACGCACCCACACACACCCACACACACTCACCCACACCCACACACACAGACACCGTAAGGCCCCTAACTCTGCACCTGTGTTTCTGCACAGTCTCTGGGGGTCTCCCTTTATGGCTTTGACTAAATTAGATGGACCATATGCATTTCTGCACATGCTTAAATACATAACTGCTGCTGGACTGGTATTTATAGTTTGGACTCTGTTTAGCTCTATTTTAAATGGAGGACTGTAAATCAGCCGAGAGGAAACACAACTAGTCAGGCTTGACTGAGAACTCCCAGTTCGCACTCACCCAGCTTCTACTCCCATAATAACATCCTAGCAGAGACTAGCAGAGGCAGGCTGGACAGGAAGGGGAATGTACCTGGAAGACCATGTCATTGTCCCTAATTTACAGGGCAATTTAGTCAATGGGAATTCTTTCTGCTTCTGAGAGACGTTTTTGGGGACGGTGTTAACCTCTCATTCCATGGGAAGTGCAAATATCACTTTTTGCTCGTGGCCACAGATTGCTATTTTAGTCTGGATGCTATTCTAGTTTTAAATGGGGGAAAAAACCTACGGCCTTTCAAGTGTCAAAACTAAATGTAATAATTCCGTTGCTGAGTTTGAGCAGAAGAAAAATATGCATTGCACGTTTGAATAATTTTATACGCAGCCTGAACTGCCAATTCATCTGTGAGCAGTTTCATCACACATGAAAAGAAATCAAAACACAGGACAGATGTTGAGCAAAACCACATTTAAGCTTTGTCACAAACTGCCATTTTTCAAATGATTGGGGTACATCTATTAAATAAAGTGCAGTGTGCTGGACACACACACAGGAGAGAGCATAAGGAAATATTTAACCAGTCAATTGCAGCCAATTAACTTTGATCACGATGACTGGGCTCGGAATCTCTCCGTCACTCGTCTGTCTAGCGGCAAACCAGCAAAAAAAGTTAAATATAGTCCTAACGATTCTTTCTCTTCCTCCCTCTTCTCGTCTCTCCTCCACTCTGGTCTGGTCTCTCAGTTCATTCATCTCCTCTCTCTTTCTCTCATCTCTGTCTCTCCCCCTCCGCTCTCTCCCTTCTCCTCCCCTCCACCCCCAACCTGTCCCCCACCTCATTACTGTCATCCTGAACGACAATTGCCAGGAACTAATGATGTCGCATCAGTAATGAGAGTTGGCAGCCTCGCCGCAGCTCTCTTCACACATAAGTCTCAAACAAAACATTTCCTCTCCTGTGAGGTCAGACTGAAGCAGGACACTGAGGAAAAGCATTGGGCCAGGGGTGTCATATTTACAGAGAGAGAGAGAGAAAGAGAGAGAGAGGAAAGAGAGAGAGAAGAGAGAGAGAGAGAGAGGAGAGGGTGGGAGGGAGGGAGGGGGGGAGAGAGGGAGGGAGAAAAT
>BROE01000024.1:10719653-10753793 GCA_036571765.1 Plecoglossus altivelis | reverse complement strand
GGGGGGGGGGGGGGGGGGGGGAGGGGGAGGAAGGGAGGAGTGGAGAAGGAAGGAGGGAGAAACAGAGAGATGAGAGGTAAAATCAATGGGGCACTCTGTCGACTGCAAGGTGATCCTCGCCCCTGGTCCTAGGGTCTGCAGGGTGGATGTGTGGGGCCACATCCATTTGCTGGGGCTGGTCACCACAGACCCCCCTCCCACCTCGCCCTGACACACCCCACAGCAGCCTCTCTCTTTACGCTTTACATTAGAACAATCGATAGTGACAAACTAATTACCTCAATATGTTAACATGCCATGATGTCACAGCCATAATGGGTGCTATTAACCTCTTAGAAAATTCATATTGTATTAATGAAAAGCCCATAATTATTAACGGCCTTTATTGATATATGGCTGATATTTGATATTTTTACATGTGTTTTATACAACGTGGTGTCACAGAAGTATTGTTAAGCTAAGACAATTAATTTTGGGCGCCTTATTTATGTACTGGTCATCCAAAACACATATATTATTACCGGCTATACACATTGCATGTGCTGCAGCTAGGTAAATATCAACACAATACCAACTTTTAATACTGACAATGATGTTTTGAAGCCTGTGATCAGAGACAAGCAGGTTTGAATGGAATATAAATAATCCAGTGCAGTATTTGAATCCGCGTAGATTAAGTGCTGGCGTGGGGCGTTCGTGACAGAACGAGCGCTTGAGGCAGACGGGGCGAGGCAGTCTGTCGCCATGGCAGCGGGCACAGCCTACCTCAAGGTCGGAGTCGGGCGGAGGAGACGGGTTGTTGTTCCTCCTTCCCCGGCCACGTGACTTTCCATCCGAGGCCCGGCGCAATCGATCCGATTCTGAATCTTTAATGGGGGTTGATGGACTGTGGATGGTACTGTACTCTCCTGGAAGACAGAGCGGAGGGGAGGAGAGGGGGTTGGGAGGGAAGGAAGGAGGAGGAGGAGGAGGAATTTAAGTTGAAGAAATGAGAGAGGAAGTTTTCACTCCGTAGAGGAGCATCACTCTGTGTTCATGTGACAGTTAGCAGGCAAGGTAGTCCTCTGCTAACCCATTCTGAGAACCCTGATATACAGTATGTCTCAGACTAGGAAGCTGTTTTAAATTCCCTTTATCTTATCTAATTCATGAATTATTGTATGCTCTATTGCCAGAAAATGCTTTCCTGTCACTTGTGGTCATGGAACAAGATCTCATCTATACCTTCAATGTTCAAGCTTCTCTGCTCTGATTGGACATATTGTAGGACACTTGCATTCAGACTGCTACGCTGTCTGTGGGGTTTGCGTGTGTGTTTGTGTCTGTGTGTTTATGTGTTTGTGTGGGTGCAGTGTGCTTGCCTGTCCTACCTGCAGTGGGGTCCGTGAGGGCCTGGCTGGTGATGCCAGAGGGGGGCTCCTGGAGGGTGTAGGTGGCTGTGGTGGAGGGGGTGGTGGGGCTCGTGTTGTTACTGGTCATGTAGGGGGAGGTGTAGGGCGAGCTGTTGTAATACTGAGCATACTGGCCCTGCCCAAATGCTGGGTAGCTGGGGTAGTCCTGGAGAGAGAGACACAGAGAGACAGAGAGAGAGACAGAGCGGCAGTGAGAAAGAGAGATAGAGACAGAGAGAGGGAGGCAGAGAGAGACAGAGAGAGACAGAGGGTCAGTGAGAGAGAGATAGAGACAGAGAGAGGGAGACAGAAACAGCGAGAGAGAATAAGAGAGAGATAGAGACAGAGAGACAGAGACAGACAGCGAGAGAGAATGAGAGAGATAGAGACAGAGAGAGGGAGACAGAGAGAGACAGAGACATAGAGGGATACAGAGAGAAAGAGTAGAAGAAAAAGACAATGTGAGAAGGTAGAGAGTAGATAGAGACAGCAGACAGAGAGAGAAGAGAGAAGAGAGAAGAGAGAGCGACACAGAGAGACCAAGAGACAGAGCAGAAAAAAAGAAAAGGTGATATTTGAGAAATAGAGAAGGTAGAGAAGAATAGTGAGACAGAGAGAGAGAGTGAGTAGGTACAGATAGATAGAGAGAAAGAGAGAGTAATCTGAGATATGCCCTGCACCAGTGTTGCTACTTTACAGTGCAGATTCCAAAACATAAATGCAAACATGTGTCTCTGGTATCCTACATCTGGACAGCGATCTGTCTTGGGTTTTTTCCCCTTTTCTGTGGCATAATACATATGTGCTAGGAAAAGCAGATAATCCATGTCTACAACGGCAGAGACATCGTGAGTGATTCATGTGTGATTCATGTGACATGGATGATGCATAACATACGCAGGTCATATCTAAAGGGTTTCAAGAACCTGGGGAAAGTTTACAAGTTATCTGTATCTGTAGTGATGTAAAGCACTGTTATCAAACTGAGGCCATTTACTACACCAGACATGGAGAGAGAGCGAGAGAGAGAGAGGGTCGAAAGAGAGAGATAGAGAGGGTAGAGAGAGAGAGAGACGGAGAGAGGAGTGGAGAGAGAGCGAGAGATAGAGAGACGAGGGGAGAGGACAGCTACCTGTTGTGTACTATTGAATCCAGTTGAGTTTGTGAGGGAATTGCTTCCTGCGTACAATCCTGATGTCGTGGTGAACGTGCTTCCTGTGGAAGCAACACAATCGAGGGTGATGAGGTTAGTATCGAGAAACAGCCATGAGAAACATCTGTTGCTCTCCGCCGTTGAAGGAAGCCTCCCAACTGGATGATTCTCATCAAACAGCGATTAAGGCCAAATATTGTGGAAATACAATGATATGAAAATAAATGGATTGAGCACATATTTCAGGTAGCTAGGTAACAGAGGGGGCCTGAGGGAGTAGGCTCATGCAGTAGCCTTATCTTCCCTCTGCTTCCAACCTTATCAGTGATTGGATCAGGCCTGATGAATGACAGAGAGCAGGGGCGGGAGGGGGGCGGGAGTAGGGGGGCGCTCTCTCAACCATTTCAGGCCTCACAATGTGAAGAACACAAGGCCTGTTGTATTGCATGTGAACTACTGGAGAGTGGAGGGGAAGGTCGGGGGGGACGCGAAAGACGGAGGGCACACCGAGAGAGGAATTGGGGTCAGGGTGGGCTGGGGAGAGGAGGAGAGGAGTAATGGGATGGGGGAGATGGAGGTGGGGGAGGGAGAAGGGGTTGTGAGATACCGACATCCTGCCCCAAATGAATATGCATGCATGACTTCTCTTTCACTCCTCCAAAGAGGCACCTCTGGGCTAATGAAATCATTTCTAAAGGCAGGGTGATAGCATCTAATGGCTTCATAATGTACTTGACGTGAGTTCTAAGGCCTGGGACAGGAGGAGAGGAGATCAGGGGGGGTGGGACGGTGGGGGGGGGATGAGGGGGCGCTGTGGCTCCACCTGTACAGTCATGCCAGATCGGAGAACAGCAGGAGGAGCAGCACACAGGCACCGACCGCAGACAGCACCGGAACGTGATGGAGAGCTCCGCAGGGAAGGAGGGAGGGGAGCGAAGACGGATGACTGTGTGATTGGACGACGTAGTCCACGGTGACTCCACTTAGCTCGCTGGTAGAGTTAAAAGCTCCTCTGCTTTTCAGCGCGTTGACGGTAACAGTGTGGAGATAGCCAAGAGGAAATGCACAGGCTAATACCCCTGCTCTCGCTCCGAGAGACGCCGTGCCAAGCTTCCTCTCCCTTGTGAGTTTCAACCGAAAAAAGAAAGAAAAAAAAAAACGGCAGAAGTTCTCAAGACTTTGACGGCAGCACTAATGAGGGCTACTGTACCGCTGCCATCTTTTCAAATCCGTCCTGGCTCATGGCCGGGCTGCCCACCTCCCTCTGAGCCAACCGAAGGGAGATTCATTTACTGTTCCTAAATGGGGGCATAATTATACCTTTGTTACCAAGAGACAAACAGAGGGGCCATCCTTTCATCTTGTGGTCACTGGCCCCATCACAAGGGCCCTCCCACACCGTAACAAACGGGAAGCAGCTTTCAGCAGAACAAAATGGGGGGAGGAGGGGGGTGGGGAGGGAGGAGAGGAGAAAGGAGGAGTTGGAGGTGGAGGAGTGGACCTAAGTTGTGGTACGCCAGCCATGTAGAGGCTATCGTGGACACAGACTAATAATGGGAGGCCAGCAGCTCTATATTACGGAGGTTCTCATTTGCCCTGGTAGCTTTCCTCAGCTGGCGGCCATCTAACGCAGACACAGCAGACCTCCAGCCTGTCCTCCCCCCACCACCAGTCCTGCTATGGCAACGGCTCTCATTCAAATACTGTTTTATTTTGTTTTTCGGAACCCCCGAGGGGACTGCTTGAACCCTTCTGCTCGACTTAGAGAATGCTGAAAGTTCCCCACAGAGTGAAAGTCCCCCCCCCAAAAAAATCCCCACACGCACACAAAAAAGACAACAAATTAGCCTAATGCACAGTTCAAAAAGTCATAAAAGCTCCCTCTCCGGGTTGGAGGGTTACGCTGCGGAGAGCAAGGACCCACATAAAAGCAACAGGGACCCCCGCTAGCCCTGCCAGAATGAGCCCATGCTGTTGGGGGAGGAGACCAAGGGGTATGGGGGGGTTCTTGTGGTTCCCCAGGGGACATGTTTTCTCTCCCTCCCCCTGTCCTGCTCCAGTTAGCTCACTCACTCAAGACCAGACACCAGCCTTCCCTCCCTCCCTCCCCCCTCCCTCCCCCCTCCTCTCCCTCCTGCCTTCTGGCCTTCCAATTGGGAGTCCATTTGCTCTGCTTGATCAGTGCTCTTGCCATGGGCTATGTCTATCATCAGTGCACAATATTTGTAGCAGAAGTTTGTATGCCCCACTTGGGAATACGCTATCAAGTCCAGATGGGCTTCCTTTAAAACACACACAGACTTCAGCTCCTCTGCTCTTCACACAGCCACCGGTACTGAACGCTGGAACTCAATTATTCACCTAATTAGCATCTGCTCAGAAAACTGCAGCCAGGAGAGTCTATCCAATGCTCACGTCATACTAATCACTTTCTACACCAAAATCTCCAAATATCTGCACATCACACGATCAAACCGACGGTACCTCTCACTTAGATCACCAGAGAAATAGTTCCAAGCTCTACTAAGAGGAGCCCCCTCTGGACAGCTATCCCAGCCTTGTCAAGTTGGGTATCCCAGCTTCAACAGCTCTCCAAAGCCCCGTGGCATTAGACATGAAAGCTAAGTGTAAAAACATTAATCTAATCGTTGTCCACTTGACAGCTGGACACAGGCTGGAGGCAGAGACACTGACAGAGACGTAGACAGAAGGGGTGGCAGGGGAGGGGGGGCGGGGGAGGGGCGCGGGCGTCTCAGATGTAGGTGGGGGTCTATGGTCTGAACGGACACCCAGTCCTAGGGGCTTTGGCCCCTGAGGCAGGAGGGGGTCGGATCAATAGGCTGGTGTTGAGAGGGGGGCTGGATGGAGAGTGATGATGATGATGGCGGTGGGTCTGTAGTGCCGTTCCGGCCTAGCCAACGCTAGTGGTCAATCTGTCATCTGACACGGCTGTCAATTACAATGCATTTAACACCATCTGAGGTACCCTATAGGAAGGGATAGAGGAGAGAGAGAGAGAGAGCTAAAGAGAGATAGCATAATACTCAGAAGACGAATGGGCACATAATACTGTCATCGTGAGTTAAACCACCGCAGGCCAAGAAAGAAGTACATACACAAACTCCCCCCTCTCTCTAGCTTCTTCTCTGCTCTCTCTCTCTCTGTCTCTCTCTAGCTTCTCCTCTGCTCTCTCTCTCTAGCTTCTCCTCTGCTCTCTCTCTCTCTAGCTTCTCCTCTACTCTCTCTCTCTCTAGCTTCTCCTCTGCTCTCTCTCTCTAGTTTCTCCTCTGCTCTCTCTCTCTCTAGCTTCTCCTCTGCTCACTCTCTCTCTAGCTTCTCCTCTGCTCACTCTCTCTCTAGCTTCTCCTCTGCTCACTCTCTCTCTAGCTTCTCCTCTGCTCTCTCTCTCTAGTTTCTCCTCTGCTCTCTCTCTCTCTCTAGCTTCTCCTCTGCTCTCTCTCTCTCCTCTGCTCTCTCTCTCCTCTGCTCTCTCTCTCACTCTAGCTTCTCCTCTGCTCTCTCTCTTTGCTCTCTCTCTCTCTCTCTCTCTCTCTCTCTCTCTCTCTCTCTCTCCCTGCAAGCCTCTGTCTATCAGAGCAGTGCTGGAAGGGGCTGTGGATCTCCGACTGCGGCCCAGCGTATTTGGTTAAGAGGCGTGGAGGAGCGGCTTCCCCGCGCCACATCTGCTGCTGGGCCGTAGTTATTTATTGTGAGATGCTCCGGAGGCTTTTCAACAACATGTGGAGATGTTTCTACTGTCACACATTAAGCGGTAGAGGAGCGAACACAAAGTCCAGCTAGCAGCTAGCCTCAGCGTGCTAGCCTCACCGCCAAAGAACAGAGAAGGTTTCTCGAACCATGAAAAAGACGGGCTTGTTGGAGAAACAAGACGTGGCAGCCTGCCTGAGCTACATATAACCCCTAGTCCGGGCGGGAGAGAGTGCAATTTAGAATTTATCGGTTTCAAGGCCATAAATCGACCGTGGTCCCGGTTCTTAAACAAATACAAATACAATCACGGGGAGAGAAAAAACAAAGTTGGAGAGGCAGAACACGATTGGTGCTCTTTTAAGTGCCTGCCATTTTTTTTCCATCTGTGTTGATTCTTTTTAAGGGGAGAGGGAGCCCCTGAACGTCTACAGAGAGCTGAGGCTGCTGCACATGGCCATCTGTTTTGGGAGGTGGTGGAGGGGAGGGAGGGAGGGGGGCAGGGGGTGTTGTGAATCAGTCTGCATCTCCCCTCAACCGTTACTCTTTGAAGGAGACGGCGAGAGAGTTCCTCACCAATCCAAAGAGGGAAGAGCAGGATGGATAGAGCAGGAAAAAAAGAGAGGGAGGACAGAAATGGAAGCTGACATGAATCCTTGACAAATTTGAAAGTGAGAACGACAGAGGGGGAAAAAAACTGAGTGACAAAAAGAGTGACAGCAGAGGAAGCTGCAGAGACGAGTGGAAATCGAAAGAGCAGAGAAGATGAGGAGGAAAGACTCTGGGCTGGGAAGAGTGGCGGACAGCCACACGTAGGACGAGGAAGGCAGAATGTGCTCACCTTGCATCTGGTAGCTGTAGGGAGCCTGGCCAGTCTGGGGTGTGGTGAACCCAGAGCTGTAGCTGAGGAAACCAGTCTGTCCTGGGGACTGGGACTGGCTCAGCCCCCCTTCTGTCTTTATGCCTGACCACAATGGACCTAAATCAGTTAGTGACACCACATCGGTTTGATGCACAGGAAACAGTCAACACTGAGGTTTTAATTACAGTCGCTACAGCTAAGAAGCAGCACTATCAGTCTGTCGGCCAGTCACGCCAGTCTACAATGACATGACTGACGACTAATACCAGACAAGGTAATGGCTGAAAAGTCTGACATAACGCATTGACTCAATCTTGCTGCTAAGCAGTCCCGCTTTTAATTTAAAAAAATACCTATTGAAATGCTTGATAGAAGACTTGCAAGTGTTTGTTGGTCAAACTACTCGATGGTTAGATTGAACCAAACCCAACATCATTTTCTAGGCAACTGCAGGTTTGTTAGCCGTTTGCTATCGATCAAACAAACACAGAAAATTCCATCTTATATTGGATGGTCTTTGGAGGTCAAAACCCACTCCAAAGCCTTTGGACAAATAAAGAACCTTGTTAGCTATGTTCTTTGTGTTCTGCACCATGGGTGCCTAAGGAAACCGGTTTTTGTTTTGAAATTTGGATCAGTAATCTTTCAGATCTGTCCGAACAGCATGATAAGCAAATTCTATTTGACTGAGTTACAAAATATGGTGCAGGCACTAAATAATGACTCAGCCAAGTTCTAGGAACTATTGTGACAAAACAACAGGTTTGTCCTAAGATCCTAAAAATCGGCGTATCTTAAGGATCCCAGTTCTATTCCAAAAATCTCTCATTTAAATGATAAACTACTACAAAAATATGCATTTACATACGTTCCACGACACACAAATACAAATATCACAAATGTTTAAATTGTGGACTCGAGTCAATCAGTTCTGGTGAGATCTTACCATAGGCTGGAATGCCATAGGGCTGCCCAGGTTGGGGGTAGCTAGCATAAGCTGTAGCCTGCTGCATTCCTGTGGTGTACTGAGACTGCCCATACGAAGCCATATTTTGGGATGAAGGGGTAGGAAGAATATGTGGATATGGTCTGCTATTTGAGAAAAGAAACAAATGGGGGAAAGAGTGAGCGAGGAGGAAAGATTGAAAGAGGAGAGAACATATTTTACCCCAGAAAGCAAACACAAAGTTTGCTCTCGGACAAATTCTTTGTGATTCCGCTACTTAATCTTAAATACTGAGCTGAGCTGTGAGAAAGATAGCCATCGAATAGCTGATATACAGTGCAAAAGAATAATAAATGACAAAGGAAATTTTTGCAAGATAATAATTACAACAGATTTTGGAGTGCACAAGCTGCAGACATCCAGGAAAATAAAGCCTATTGAGACTCTCCATCTAGCAGAAGGATCTAATTAGACCTCCAAATGAAGTTGGATGCTGCTTATTTTTTAAAGAAAAATAAAAGAAGGCTTACTTGGAAGGGTAAATCTGTGGAGAGAACTGGTGAGTTTGTCTTGGGCTAAAGCCACTGGTTCCAATAGCTGAGGAGAGTTAAAAAGAAAAGAGGCAAGCACATATTTAAACATTAAGAAATAAGGTCAATATTATCTTTTGCCAACAGAACTTCTGGATTCCAAGGAAACAGTAATTACATTGCATTACTCTATTTATTTCAGTAACCTTATTTAAGGTTGAAAACCGGGGAGCAATAATGAAGTAAAATAATCAGGTAACAACATGGGGGCTTTTCTGTCGACCCTCGCATCTGTGAGATACTTAGCGGATGCCATGGCAACCGGTGACGTAAACACACAGGATAGGCTGAATCAGTCCGGGCCTGTGGCCTTCATGGCCTCAGGCCTCTAAGCCTAAACCACATTGAAAGTGACATCACTGATTGCAGGTAAGTAGCGCTACCACATAATCATTCCTTCATTAAACACATGGCTTGTCTCAGTGGTTCCCTTTACTAATCACACTTTGGAAATCTCTCTAACAAGAAAGCTAAATAGAATCAGGTGTGACGACTACTGTATATCAAAGAAAAACACGGCACGCTATATTACTAAATGACAGCACACAAGTTCATAAATGACAAATGACTCTCTTTAAAGCTACTATGAAAGTTTCAATTTTGGGTCGCTCAAATGTCAGTCGAAATGTAAGTCGCTTGTAGTTTCAATCCTGCTCTGATTTGAACACATTAAAAAGACAAAGACACAAACAAATCAAATGCTCATTAATCGGCACGTAATCCAGGTTTAAATGTCTCTACAGGCGAGTGACACTGATATTTAACATTGCTCTAATTGGTCATGAGGTGTAAAAGAAGGCTTTGGTTGCTAGTCTGGGATGGGAGTGCTTAGGGAATGGCTTCTAACTGCACGTAACTGGAACACTTTTCTCCCATCAGCGGCACCTGCCACCGCTGAAACACGCACCTCTGAAACAGTGCCCCGGGTTTCCCCACAGAGGATGTGGGGTGTAACATTACTACATTTCATTAATATTGTCAAAGACACAAGTCATAGCAGTGATTTATGTGCGTCTCGTGTTAACATATCGGGTACTTAGTTAAACAGCGAGTGAAATAAGGGTAAATTAGTGGTGAGATCATGAAAAGTGACAGTTTTTTCATTTTGAGAGTGAGAAATGATGGATGTCGAGATGATAGCATCTTGTTTACATGCAACAGATAGTTCAGTTCTAATGCAGGTTGACACAGACAAGGTTGAGAGCTGAAATTAGACATTTTATCCGTGTCCATCTTCTAAACAATAGTTTCCAGTTCACTTGAAGTGTGCCACATTTACTTGTGGTTCTGTATTTAATTCAAATGTTTCTTTTGTTCTTTACAGTCATAACAATCTTCCAATAACTCTCTACCTAATACTTATTCTGTAATAAGTTTGCCTTTATGAGCATAGAATGTGGGTTTGCATGTGATGTAATAAGTTTGCCTTTATGAGCATGAATGTGTGCATGTGAGTGTGTGTGAGTATGTGTGTGTGTGTGTGTGTGTGTGTGTGTGTGAGCGCAATGTCCCTGTTCTGGGAGACAGTGTGAAAGGTCTCTGACAGGACATGAGAGTAACAGCCCGTGGAGAGCTTGGGTTAGAGGGACGCCATGTCACTCTACTGGACAGACAGGCTTAGCACATTACAGGCCATAACTCAGCCCTGGCTGGCATGGGAACTAGAATACGCGCACACACACACACACACACATACACACACAGGTTTGCATATGCTCACTTGACAAATGAGAGATGTACCCTCTCTCTATGCCAGTTTATCTCCGTCTCTTTCTGTCTGCCTCTCTCTTTCTCTCTCCCTTACGCACACACACACACACACACACACCCTCACACACACACACCCTCACACACTTAGTATTGGTGTTTTAGCTGCAGGACATTTCCTGAGGCCCAGCTTATCAGGCAGCGATCTCTGAAGTCATCTCTCTCTAATCAGTTCTGCAGCTGTGTGTGAGAAGTGGCAAGACACACACACACACACTCACACACACACACACACTCACTCACACACACACACACTCGCACGCACAATAGTTCCCCCTCCCCCCCTCACCTGATCCTGAGAAGCTGTCTAGAGAGACGTCTGCTACCGAGGTGGCGATTTCGGTGCTGCTCATTGGTTCTGTTTTAACTGTAAACAAAGAGGCCAAACCATCACCACAGACACCCGGAGATAGTCTTCTAAAACAACACGACAGCCAACTACACCATGGTCTCACACTCGCTGGGGAATGGCTTGAAATTCTGTAAGTTACTCATTATTGTAAATAACAAAGCGTCACTATGAGAAATGAAGAGAGAAAAGATATACTCCTTTCCTGTGAAGCCTTCATTATATTTTCAACTGAATTACAATATTTCTACAGATTTAACAGTAGCATCAGTAAATAAGGTGCATAAATGTATCAAAATTGAGAGGACGACTCTCAAACCAAACTTACAGGAATCAGTAATCAAAGTTAAGACTCGTAGATAAACGATTTCTTCATGCACTTAATAACTTCAACAACTTCTGCCAATCAATAAAAATGTTTTAACCAATCAATCATTATAATATGCATTTCCAGTTGATTGTACTTTATCATTCATAGTCAGGTATTGCTTGTTGGCTTACCCCGGGGTTTAAATGTAGCATCAGGAAAAAATAGGTAAACATAATCAGATTCATACGCAAATGATTCCTGCAGTGCCTGTTTAGGGCGTGCAAGTACTATAGAAACGTCAAAGACAATGTATGGTGTAGAAAGTCTGGGTTTTTTTCCACTCTCTCTTAAAAAAAAGCGATTGCTGTGTAACCCTGGCTTGTTTAAAGCACTGCCGCGATAGCTCTGCACAGACAATTTCACAGCTATCTGACAACTCAGGATTCTTTGAAATCAATCCATTTGACTTCAGACGGGATGGGAATAGGGGGGTTCTTTTGGCAAAACAAAGTCCCAATGTGGGCAAGAGAGTTCTGCTCAGTGGAGTCCCTCATGATAGAAGAAGCTATTGGCTGTCATGTTTTACATGTTTCCGTTCTTTTTACAGAAAAACACATGGTGAATGGGGGCTTCGGTTTTCCCCTCCTGAACAACACACCAACATTTCTTTCTTGAAGGTAGAGATCAAGAAAATAAAGTTCTACAGAGCATGCACAAAGTAGCACACACTCAGGTAACAGGCAACACCATTTCCACTGAGTTGGTGAAAAGAGCGAGGAACGTCCATATGTAAAACGAAAATGCACAAGTATGTCATTCTACAGTGGAACCAGTCATGACGAACAAACTCACAACCAGCCAGTCTCAAACCATGCTTAAAAAAATAATGAAACACAACAATCAATATCAAACAGTATTCTAAATGAAAGGCCCAATATTTGAAGCAACTTTTTCCATTGTAATTCAACCGTTCGAGATGAGCTGTTATTAGGACACAGCAAAAAATACTTTCAAGTTCGAACGTAGGAACTGTACGTTTCGTAATTTGGAAGAGAGTCAAATGTTAAAAGCAGAAAGAGCGCTTTGTCTTTCTCTGTCTGTAAACACCAAGTATTGTCCTTTCATTGTATCATCAGTTCACAAACCTGCAGCGGACTGTGAGCTAGAACTTAACAACCAGTCTGCTGTGGTAAGCATTGTGATGTTATCACCTGAGGGAAAGAGAGAATGGCAGAGTACACATGACAGTCTACATGGACTCTTTGGGCTCTTTGTCCTGCATGAGAGAAATATGATTTAGAGCTGCCAAACCACATAGTTACTTTACTAGGTAGGGTACATGATGTGAGTCGTTTTAAGAGCTTGGTACTGGGCTCTGATACAGCCATCTCTCCCCGTGTTGGTTAAAACCAGGACACAGCTTTTAGCTCGTGTCACCTGAGTAAATAGGCCCCTACAGTCCAAGCCGCATGCAAAGTGCAACCCTTTTCATACCTGGGGCGTTTGAATAATTACATGGATGTTTAAACAAACAGCTAATGGTCTATCTAAACATTTTCCAGTAGCATCACATTTTACTAAACAGGTCGGTAGATTTTGTTGTGAGTTTTTTTTACATTTAGTCTACAACTAAAAGGGTGCAGATATTTGCAGTACATTTAGTCCAAAATGATTATTTGTTTGCTGATTAAATCTATGAAAAATAAACAAATCGATCACTTGTTCACCAGAGTAGCGCGTACAGATATCTTATTGCTATTCAACACTTTGATGACTTAACAGATGCATAAACACCGCAGAAGAGAAACCTCAGGGTTAAAAGGTTCTGCACAGTTTCTTACTCAGAGCTAGCAGCCAGTCCTATTCACTCTCTAGATGTCATATGGAATAGGAGAGAGAGGTAGAGAGAGAGACAGAGAGAGAGAAAGAGAGAGAGAGACATTAGATAGGAAAGCCCGATGCACATACCTTCAGTGCCATTGGGTGTCATGGAATTGTTATTGATATGCGAGTTGTCGAGGTTGGGACCATTAGGAGATTCGCTGCTTCCACTTACTCGGCTGTGAGGACTGGCTAGATCCTGCATTTCCATAGACCTGACGAGATGCACACACGCATGTGCACGCGTGCAACCACACACACCCACACACACACACACACCCACACACACACACACACAAACACACACACACCAAAATGTAATGTATATTTCTTGCCAGAAAGAAGGAAGTGAAGAAACTCATGGAGGATAATTTTGTGAAAATACATGTTTTGGAAATCTCAAAGCCACATGCTGACCTCTGAACTAAATAATTATCATTACAAATCATTTAAAACCACTACAAAATGAATTCATAAATATACAAGAAAACCTTAGAATACGTAATATAAACAGTGAAAAAATATACTTTGAAGAGTAGGGAAATGCACTCAGGGAGCACATGCAATAACGACCACTCGACATGCCAAGAATGGTTCCACATAATTCTCACTCTATAATCTACAATTACTGACCAGATTAAATTATCAAATGTTTCAAATCAAATAACAGTAATTACAGCAATAAAACAACGTATTCTTTATCACTCCTCAATTAACTTCCAATTTCCAATAGTTTTTGATACACTATTCAGCTTTCCGATAATGATTTAGTGTGTGTGCAGTGAAGAGCATTCACATATGTTGAAGTGGTGGAGCATGGCTGTGATGTGTTGGCTAAATGTACAGGGCTGATTATAGGAGCCCGTGGCTGAGTGCTGGTAGATGGGAAGTTCACGATGCATTTGTTTGCTCTGGCAAGCGCCTTAATTGTTGCTGTGTTTATACTGAGGACCACACCATTGAAAACATTGCTCTTTCTGCTCATTTGTGTGCTCAGAGGATTTGATTGAGTGTAGACAATGGAGCGGCAAGCAGGCCATAGTAATCTGAAAGCACAGCCGCAAATCCAAACTTGCATTTGTCTTTGTCACTGCTCCCAATGCAATATACTGAACTAATTAAATTACAGCAAATGTTGGGTGCATTATACTGCCATCTTCAATTAGATTGAAGGATTTAAGATATCTCTGCTATCAATAAACATCAGCCCTTTTTGTGTAGACCGCAAAGATAAATATTTATTTTATGCCAAGGCAATCATATGGGATGGAAATTACTTATTTGATCACATTTTGAATGCATTAGAAAGATTTACATTTTGACATTATAGGCTAAACAAACATAGACAAAATACTGATAAATATATAGCATTTCTCTATTTGCGGTCAGAGTTTGTTTTAAACTGATAAGCACCATAGTATGTTAGTAGGTTTAAGTACAACATGGATTTTAAATGATCTCTCTCCCACCAACTGATGTTCTCCTGTGATGATCTTCTGTTCCCACTGGGATATGTATTTACTCCCCTAATAAACAAACCCAGCAGGACTGCAATGACAAACACTCACTACTACTGAAAACTATTAAAATGGGTAGAAAAAAAACTTGTAAAAAAAACATTTCTGTTTCAACTTAAACAACACTTTTTTCAATTTCTTCCCCCCTCTCTCTCTCTCACACACACACTGTCTCAACTTTTTAAAACAATTTAACACTAGTTAGTACTCGAACCACATAATTATCTCTCTGGATAGGAGTGATTTACAACACGCACATCAAGCCAGGTCTCACCCAGTGCCCTCAAAGCCACCAGCGCTGGATGCTGCTGGCAGGAGCTCAACTCTGCTCTTACCTGGAAACTGGCTGGCTCTCAGTTGTCTCAACCACACTGTTTCTCTCTATTTTTTCCACCTGCCCCAGCAGAAACAAAGCCACTCCTTGTTATTGCAGCTCGGTGTCACAGTCCAGACTCATCCATGACACAATAGATGTCGTCTGAGAAAACATTATTGTTATTCTCGAGCCGAATGGGAAGAGAAGGGGTAGCCTGGAACAGAGAAGCACATTGTCTCTGGGCTCAACCCCACTTCGCTGTTGTTTCCTCCTCCTGGTCCTCCCTCCCTCCTCCCCGAGCAAGGGGAGTGCAGCCAAATGACAGAAAGGTGATTCATCATTGGTCTACGACAGCTGCAAACTGGATTAGCCCTCCCCCAATCAACATGCAAAGCGGCTTAGCTAAGGTAAGCAGGAAGGGGAGGGGGCGGGTTAGGGGGGGCGGGGAGGTGGAGAGGTAGAGGGGTGAGGGTTGGGGTGGGGTTGGAGGGGGGGGGGGGGGAGGGGGTTACCAGGGGGCAGTGGTCGCGCCTCGCGCGAGCTCCAGTCTGTCTGAAGTAGCGAGCAGGCTGGAAGATGGGACTTGTTGAGCGCAGGTTAGTCAAGCGTGACACCCCCAGCATCTTCAGCAGATCTTTCATCTCCAATTGACACTATCTGAAATGTATCTGCACTCCCTCTCCCGGCACAGTGACAGCTCCTAATGACCGTAAGGCCTGCTTCCCGCAGACCTGCCCCAGCCTGGGGCCACATAGTCCAGCACACAGCTCTCACAGCATAAGGAGAGGGCCCACATAAACACACACGTACACACACACCAAGTCTTTTCCTAGTTTTCTTCACAGACACGCTTTCTCTCTCTCTCTCACTCTCTTTCTCTTTCTCTCGTTCTCTCTCTCTTTCTCTTTCTTTAATAAATGAACACTGCTGCACTATTTTTCTAGTTCTCTTCACAGACTCGCTTTCTCTCTCTCTTCCTTTCTCATTCTCCCAAATATATTAACACACTGCTGTACTATTGTATTGTGCATTGTACACAAACTCTCTCATGGTCTCTCACATAAACACGCACACACACACACGCACACACACACACACACACACACACACGCAGGCAAGCGGTTCAGAGCCCCTAGATCATCTCAGACAATGAGTGCGACTGGAAACAAGAACATGAAGAGCACATGGAGCCACATATGTTTCCTATGACTCTATGAATGCCTCTATTACTCTCCTTTAGCTGACAGATACATTTTGCTGTCCACCGCCGCTCTGCTCGTCTCCTCCAAACATCAAGCAGAGCTATATACCTGCACGGCCATAACACTACATCAGACCTGACTCCAGCCCACCATGGGAACGTAAGTTCCAAAAAAGGTCAAAGGTATTTAACTGGTCAAAAAGGGAAAAAAGGAGTTTGGTGGGGTGGGGGGGGGTAGCTGGTGTAGACCTTAAAAAATATACTATATATATTATTTTTATCCCGGCATACATTTTAAATGGCTGACTGTTTACATAGGCAAAGGTAACTTGAGCTGGATGGTCTTATGTTTTTTTTTCGCGTCCTTTTTTCCAACAGGATTTGCTTCGCACCGAGGCACAGTTCTCATGAATACTGACCAGCTTTTCAGTCTCCCCTGTCGCTTTCACTACAACCGACCTGAGCAAAAAGAATCTGTACGCATCATCTGCGGACTAGACAACGCAGTCGTGGGATCTTCTCAGAGATGTTCGACTGCTATAACAGAGGACAGGACTGTAAAACACAAAGCTCTCTCAAAGGAAAGTGCACTGAAGTAGAAGAGAAACTGAATCTTGCCACATTGTCTTACCAGCCTAGAGAGAGAGAGAGAGAGAGAGAGAGAGAGAGAGAGAGACAGGGTGGAAGGGGGGGACGGAGAGTGAGTGGTAGTTGGGTGGGTGGTGGCTGAGATCTGTATTCCGCGGTCGGGACTAGGGCAGCCATAACCTGGTGCCTTAACCACAACCAGCTCCAGCCCGTCAACAGGTGATACAGGCCAGGTGAGCAGGGGAGCAGGGAGAGGAGAGGTGAGGAGAAGAGGGGAAAAAGAGAGAAGAAGAGAGGTGGGGGGGGAGGGAGGGGGTAAGGAGGTTAAAAGCAAAAACGAACCCGTCCTCTCCAGCACTAAATATTTATTGTTTAAGAGAACTTGTGTTCAGCATCTTTGATGTGCAGTGCAGTTCAACCTGAACTGCCAGATCTTTGAAGATGCTAGAACAAAGCAGGGCCAGATAAAGCGTTGGAAGGTAGTGTCATCGTGAAGAAGGAGAGAAAAAAAAAGGAAAAGAAAACGAGGAAAAAAAAAAGGCCCAAACATGCTTCGCTGGCTGCTGTTTGCAGGGCCTTTGTTTCGCTTTACTGGTTTCCAGAGCTGCGTTTCCACTGGCAAACACAGACAGCTTTCCAATGCTGATCAGTGTAACATAAAGAGTGTAGCATCTGCTGTGGCAAGATCAGGGGCTTCACCAATGCAGGGTTTAGCATTTACCCTACCTGCACTGTCTTAGAGTGAGCATGTGCCTCTTTTAATTCAAACGTCAGACTGCACATGCATTACTGTGTTACCATAAATTCTTCTAACCTGGGGTCAACATAAGATCATACCAAAAAAATGCATAATGCTTAGCTGGTGAAATATAAGATGCATATATTACGTGGAGATAATGGAGGATAAGACCAGAATGGTCTTAAATTAAGAAAGGTTTGCAAAATCAAGCAATCAATTATGTTACTTCTCTCTACCCCCCGCCATTCTCAATTGCAAGATTAGCATTTTACAGCGTAAATAGCACATATTGCTTTGAAATATACAGACTATGCAAAGCATGTGTTGTGAGTTACAAGTTTTAAAAAACAATGCTTTAATCAAAATATCTTTTAAACAACTAATCCCTACTTAAGCTAGTCAGCTGAATCCACATGGTGGCCCAGGAAAAATAAATCCACTTGCAAAGAATGTAGATGCTGACAACAATTGGATACAGATGTGATTGGAATTAGACACAGTTTACAAAAATGCTACACTTTGCCAGTATCTCTGTGCGTGGCAGAAAAGATGAGTGTTGCCTCAACAAACGTAATACTGATCAGCTTTTTTTTTATTCAGACAAAAATCTGAGGATATGCTAGCGCCACACTGTGTTTCCAAAGCAGGGCTACAAAGAATCACAAGTATTAAAGGTTACTGCAGTGGTATTTTAATTTAATTGACATGTGTGTCTGACACATAATCATGCATTTTTGATATTGTTTTTATTTATATTGTTTTCTTTGCAAATTAAACACAATGATTTGGATAGAAAATAGAACCCTTGCTATTAATAGTTATGTTTATAATTTGACGAATTGTGAATGTTTTAGATTTTATCACACTTAATCTACTAGTGTTTAGTCTTTTTTTTTTCTCATCTTGCTAAAAACCCTGTGACACATTTAACTAAATTGACTTGAGCACATGGCTAGGGTGATTTTGCGTTTTGTGCTTATCTGTAATTAACAGCCTAATTCTTAACATATGTGGGATATGTTGATGTGCAATTTGTTTCTCTATTTAGTCAAATCTGACATGGTTCTTCAACAATTCACTGAAAGGTTACATTAAATCTGTTAATACAGTGCTCTTCAACCCTTCAAATTATTTCCAGAAGGGTAGTTCGACTTTGAGGGCCCATCAAACAAGATTTAAGGTAGACATTTTACCCCACTCTCCCTACCACCAGGAACCCCACAGAAACTAAGGCACGAACGACGCCAATTTAACACCACGTAGATGAAAGACAATGAAATACCATCAACACTTTCTTGTTGCTTTAAAAAGGCTTGGAAATAAATAATCTTACAAATATAAAATGTCGTAAATGTAGTTTTATTCCTAATATTACACAGAAAAAGGCCTTGCTAATTTTAAAATGTTTAGAAAAAAAATTTCTGTCACTACAATTCTCTTTTAATTAATACATGCATTGACGTTTGAGGGTTTTCAAAACAGCAGCCCTCTTTTCATTTAAATATAAATGTCAGAAATGCCAGTTACCATGTTACCTTAAATGACTGACGTATCGGATGCACTGCCTGTTGATACTCACAATTCCAAGGCTTCCTTTTACCGTAGTCAGAGTAAACATATTACCATTCACAAACAAACACATTAGGGGCATTACTGATAGAGGAGTGACAATATCAGTCAACTCACATCTTCAAAGCCCCTTTCCTGCCCTTTCAGCTACATTTTTTTTAGATCTAAACAGCGGCATGTTCACAAAATAACACCCCTCTCTATTTAGTAAACAACCCGACCCACCAATCATCCAGTATGGGCTTCCAAAGAAAGGGTCCTCCATTTCCTCTCTGTTCTCCCTCTTTCTCTCTCTTTCTTTCTCTCCTTTCTTTTCTCTCTCTCTGTCTCTCTCTGTCTCTCTCTCTCTCTCTGTCTCTCTCTCTCTCTCTCTCTCTCATGAACAGATGAGTAAGGTAGTATCAATTAGCCCTTGTGTCTTTCATCAGGCGCAATCTCCACTCTGAGAGAGTAGGGCGCCGGCTTGGCCGTGCGTACACCTTAACAGGGAAGGCTACAGGCCTCTGGAAAACAATGCCTGCGTCGCTGCCGCCGGCAACCACCGCCTGCACACGCTGGTCTACTGCTGCATGCGGACACACAAACCTGTCCTAACCAAGCACAAGGCCTTAATGCCCTCCCTGCGTGCGCCTTATTAAAGCACATAAAGAGAGTAAACAGCCTAAATCAGTCCTCTTATTGGATCTAATTGGATAAACAGGCCTATTGTGTGTGTGTGAATGGTTGCATGAGGCTGCCGTGCTGCCTGTCATGTTTGTCTACACAGATTGGTCCTGCTTGACATGCAGGCTGCCTCGTTTATTACACCGTAACCTCGCTACTTCGCAGCCTTTCATCTTCAAATGCTACGATAAAGGGAGGTGTTTTCACATGCTGCGAACAGCACGTGAAATAAGCTGAAAGAAGGGAACACTACAATTCCCAGTTGAAAATCCCTTTACGCCAAGCGATTACCCTGTCCGATAATGTGAGTCTATGATCACACAAGCTAAGCCCGAACATCCTTTAATTAGAGAGGTATGATTTTTACGGCGAGCCACTCATCTTGACCGCACGCTTCTCCCAAAGCAGAGGGAGCTGAAGTGAGGGAGCAGGCCCCCGGTGTGCAACCTAAAGCGGGCCGGCGTCTGGAGAGACGCCTGGGCAGAAAGAAAGCCCTCTCAGGGGTCCAAGCAGCATTCCAGGCCTCAGCAGATGGCATTAGATGTCAACTGCTTGAACTGTGTTGGTTTTGTCTGTTCTGCCAGTCAGAAAGGGACTCCTGCAGGGGCTGGTATGTTCTGACGAATCGAACATGGAAACTGGAGCACAAAACACTACCCACAAACGGACTGATGCTTTTCATTTGTACGTTTATATTTTAATGCAACTGATATTTTAATGCACACTGATATTTTTTGCCGATTTTGTTTGATCAGGTTTAAAATATTTTACGATGTGTGTCATGTTTAGAACATGGCTCCACAACAGAGCGATTATTTCCTTTTCTAAATGTTTTGCACTCGTAATTTTTTGTGACATGCAATGACTATATAGGTGACAATAATGTGGTGTAGGACATAAACCACAATAAAAATAAATCTGTTGAAATTATGAAGTATTAAATTAATTGATCTTATCATTTCACCATACAGTTAAAGTCTCACATTTAGATGTCCATGTTATGGAACGTAGAGTTAAATTATTTTCCAAAATAATCACATTTATGGAGGTTTCACATTGCAGTCTATTCAGTAGTTTCACTCTAAATTAGAAGTGCATTGAGACGTTCAAATTAAAAACATTTTGGCTATCTTACATTATATCTTAAGCCTTTTTCATGCAGTTAAACTGATCATTTAAAATAAGGTGATAATTTATATTTAGGCAAATAGTCATTTTGATGGTCTAGAAGAATAAATACGGATTGTAGAAATTAGCCTGTCTTTGCAAGCCCACTATTTCCATAGCGATTCTTCTATACTTCCACGATGTCTGTATTATCTTACAGGTCCCTGATGTATGAGAATAATACAACAACTATGGCACCCTTGTAAAATTTATATAAAGCAATGTAGCATCTTAATACGCACACTGCTACAGAGCTAAATCAGAAAGATGGAATAAAATCAGCCAATCTGATCCAGTCATAAACACATCAGCAACCACCTAACAACATAAATACTGCCTTTAAAGTTCAAAGTCATACTCACTGCAATTTTGGTTGAATCCCCGTACGTTTTTGTTTATCCCTGATTATATTTTAGTTTTTAATCTTCTACAGGGCGTCTTTCCAGTCCAGAAATAACAGAGAAAACTTTCTAAATAGAGTTCTTTAGTCTTGGGTGAAATCTGTAACGCACAAATTTACGCTACAAGACGACTTTTTTCTTTTTCATTTTAAGTGTTCGAACCCATGGAGCCCCACGCTGTATCTCAGGAGACCAAGTCCGAGTGAGAACGAGAGCTGTCCGATTACTGCTTCAGGCAGTGACTAGAGAGTGTCTGAGGAAGAGGGAAAAAAAGAGAGAGGGAGGGAAAGAGAGAGAGTGAGGGAGGGTGGGAGGGAGGGAGGAGAGCTGAGAGGGAGGGAGGGAGGCTGCTGTTTTAAAGAGCAGAAAGTTACTCCATGCTCTCTCACAGGAAGACTTTGGGGCAGGAGGAGACACATGGGAGTTCAGTCTCACACCGGCTCTCCATATGTCATTCACTCCCAGCTTTAAGCAATAGAGTCCTCACCAGATTGTATCAGGAATCCTAAGACAATGAAATAGCTGATCCATCCAGCGGCCTGTCTGTCCTCTCGATCCCCAGGCTCAGCACACCCCAAGGGCCAACATTTTTCTCCTCCGCCCCCCCTCCCCCTCATCCTTTTTAAAAATCTTTTCTGTTAGTTTTTTTTCTCGCCCTCCCAGTGCCCCCCCCCTCTTAATCCTCGTTTCCCCCGTTTCTTGAGTAGCCTAGGCCTTTACTGGTTTTGGATGTGACATAGGAGGATAGGGGCAGGTAAACAGGGGCCTAATCTCATTAGTCAGGTGATGGGGAAGGTTTTTCTCGGAGTGAGAATGTCTGCTTCTGTCCCTTCGGTGGCGTGGTGGAAGCCCTCTATCAACACATACAGGCCACGTCTGTGTGCAGGGTAATGACTGCCTTCTGTCTGCTCCAGGTTATTATTCCAACTGTTCAACGCTGCCTTCTCACAAGGCCATGCTGCTGATGAGTACATACCATCCTACGCATTTGACATCACACAGACAGGAGGGCTTTCACTATTGATATGAGCTGAGTGCCTGGCGTTTCACACCGCTCATTCTTTCTTTGTTTTATGCTTCGCCTGCTACCCATGTGCGGACAATAAATATGGCTTGTGAAATACAGTAGGATGTTAGGAGTGGATTCTGCTCTATACAATATTAAAGGAGGCAATGACATGAAGAGAGAACACAACTGAAGTGCGATAGTACACTGGAAGCGCACTCGTACGCCGTATCGTATCATACATGTATTAGTTTCGTTTGGCTACATACCAGTTTACGATCAGCTGCTGTATACAGTGTCTAATGGGTCTCCGCTTGTACAAGCACTTGTCTCACTGCAGGGTACTTGTACAAAACCAGTTTGTGTACTGCAAGTGCGGGAGGGCAAAAAGCAATATCATATAAAACCTGATAGCAATCAAATCCCATCTGCTGTGGAAGTGAGGTATCCCCAGCGAGAGCAGGTCACCTAGCGGACCCTCCATTGCACCAGACCAGGAGAAGCAGACCCAAATAGAACCTAGCAGCAGTACTTCCTGGTCCCAACACACTGTGGCTATACGGCAAACCTTCCTTTCTCTACCTACGTGCCTGCAGGTAAAAATCCACAGGCTCACGTTTCAAAATCATAAAACAGAATATATTGCCTTTTGAAGAGGTATCTCGATAACTCAATAGACAAATAAATGCTTGGGGATTCTCACATAACTATTCTAATGGCTGTGGGGTACACATGCCAATTGAGTTACTGAATTCACTCTCTCTTGCATTCGATGAGCAGCTGTATAAAATTAGCTTGCAATGTAATTTTGCAAGTGAGTTATTTTCAAATTGCACAGTATAATTACCCAGCGTTGTTTATGTCTCAGAGACTAAACTCATATTTTCCTTCTGCTCATTTTTGCATGCCCTGCTGGTCTTCAGCATGTTTCAAATCAAGCCTTGATCCAGACAGAGTTCTATAAGAAATGTTATAGAATCTTTATATTTTCTTGCGCTGCACTAAATGTTAAGGGTCATAAAATATAGCCTCCGCTGTACAATACAGCATTTTCGTGTTTATTTGCAGATGCACAGACATCTGTGAATAATTAGGCTATTTCCAGGTCGTTCAGGTATCGTCTAGAACACTTAGATCCCACTTTAAAATAATAATTCAGTTGAAAACATCGGAATCATACATTTAAAAAGGGCAGATGCACGTCAGTCTGTGATACTAAAAGACTGTGTGTGCAACTAAAGGATAGAAGAATTCTACCTTTGAACAATAAAATAAACCAGCCTGATGGTGAAAGATCCTTGGCTATAAAGCCACTCTTATCTCTCCCAAATGGGAGCTTAACAAAAGATGCAGTTAGACTGACAACAGTGCTAAAAGTGACTCGCCAAAACCTATATCAAGCACGAAACTTGAGAAGTGAGCTAAGATTAAATGCGAAGCCGTTCTTTATTAAGGATTATCTAGATGGGTCTTATTCGTCTTCATGTGGGGCTAAAGGGATGCCTGCCTGCAATTAAGAGTGTGGAGAGATCCGCACTGTCCTCCACAAGCCAAAGGTTGATGACTCCACGTCTTGAGAACGTCTGAGCATCAGCTGCATATTGAGCGTTTCTTCCAAATCCATATACATGGGTCCTTTTCTAAAACGGGATAAAGGTGAATGATACCGGCTCTGTCTCGTTGAAGTGGGGATCGTTCGAGAAATGTGGTCGTTAGAACGTTCTGGAAAAGGCTTCTGAGCTTCCGTGATTTTCCTGGCCTATTTTCACAGGAGGGATCATCTAGGTAACATGAGTTTACACAGTCTGACAAAGGAGAGAGCGACACAGTGAAAGGCAGAGGCTTGATGTGACAAGGGATCAAGTGATGCAGATGAAACGACATGCTAACACCCCGGTGACACACTTGGAATATTTTCATATGCATATGCTGCAAAATTTGTTTAGGTAGAGCTACTACACTGTTGACACAATGTCACGCTTTGGGGGAGATCGAGTTCCTTTTTCTGACATAAGTCTCAGCAAAGTGTTACACCCAAAACCTTCCCCCAAGAAGGGAAACCTGAATTTAAGATAACTTTGGATTTTTGGGGGGTAACTTTTATATATTTACACAGGCATTAGCAGGTGAAGTGCTCTCTTACTGACTAAGAGGAAAGTTGTCTAATCCAAAAGGTTTTTTTCCCCTCCCCTGACGCACAACAAACTTAAAGGTAACTAGATGGTCATTTTTCAAGAAGCTGCTACTCAACTTTCCTGTTTCTCATTGCTATTTTTACTTCTATTTTTTGTTTATTGAAAGTTTAAGGTTTCTTGTTCCAAATAACATAAGTACTGTGTCATAAGTAAAGAAACTTGGTTTCAATAAAGAAACATAGCTAAAAGTGATTTTGATTTTAAACACAAACACGTGATGGTGACAATATTGTCAGTCATCATTTAACTTTATGCCTGAATAAAGCAAATCTTCATTGTTTGGTAAGCATAATTTGTCCAAATGTACATGCAAGGTTTATTTTTTTTACAAACATATTTAGAAATCTAGATTTCTCATTTGTTAGAACTCTCCATTTAAATGCTACCCATCAAAGATGCAAGAAACAAAGTACTACATTGTATGTTTGATCAACAAAAATAAAAACCCCTTCATTTAAGTTGAAGAGTCTATCACCATGTGCCAATCACAGACAACCACAGAACAGCATAAACCCACCTATCGAAAAAGAGGCTTTCATTTCACTCTAAAGACTATCTTTGATGATGACAAGTTGTCACCACAAAAAAAGCAAAAGATTTTGACAGTGTAGACAGATAATTGTGAAGTCCCTCTAGGTAAATTAGTAGCACAGAGTCAAGTGCTTTCAAGTGGTGAATGAAAGTTAGAGTGAAGCCAGAATTCCCCATAAACAAACATAAGGTTGGTCTGTCTGGCAGTGGAACAAGTGATAAAAGTAAATACAGCGCATACCTCCACACGAAAACACATTTGAGTTTTCCTCTCCTAAGTGAATGGAACAAAGACATTGGTTAACCTCAGTAGACATTACGTCCTTAAATTAACAATCAAGACTTGATTGTAGCGGCTGTGATGGTTTCAAACAAAACACAGGGAATGTGTTTTGAATTAAGAGCAAACCCATTTGTTCCTACTAGCGAAATAAAACATACTGAACTCTGAACAAACTACAGACTGTCCTATCACAGAAACGTGTAAACAATTCCCTGACTCAGTACGAGATACTTCCTCAAGTTGACAGTTGTTCAGTGGACAGTGATAAGTATGGTGTTGTTCTAGTAGAGCGGCCTGCAGACGGATCCTCTGTCTGCCCCGTGACTGAGAAACCCGGGTCTTTATGAGGAACGAGGCACACCTGGGGAAAGTCTATGAGGACCCCAAAATCCGCAGACAGACACTTTACTGCTCTCCCGTGGCATGAATAAAGCCAAACAAGCACACTTCAGAGACCTATTACTCAGAATGAGACATCACCAAGACTGGGAGTATCACACAGGGCATTACACGGGGAAAAAACACAGCCTGTTTAAACATGTTCAAAATCTACGGCTAAAATATGACAGGAAGCTAAATGAACTAGATTATCTAAGAATTTGATATTTAAATGTGAATCTTTCCTTTATTTGACTGTTGTACACGTGGAGTCATTGGAATTTAAGTTAAGATCAGTGAAGTATTGGGCTACAAAGAGAGTATTATATTAGATTTATGCAAGATAAATACATCGTTGTTATTGTGGAAGAAAATACTTAACGGTGGTGTATTTCCATGGGAAATACAAATCAGCCTAATAGTGTGTTCTGCTGACTACACACAAAACTATTTGATTTGCATCAATGCTGTGAATGTATCCATATCCAACCATCATATGTATATGAATATAATCAAGCAATGAAAATCGGAATTGTCCCAGAATGATTATTTTCAGTTTAGATAGAGATTGTGTGCAGACACGGGTATTTACATTTTCCTCGTTAGGCAAAGCCAGTGGAAGGAAAACGATGTGCTTTGCTCAGACGTCTGTTCATTTGGGCCTTGTGTTGAAGAAACCCTTGAAGGGCCTCAGAGCTGTGTAATGTATAGTCTGGAAGAGCCAGCCTGCCAACTTAGTAGTAACATAGTGGACGGGCCACTGTCTCAACCAATATCCAACAAGACAATAAAGCTCTCCTTAGCCTCGTCTATTCTGCATCACACTAGTGGCCGGATAACTGCTTTCATATGCCAATCCCCTCAGCACAGATCCAGTTCACACTTGGATGTTGTTGGACTGTGTTAGCGTACAACAGCGTGCAAATGCTGGACCTATTCATTCCCACAATCATCATTGATGATGCACAAAAGACAATAATTACGGGCAATTACCAGATGTCCGTTGGTCTAGTTGGAGTAAATATGGTCCAATGCAGAAGTCTCTAAACTATTGAATACATTTAGGCCCCAGGTTTGTCTTCAAGACTGCCAACTGGGCAGGAGGACGGTTACGCCAATGTTAACAATTAGTCCAATCTTTTTCTGTCTTTGCTCCTAAAAAGGTATTACCGCCCAAATAAGGCACCACTGGAATCTGGGATTCCAGAACAAGATGGAGAGAGTCTCCACCAACACCACTAAATCTAAATCAGTTGCCCCCTAAAATACCAATATGTTTGGTAATAAATTTTCAACTCCCCTCTTATGGCCCACAAACACGAGCATGTGAAGTGTACCGGAGTGGAGAGCCCATAGGAACATTTGTCATAACTGCCCCAACTGTCTGGGGTTGGCCCCTGCCTCGCACGGCCCGGGAGCCCAGAAATGTGGCACTCCCTCCCCAGCTGCCTCCCCAGTTGGGCCTGGGTCAGCAGAGCACCAGGGGACCTGCCGCTGGTCAGCGGGCCCCTGGGGAGAGGATCCAGCCAGCCAGCGCTAAGGGCAGATACTTGCCACACCACCAACTCCCCACGGTGGGAGTGCAAACTGCAGAGGTTGCAGACACAACTGCCGAAAACCCTCCCCCACCCTCAACCTCTCGACCCTCCCTCCCCCAAACCCTGGCTTGCGCCCCTTTTCTCCTACCCCTCCTCCTCGCAGACAACCCCCCAACCCACTCCCATCCACCCCAGTCCGGCCCCTGTGACATTTGTGAAGCCAGGAGTCCACATAACAAAAACACATTAGGCAAATGTCTGGGGTCAAACGTCTGTTTAAATTGGCCAGATGAAAGCCACCATGACTGGTCCAGTACTATTCTGTTCAGTAACTACATACAGTTCCAATAAAAGAAGTGCAGTTTGACAACTGTTTGATACAGTTTTCACACAAAAAAATGCCAGGTCAGTTTACATAATGTGTATAAGAGAAAGGGTTAATTAGTATATCATATGTGCCGGCTATTTTAGTTCACTCAAACATGTTGGTTTATGTAAGTACCCTCTAAATTTATTTGAGCCCCAAACTTGTTCTCCAAGGCACAAGTGCCAACTCCAGCACTGTTTAGCATATTGAATGTGTGTTGCCATCGGACACCAGTTTTCAGGTCATTTTTAACTCCTGGATAGACACTTAACAGCTGGTCTTCTCTGTCTCGCTGATTCCTTACGCATGTGCACTTGAAAAAGAGACACTTGGATTATCCGGACAGGGAATGCCATTCATTTTATTGGACCGGGTGAAGTTGCTGAGCATTGCAACTTCTCACAGCTTGGAGGAGTGTGTGAACTATTAGCAGCTCACAGAATCAGTAGGAGCCTCCGATCAGGCTCCAGTCACCGAAAGTGACTGGAGGCACGACAAGTCATTCCAAAATAACTTGGGGTTAATCACAGTTTAAGATTATGCATGAAGAGTGATGATGTGTATGCTAATAGCACCCCTGCTATTTACCTCCCTCAGAGACTTTGAGACCTGAGAGACTTGTCGTTACACACAAGGAGGCAGATGTGTGTAGATGTCTTTTCTTGACATGGACTGGACAGACATCCACTGGACAAGAAGCTGCGTAAAAGCTTCAAATATTTATATGTTTTAAATGTCAAAACTGGAAATTGTTATACGATGTGGAAGCGCGAACAAAAGCCAAGACTTGTAAATGTATAGTCAAGAAGGAAATTCCAATTAGCTGAGAGTGCCCCTAGACTCCACACACATACACCCACACACACACACACACAGAAAAAGAAACACACACAGGCAAATGCAGAATCCTTCTCATCATGAAGGGTTTGTGGAGATCTCCGTGAAACTGCAGTGAAGGAAACGATACGCTAACATTCCATGTTTGTTTCCTCCAAATGTGTTTTGCACAGCGATGGCCTCTCTCAAAAGGTGATTTCCTTTATGAGGAAATGGAATTTGCAAAGCAGGCTCTGAGGCAAACCCAAACCCTTTGTACTTGGGTGAAAACATGCTTCGTCTATTCCAGACTGAGGTGCCTCAAAGTGAATCGTATCCGCTGAAAAACTGGGGCTCGGTGTGTCATGTTGTATGTTCCTGTGGAAATACCACATCTGGCCATATTCGCATTTAACTCACTTGTTTTTTGACATGCAGGATACCTGAACACAGTCTAGCTTCGAGGAAACATGCTCAGGCATGAAGAACAGTACTGCACCGATCTGGTGTCTAGTACAAACACAATGTTTTACTCATGTACTGAGTCTACAATGGTGACCGTAGTTTTCAGCAGAGTGATAACAATGAACGTGCTGTAAGCAGGATGCTTCGGACAGATTATATGTAAAGAGCATGACCGTTCATGACCACCTCAAGATCAGAGCACTAATAGACCGAAAAAAGAAAGAGCCTATGTAGGTTTAAAGTGCATGAGCTTGTTAGAGCTTCCTATGTCTAGACCTAATCTTCAGCCTAGAACGATTGATTGTGAGTTACAGTAGGTAAAATGATTATACTGTACAGTCTAAACAAATATCCATTGACATTTCCCCACTTTAAAATCTGGACCTTGTTCACCTGTCTTTTACTGGCTGTCAGATCTTAACAAAGCACTTGACGATTCCCTCTGTAAACACATTCTAACTAAGAGTAATTATGAAGCACAAGATAACTTTAAGACATCAAAATATCAAATATCTCTATCAAATATCTTCTAATGGCTTCATGTGGACCACCAGAACAGTCCAATAGAATAGTGCATGCTAACATACAATATTGGCTTTTGTAAGGAAGTTCAATCAGCAGGATATGTAATGTTAATACAGCATACCTTCAGATGAGGAGGAAGAAATCGAGGATGAGAGAAACTCAATCGTTTGATCTACTGAGAGGGTATTGTAGCTATTGCCAAATGCCCTGGAGGAGCTTTCTAGAAGTTTGTAAATGACACCAACAATAATTACGACACCTTTTCAACCCTGTAAATCAGATAAATTATCACGTAGACGCAGAGGGAACTCTGATTGACCTTTTTAGATGAAGACATCCACAGTGCCAAGAGACTGAACTGTGAGGAAGCTCTGATGTCACACGCGTGATCCAACGTGACCAGCGGCCTGGCTGCACTCTACTGCTGCACACACAAACCCAACCACCACAAAGACACTCAGGTCATCCGGGGCAAGGCTTCCCTATCCAAAACAAACAGTACGTTTTGTTTTTAAGGATCCGCTTCAGAGAGGGGGGGAAAAAACGACAGTGGGAAAATGGGAAGACAGTGTCAAGCCAAATACTTCCTCAGTTCCTCTTGACCTTTTGACTGGAAGGTGGATTCGCCAGGTGTTGGGTGTTACATGACAACACCCCCATATTGAATCAGCCTATTTCCGTCCATACAGGAGTAATCCATTTTAGATGTGAGTTTTGTCAACTTTCCCTTGAATAAATGAGCAACTGTGTTGCTGAGAACAAATTTTAAATTGTACTGATATCTGTGCCTGATATTATGAGTTAGATACTGTAGAGCTATAAATAGATTAGCAGCCTGCCATGGTAACAAACAACCGCCCAACTACGGATCAGTTACAGGACTAGCAACTTTTTATAGGTCACAAAAACTTCTAGTTGCCTAGGAAACAATAAGGAAAAATAGCCTTTTTTTCTTTTTTGAGACATACAACAGGTATATCTGGTCAAGTCGATTAGAAGGCTAATTTAGTCAAATGGGAGTTATCAGGGAGATGACTGAGGTAATTGAGGGTCATGCTCATTGAATGGGCAAGGTTTGTTTTGCATCCATGGCTGCGCCTGGATTGAGGGAGTCTGAGTATCAGACAATGGGATTAAATATCCATTTGTTTCCTATAAGCTTTGATAAGGCACCACTGGATATTTGTGATGCCTGAACAACCTTGTAGCTCACCCAAAATGTAAATACTGCATTCGAGGAAACAATTTGGATTGAACCGATGCTACTGCTAATCAATTCTCTAAAGAAGCCCCCTTTTGCTTTCTGAGCTGAGGAAGAGTTACTCACATAAACTACAAGAAGAGGACACAACTTTTGAACTTAACCACGTCCTGTGGAGACTGTGCATTGGCAGCTGTGAGGCCCAACCCAGTCCAGCCTAGCCCCATTCATTGCATGATGACTATGCAATTTACAAAATTACAAGCTAGCTGAAACTCTGCCTCCAAGAAGCCCCAGCCTCAGCCTGAATTATTAATCAGCTATTGATGAGGGCCTAGCGAACGCTCTGGTTTTGCCATCCCAATGACATTCCTTGTCTTCTGCCCTGGGCCGCCACAGACGAGTACAGACTATATCTCTAAACATGTCAGTTGGTGATAGAGAGATAAAGAAAAAGAGTGATGTGCACCCTTTTTTCCCCTCATAAGTGATTTTTTCTATGAGGTTTTATCTTACAGTACAGCACGGATCTGTAGTGCTACCTGCCATGCCATAGAAGCCTCCATGCAAACAAGCACACTTCCATGCCAGCTAATTACAGTTTCACACTGTGTGACAGTCCACAATCTTTCCCTGTTCTGCTGGCTGGCCACCAAACTGTGATCATGTGGCCAAGTGCGAGTTATCTTCATGCCAGCCAGATGGAAGCAGAAGTGAAGGATTTCTCCTTTCTTGTCTTTATATGCATCACCATGAAACCATTACTCATGAGCTTTAGCGATCAGATGACAAATAAATATATGAATTTAAGGAAGCCTTTAATATGGCAATATTAGAAATAAATAAATGTATTTTGTTTGTCTTGTGATATAAATACGTATATGTACACAGTATACAATCAAATAAACACAATTCTCTATTTGTGAGGCACAGATGGTCTTCAGTAAATCTGTAAACTAATGCAGATTATCAGATGTCAACCTAGTGATTTCACCCCACTTTTGACTGACCCTAGGCCCATGGTCAGTCATATCTCCTTCTCCATCAGCATAGGCAGCTGCAGAGCACTTAATAAATTGCACCTTTTACAAAAGGAAAAGGTGATGAATTGAAAAATGTTTAGCCCGCCCATGCATAATTGATATAGCCGGCCTCTTGCTCAAATCGGTTACTAATGAATAATTAAAATTAATCTCATTATGGGAGTTTTCATTATAGGATAATTTAATTAAATGAGACCAAGGACCTGTGAGGACTGGGAGCCACAGGGGGCCCTTGCCCTGCTCTAATGGGCTGAGTACAGCAGAGTGCACTACTAATGCGCTGGAGGACATACATTATTTAATGGCTCCCTCTAAGTCAGGATAGATCAATGATAACTTGTCATCTCATCAATGCGTTGAAAGCATTCCAGAGCCCATAACAGAATAGATCCAAATTCATGAGAAAAAAAACAACCTCCAGACCAATGTCACCAAGTGTCATTTAAGGATATACATAGCCCGGAGTCCTCAGAGACCTAGAGAAAGCATTCTTTTTCACATATGCAAACAATCCAGTCGATTGGAAGATGTCTGTCCTGCACTGAATATGTCCCAAAGTAGGAGACCCAGAGGACAGTGTGAGAGCAGGCTGCTTTTAGGTCACATGTGCCCCTGCAAAAAATGAAGTGAAGGGTACGAGGGTGTATCTGATACGAAACAATAAATGATATCTCAGTCTGAAGGGTGCCATTAGAAGCCTCCTTCCTCAGCAGGGGGGGGGGAATCTTGTCTTCAGGGGCACTTAAGCGCTCTAATTATGCCACCATACACAGACGCAGAGAGACGCCTCAAACTACTTTTGCAGCACGAACGTATCAAGTTCTCAGTCATTCACACAACCGCCAAAATAAATAGCGACGCAAAGTTTTAGGACAAATTGCACTGCAAAATGCACTCTCTGTGTGTGTGGGCGGATGCGTGTGTGTGTGTGTGTACATGATGTTTGGGCTAATAGAACAAGCATGGGAGAGGCTGTGGTTATAACTAGCTATCTGTAGTAACTAAGTAGTGTTGTAACAGTGTACTGCTTCAGAAAGATTATGTTTAGCCCTGCCCTAGTTCCTAGTTGTTAGGCAGATTGCACACACATGTAATCAGTTGATGAGTTCTGTCATCAGGTTGTGGCAATAACATTCCAACTCACATGAGTGATGGCTGTAATGGGTAAGAACTCTACACGTCCATGCAATAGTTGAAGATCAATGTGCCGTTTAAATCACTCACTTAAACTGGTAGCTTTGCCAAATCTGAAATAGCCAGTTGGTAGATCTACAAAGCAGTTATGAGGTGTGCAGGTTCTCAGAACACTGGGATCCAACATTTCCCCTTTGTTTGAGTTTACAATGGGGATATGACACATCAAAACCATCTTGTCTGAAAACGCAGAAAGCAATGAAAGACATATTATGTGAGGATAGGCTTGAATTTTCAAGAGGAAATCTTTAACATAAACAATACCATTTTGTGAAAACAACTCAGTAATTTGTTTAGCGCTATAATAAGCTGGGGGAAGGCACACAATGAAAGCAAGCATTCGGGCTTTAAAATGAATAAAAATTGATTGCGTCCCAATAAAAAACGAATTGGCAGAGTGTTAACTGAATTCCACATAAATGTCTCCAGCAGTCCCTGCTTGCTTGACTGTGTGCTAATGCAATAAAGAACACTTAGCAATAAATGCCTCTCTCTGATGAGCTCACAGAGGCTTTCCAAGAGGGCCTGATGAAATTGTAAAAATTAGATTTCAGCGAGCTGCTAATGACTCCTAAAACAAAGGAAAATCTCAAAATAGAATTAGCCTGCCCTCCTCTTCTCTAAATACATCATATGTAAATTACTGTCATTTGGAAAAATCTGCCTGCCTGGAAGGTAGCGGCTTCATTAGATATCTCAATGGGTTTGGGACTTCAAATCTAAACTCCTTCAGGACAATTAAAAAGTTTAAGCATTGGGAGTCCACATAGGTATTATTCACAGCAACCAATCGAAAGTGTGATATTGAGACACCGTGATCCACCTTGAATCTGTTTCCGTTTACTGTTTCCATTTCAGTAAAGTTGTGTACACACTAATGGTGAAAGAAACAGATCAGAAACAGTCACATTTATTTAAAGTTCCATCCATTCAAAGATTCAGTTTTAGACAGTCAAATGCCATTGTGCAATTCAGTCAAACAGACTTTCTTCAAAGTTCAGAAGGAGTTTTGTAAGAAAGTACTTTAACTCAACCTAGTTTAATTCACTGAGACATAACAACTACTCCAAGCTGGAAAATACATCAAAACTTCATCAGCCCAGCCTACCAAAGTGTTTACACAATTTCTGCCGCCAATTATTTGCCTAACCAGAGAAGAAAAGTCTCCACTTAAGCACTCAATGGCCATTCAAAATGCCCTCTGCTATTTGTGTAGGGCAAGCCAAACAGACATATATGACAACTTCACAGCAATTACACAGCAATTAAACAGGATAAGTCATGTTTGCAGTGCTGGCCCACTGCTTCCTAACACAAACAGTTGGGGCAGCTAGTTGCCTAGCTGCAGGACATAGCTCTTGTGTGTTCCCACCGAGCAGGTAATTCACTTATGTGGGTATTGTTCTCGGATCATCCCTGTTTAACCACACGGATTTGCTGTTAGACTTGCTGAGCTTTGGGCAACCCCCCACTCCCCCAC
>BROE01000024.1:10646117-10719381 GCA_036571765.1 Plecoglossus altivelis | reverse complement strand
TAAACCTCACTACGAATTAGCCAAGATCAAACCCCCCCCACCATCGCCCACCCCGAACCGCATCGACGGTGCCGATCTAAGCTAATAAGACCTGTGACTAGCCACCTTTACCTAAACCCACCGCTACCCCACCTCCCCCCCCCAACAGGGAAAGAAGACTGCCAGTTAATTAGTGGGACACTCAAACAAACAAGGCAGAGAGGCGGTCAGTTAAATGACCAGTATAGAATCCGCTGGCAATAAGAAAATCATTCATTGAAACGTGCGCCCGCGCCACTGAAACGCGACGATGATGATAATAACAATGGCCTGTGATAAGTGAAGGTGTGTTTTCTTAGCCGCTAATGAGACTGAGTAAGCAGGCTTCATCCAGCAGACTCCTGCAGGGTTCAACAGGAGCACCTGACTGAGAGCCAACACCACGCTGGCAGCTGCTAGCTTTTTCCACACCGTCCAACAACAACTCTTTAATGTGCTTAAGGAAAGCAGCCCTCTCAAACTGTTTAGGCCTTCCAGACACTCGACTCTCTGATTCACAGAGTAAGTAACAGAGAGCGGTGACTCGGCTTCGGTTAATGTTCTGGTCAGAAGGGAAACTGGGATACACTAACGAGTCACGCGCTTGTGTTGTAAATACGTGACAATAAAAAAATGATACCCGACAAATTAAGACATTTCAGATAGCCGAATACCTGAGGTTGGAAAAGTAATGCTTTAGATGAATAATTGCAAATGAATACTAGACATGTATGAATTTCTGTATTGCAACATACATTATACAAATACAGTGTAAACATTTTTGATAGTTATTAATGGCAATGAATTAATTAGGCGTAATGTTCCTGAAGGGGAGAACCACCAGATTATCGTAATTGAAAGTCCATACTGTGACGAAAATAACTGATCTCGCAAACGGGCTAGACCCACTGGTGCCTTTTGCTGTCTGTTGGCGAGAACTAAATATATTTTCTGCATTCTGAATGGCATTCCAGTCTAAAGCATACGTGCCAGTAGTTAACAGTGTATGAGAATAAATAGCTTTCTCAGCCAAGCCTTGAGACATGTCACAGATGGGTGTGTGTGTGTGTGTGTGTGTGTGTGTGTGTGTGCTGAGTGTGAGGATACAGACTATGTGGACATACTGTAAATAAAGACAAAACACCTGATATGAAGAACCCGATACAGCCTTAGCTTTTTATCAGCCTGCATTCAAAACAACTCGGATCAGTAGACGTTCATAGATATTGACAAGCAAATCGCTTTTCTGGTAGGCCAATGAGCCCTAGTTTCTCAGGATCACCGCGTTGAGCCAAAATTATGTCACTCCGACCACCTGTTCCTTCAGAAACGTCACTGGCCTTAAGTAGTTCCGGCACACATCCAAAAAGTGAACTACTGCTCTGTGTTTACTTCCTCATTTGTGCAGAAGCAGAGGAAGCGACTGTGTAGCAACAGCCTGGCTAATTCGGTGAGGATTGGCTAAAGCTTGAAATTAGAGCAGCACTGCGCCTGTCAATCAAACTCTGACAGTAGAGCGGACTGTACCATTGAGCGGACTGTACCGTAGAGCGGACTGTACCGTAGAGCGGACTGTACCATAGAGTAGACTGTACCATAGAGCGGACTGTACCATAGAGCAGACTGTACCATAGAGCGGACTATACCATAGAGCGGACTGTACCATAGAGCAGACTGTACCATAGAGCAGACTGTACCGTAGAGTAGACTGTACCATAGAGCAGACTGTACCGTAGACTGTAGCTGATGCTCCTGGTCAGACCATGTGCAGCAGGAAGACCAGCTTGACAACTTCAGTAGCGCAAAGACTTCAAATATCGTTTTGCTTGTCCTACAAGGAGTTGACACGTTCGTCTGTGAAAATAACCAGAGGAACATTTCCCAATCTGTTTCATGAATCCATGTGTTGTTTCCTTAGCTCTGGAAACAGCAGCTGGGAATATTTAGTGGGTCCTCTGTTATTTAGCTCTTTGCTCTGAAAAAGTTTTATCGAATGAAAGATTAAAAAGCAAGAATAGCAGAAGTGATAATTGCCTTGCAGAGGATTCATTATTTAAGACATCTAAATAGATAAGGCAATCACATACATAAGATAAGCTTCACTTACTAATTCCTTGTCTATTACTATTGACAGCAGGGTACACAAATAATAGCTGACCTCAACTTATTTAATCCTTTGTCTGTCAGTGGGAAGAACTAAATGCTCCTCTACTTACAGTGTCTGTCTTCAGAACGAAGTTGTATTGCAGGTGCTCTTCAAATATATATTTCCTTTGGACTGGGGTCTAAAATAACTACGCATGCACTTGTGGACCACACACCGCTATCTGTCACGCCTGCCAAATGTGCGGTTCAGCTTATATCATTGCGCTTTATAGTAGGCTGGTTATTTCTCCTCTACAGTCGGCAGGCTTGAATGTCACAAGAAAATTGAAGCAATTTTGAACAAGTTTTGTCCACGTTTCTTATGAAATTGAGACTGCTGTTTAGTGTTCTACTTTCGTTTAAATAATGACTGTGTCTGTGACTCCTCATTCCAGTTCTATGTATTTGCCTTTCATGGAGTGCTTGCATCCAACACGACCACAAACATTGTTTCCTCCAAACGTGCTGAAACCTCTATCTGCAATTCGGCAGGTACGAATGACATTTACGCCGTTGAACATGCCCCTGGTTAACCTAGCGGAATTAAGAGGGGAAACAAGCCCGGCAGTTCTCCATTAGTCTGAAACAGGCTGGGCAGGCCTTGATGAAATCACCTCGCACACGGCCAAGGGTGGTGACAGTGAGGATCAGGCTGTTCTGAGTTATTCCAGGGGTCCCGGCACACTGTGGCCCGCTGTGACCCAGGCTAGAAGCTGATAAGCTGCGGACATGGAAGCCCTCCGGCCCCCACCCACAACGTACAGCTCTACCTGCAGTCATGTTTCAATCTGCGGGTCTGAGGGACAGATAGATGGGCAGGCAGGCAGGCAGGAGAGGGCAGTGTTCCTTAACTGACCTAGTCTGCATTGAATGATGCTACTGAAACTAAATGGATTTGATAGGAAAGGAGAATGAAAAAGCCATGGCTAAAGAATGAGGACTTCATGAAAGGGTAGCCACCGTTTTCTAATTACATAATTGTATTAACGGCAGTAAACAAGATTGTGTGGTACAAGCTATTGAATTTCCTGTGTACTATACATTAGAAGCAGGTGTGAAAATTGAATTTACTGCTAGGCTACTGCTCTGAGTAGTGCTACAGTACAAAAAAAGTAGAGCTCTGAACCAGGATTTCTTTGTTTCCTTCTAAATGTGTTAAGGTGTCGATCATGTGTGAAACAAGCTATTTTTTTCTTCAGCAGTGCCTTTTTGACTCTGATGACATAATGCTGGAGTGAGTTAATACTAGGGGGAATTCCTACACTAGCACTTTTATACACCTATTTAAGAACAGCAGCCTTTCACACCGAGTTCAGCAGGAAGAGCCAGTAAAACGAAACAGGCGAGACCTACAGTATTTCATAATTAATAGGTAGCAGTGAGAGTGGGAGAGGGTCTTTGCTGACGTAAAAAGGTCAACAGCATATAAAAGTGATCATTCATTCTACAGGCAACGATGAAAAAAAACACACAAAAAAACAAGAACCCTATTTAATTTCTTGCCAAAATCATAACACATATGAAATATGTCCATGGGATAATTTTCTGCATTGCCTTGCTTTGATAGCATGGTGTGGAAGTCATTCAGAGCTGCTGTTCTCAATGCATTCAGGCTCGTTTGTTACTGAGGTGGTCCCAGCCTCGTTCCTGGGCACCACCTGCAAGCTGTACTGTAAATTACTTGGCGGGCCTAATTGCCCATGTCCGCCGTATTACTATAAACCTCCAGCACTGTGCTAACTCTATTGTCAGGTACTTAATCAGGGCCAACAGATGTATTTCCCTATGCTAGCTCAAGGGAGTGACTAAGGTGAAGTAATTTGATTTTTTATTTTTTTTTGCCATAGTCTAGTACATATTAAGATGCCTAGTGATGTCATTATGTAATATATCATTATAGCAATGATCTCCTGCCACATACTACATGGTGGAGCTCAGCTGGTTTGAGGAATTAGCTTACCTGGGGGGTACAGTGTCATTATGCCAATCAGGCTCCGTCACACTTGACCAGTCACAGACTCACAGTAGAGCAGGGAAGTTCTTCAGTCTCCTACCTCACACATGCAGTCATGGCAGGCAGAAACTGGCACTGGTAGATCTCAGGTCTGTAGGACGAAACCACAGTGAGGTGAAATTAGCAGGAGTAGCTACTAGCGCAAGTGAGTTCATCGTGTAGTTGTTATCATTTAAAATGCACACAAAAGTCCGTTTTATAGATTAAGAGAGATGGTGGGGGTGTAAAAAAAGAAAAGAACTGGAGGGGAGACATGAGAGGAGACATTGGAATGGCGAGTATGTTGGTGAAGAAGAGAAAGAAAAATTAGAATTGGAGGTAATTTATCGACGCACTCTGGGAGAGGAAGCGAAGTGAAAAAGTAGTGATCTGGAGGAGGGGATGTGGTCTGTGTAGAGATGTCAGGAGCATAATGGCTAGCTGAGTCATAGGTTATAAAAAGCTGTCATTAAGGATTCCTGCCCTCAGCAGCTCATCACCAAGGACCAGTGAATTATTTATTACTCTGGAAACCTAAGTGCTCTGTTACTCAAGACTGCCTGGTTTTGTGAAACGACCCCCCAAAAAAATCTTTCTTCTTCCTCCTCAGGCTTGTTTAAAAATGTGGCGTCCTAATTATTATGATTATGAGTGAAGATAAAGGATGCTTTTAGCGATACACAAACAGACGTTCATTTTATTAATGCACCTAATTAAGTTGTGGATGTTAGGCATTGGGTAATTGGCAGAGGTAATGCCATTAATACACTTGTCCTTTACTAATGACAGCCTTTGAGTACTATAGTGATTCAGAGTGTTAATGTTAATAGTTATTTATTTTGCCCCCGATCCAAATGATCATCTCATTAGAACCATGGGACATAAATAAAGACCTGTTTGAGTGCATGGCTTTGCCTGTAGTTCAGTGCCATAATAAGTCATATGGTCACACCAGTTTTCATATGAGCCAAACCCACCATATACATCATAGAGTCTATTATAAACACTATTAAATAAAATGCATACTGCATCAGTGAGACATGAAGTACCGTTTTCTCAACATCAGTTTAATGTTCTTCGTTTCTGATGCCTGAGTCAGTGTAAATCAGCGAAGGCATTTTTCCTGCTTTTGTTTTTGTTCCCGGTGTATGAAAACGGTTAAAAATCCCAAGGGTCAGTGAAAACGATCCTTCTCCTCTAGTCGCCTGCTCTAAGTCAGCCAAAACATTCCAGACTTCAAAAGAAGGCTTTGCCTACCAAGGCCATTTCAGTGTCCCAGTCTCCCTGGCACAGGAGATCTTGGTTATTTGGATAAATTAATTTCTGGAGTCTGCCTACTTTGCAAAAGCAACCCCCCCGACCCCTCTATCCCTCCCCCCCCAGCCTGGAAATGCACAAGGTTGGAGAAAAGAAAACAGCAGCCATCTATAAGAGTAAAGGGCACGTTACATGAAATTGTGCCGTGGGTGTTTGCCCGCTGCTTAGCTGTGTTTACGATGCAATTATGATATCATGGAGGGATTCCGAGAGACACATAATTGTATTTGTGGAATCAACATCTGGAGTTGTTAGGCTTAAGGGTTTCAGGTACAGATGAACAAGGAACTGTTATGAGAGATTTGGTCCTTGGTCATTTTGGTCCCTCAGAAAGTGTTAAAATAATGATTTCAGATACTGTAATATACTATAATTGTCTGTGTGACGTAGAAGCGCACACCGAATAAGGAGAAACCTCACACACTCCCACAGTACTATTTGCCAGCATGCCAAAAGTTATAACCATACAGATCCCTCTTCAGACAGACTGAATTGTGTTGCAGCACTGCACAGAAAACATACCCAGAAGAAGGGATCGTTTTGAGAGAGAGAGAGACAGAGAGAGACAGAGAGAGAGACAGAGAGAGAGAGAGAGAGACAGAGAGAGAGAGAGACAGAGAGGAGGGGGAGGTGGGGGGTGGTTACAGTGTGAAACGTATGCAAACAGATGAAGACAATCCAGAATTAATGGTCCAAGACATTTTCCCAGTACTTGAAGAGCTGTCCAAGGACACTATGGGGGAGACTGCCTGGCCCCAGTAATTGGAGGGGCATGGAACTTCAAAAGTAAGGAGAATCCACGGGGAAACCTTTTTCTGAAGTCAAGTCTGAGTGAGAAGCCTCCAGCACAAAGGCTTCAAGCCGGAGAGCAGGAAAACTGAAAGCGAAAATCATTTCACTCAACGCAGCTTTGGTATTTACCCTGCAGAAGACAATAAGGGTTCTTTTTTGGTTCCTGCACGCTGACTTTTGCATTTCAGGATTCCTGGAAATTAGATTAAATATGTTATGAAATATGCGATTTCAAACTATTGTTATTAACTTTCTTATTTCACTGGGCCGTACTTTATGCAATGACAATTCAAGCATGTTCACAAATATTCGATTTCACATACATAAGCCTAATGCACGTAAACTCCATAAAATAGATGATTTACACACTAATGAGTGTGTGTGTGTAGTTAAATCACCGTTTGTCATGTTCAGCAGTTGTAGACTTCTCACATGTATTTCACAGCTCCCATGGAGCAAGTGATTCTTTGAATAGATGAAGCCAGGAGGACAGCGACACTACACAAGCGACTCTTTAGAGAATCGTCCTTGGATCCAGAGAGCACAAGCAGGCAATCTCATATCGTCACACGTATGAAGGAAAGGCAGAGAGAGGGAGAAAACTGCTGCTTGAAAAAGATCAACAAGAAAAAGCGAGATTATTGGAGTTATAGAGGAAGGGAATGCCCACTTCTGGTCCAGTAGTTTGCTAGACTGTTTGTAGAGCTAAAGACCTGCTCTTGCTGAATTGATTTTGAAAGCCACATTATTCCTTTGACATAACTTACACTCCTGTCTTGATAATGTGGCTCAACAATATATCATTAAAATTAGTTCTGGTTTGAAGAAAATGAAGTAAACTCTATGACACTGGACTAGGGAACCCAATCTTTCCAAGGTCCTATGGTCTGAGGCCATAACAGCGTACATGATCCAGCCAATCCAACAGTCTGGCGGAGGAGAAAACATTCATTTTCGCCCTGTTATCCATCAATGTCAAGTGTGGTCCGTAGCAAAAAGGAAATAATTGCGTACAAAAATGAAGATGAATGAAGGAGACTTGGCTTAGATTGAGAATCGTCAGAATTGTTAAGTTAAGGGATTTTTTTCACAGCAACATTTAATTTTCTTTAACGTTGTTTTAATATTTTAATTGACTCAGGACAACTGCATGTACTGCTAATTAACAGTACATTTATGACAGACCACCGCATTTAATTTAATGAGCTAAAACATGTAGCGAAATGAAACGCTACAAATGTGCTAGAATTATATGACTGATAGGTAATGCCTTCACCTTTAAGCATCGATACGAAACCCTTAGAAGACAAAGATAATGTGCTTATGGAAGGGAACAATTAGGTCTAAAAATAAACTAGCCCATATCATTGTTGTCGAATGGTAGTCCTGCAACATGAGGAGCAAAATGTAAAATAGTACATTTAAACGAACTTTCACTGGAGTCGAATCAATAATCAAATGTCATCATCACGTGCTAAAGGTTTTCCCACCTTTTTTGCTTCTTGACTATTCATAACGTTTTGTAGGCTTTAACGTTGTATTGCATGGCGAAATACTGTACTGAATGTTATATGATACAGTTCAAAGAGTTAATTGAATATTACTGCATGGCTACTCACAGCGGCACTTTCTAGGTACTGTTGATTCATCCGCGATATGCGACAAAATAAAATATTTAGAGCCAGACCAACTATAGCTCTCTCTAAGGTATTGCAGGACGTTACACTTTTTACAGTTTGTGGAAAAACTCAATGTTTTCTTAGTAGTTAAATATGTAGCGTGTCCTTTTCCCCCTGTATGTGTTAATTCACTCTTCAACATGTGCGTGCATACACCATAATAGGCTATTTTCTTGAAAAAAACACAACTCGCATTCAGAATGACTTCGACTAAATGTATTACATTTCAATGTAATTCAACAGTCTAATATTATGTAAATTGTACCATACATTTTGCAGGGCTAGTTATGTATAAAATGTACAACGTAGCCTGTTTCAGGCTTTGTCGATTTCCAATCACAGTAGCACATACTGTCGCTGCCTTTTACTCTCTTAACTCATGTTTACTAATTTATTGGATCATATAGTCACACATTTATAGAAACCCAGTGTTATTGTTTTTATTACATTGCAGTGAAAGAAAGAAAAAAACAAACTTTACCCATCATTGCTAAAGTTTATAGATAGTGTATGTTATATCGTTGAGAAGTTCTTTAAAAAAAAAATTCACATCGTGATAACCAAGACATCTTAAGGCGTGACGGTAATAGTAAATCAATCTGACATCTGTGGGCGTCGCAGGACTGTAATAAAGACGACAAATTAAGACTGTTCCGAGACTAATGATTGGACGGACTACATGTCTGTCTACCTACCTGCCCGTATCCTAGGGGGAATTTCTTTCAAACACTAGCATATACATTTCCGATAATAACATGCTGGCTTGAAAGTAGTGAGAACTAACGTGGGCCATGTTCATTAAGAGAGTGTTTTGTGTGTTCGTACGTGAGGTAATTCGTGGGGTAAAATTGATACTGCTCTCTCAAAAGTTCTCTCTCTTAGGTGAACTCAAGGCGAGTCTGTCAGGCAACGCGTGCATGCGTTTAGTGAGAATGACTGTGAAGGGAGGGGATGGCGAATGACGGTTTGGATTGTTTTCAAAAACAGATAAAATAGCCAGTTTTGCAAAACCTACCTTCACTAGCTTTGTGATGGTATCAGTTGTCATTATTGGACATGTTGTTGCCCAAATACAACAATTCGCTCTCTAACCTTCATCTTCCCTTTCCCCTCCTCTTTCCCCTCCTTCACTTTCATGTAGTAATCAACAAAATGCGCCCCCTGTTGCTACTTGACAAAACTCACACGGATCTGCGGCATTAGGACTCATGAAGAACACGTGTCAGAGATGATCATGCTGCATTTCCTCAGAAGGCAATATTTGACACAAAGCATTTTATTTCCGTATGGTACATCTGCTATAAAGCATAAAGCAAGTATTGGTAGGGTGAGCATTTTTATCCGTCTGCCCAAAGCTAACTGTACCACCCTGACTTGTAACACCTTGAGATCAAACCAGACAGGTGATGTTGTAAGCCTATTCGAGAAATCTGTTCTATAGATATTTCAATCATGGCGGTGCCAGGAATGACATGTGTTAACAGGAATTTCCATACAGGCATCATCCAAGCGGTTTTCATTCTACTTCTTCTTGGTTAATAATGACACATGATTTGATCACACTAAGATGATAAAGGCATTCAGTTATACATTATGGGACAATTCTGATTCGTTGCAACATCAAGTGGCTGCAGATCTAATCTGTTTAGGTATGATAATGCACTCATCCTAGGTCCTATGGCCCTCATATCTACTGATCGGCCCACACACCTGCAAATGAACAGATGAGAGATGGAGAGAGAGAGAGAGATGGAGAGAGAGAGATGGAGAGAGAGGGAGAGAAGGAGAGAGAGAGAGCTGAATATCCTTGAGAGCCTTTCTTAATTTCTTCGTGCTCCATCTGTTGAAATGATAAAGTGCACCCATAATGGAACACAACAAGATTAAATTAATCAGGTTTGTCCATTACACTGCTGCAGGCCCTCCATAGATGATTGCAATTTTGTCTGTCAAGCCCATTATTGTAAGATCTGTTTAGAGGCCTGATGCAATTAAAATGAACTTAATGTAAATTTAGCAATACAAATAACACTTCTCCTCATGTATGTTTGAGAAGGGGCCAGCTTGCAAGGTCCAGAAGTGCAACGATAAACACCCCCTGGAACCGTTTTTAACTTCAAACAAACTAGAGTGCTATTTGATTAGCGTGAACTCTGTGATCAATAACTATGTTTCGTGTTTTCATGTTCTCAGTGATGTCAAAGGATCCGGTTGCGCAGACCACCCCTTGTCTGGACGATGGCTAAAGGAACACAACACCTTCCGCGTGAGTATCATATCCCCAGATCATTTGGAGCTGCAGTGAGCTTTGATAGAGTTGCTCTGATGAAAGCGTGCGAGTTTGTGCCTTCTCTGGAGTATTTGAGTCTCTCTCTCTCACACACTCTTTCTCTCTTTCTCTCTTTCTCTCTCTCTCTCTCTCTCTCTCTCTCTCTCAGCAGACCTCAGAGAATGTGATTAATTTTTCCAGAGTTGATCTAATATCTTTCTCATTGGTTGCTTCCTCCAGCTGGATCGTGTCACCGCCAGGGGACCAGGCTACAGGGAAGTGTGCTTAACGGGAGGCAATCCCAGCCTAGTGCTCCAAACCCCCACCACCTTTTAAACACGGGAACTTCAGCTCTGTCACGCAGAAAATGTCAGACGCTCTATTCTCAACTCCTCTATAACCTTGGATTTATGCTGTATGTGAAAAGGGAACAATTCACTGATGTATTCTTTGTGCACAGACACTGTTGTGGATAGTCTAGGGGCTGGTTTGGTGCTACCTCTGCAGGAACCAAGCTGTTCTTTCAGAACTGGGAGCACATCTGTTTTTTGTGATTTCTGTTCAGTTTTTCGGCCTGAACGTATAGTTATTGTGGCTAAAATGAAGAATTACCATAGCCAATCAGACAATACACTTTATTACATTATATGGTGCATTTCATTTAGGTAAAACAGGTGTTTTGCGTTAGAGTCCTATCAAGTTACAGGGAAAGTGAAATAACCTGCACCTGGAGAAAGCACATATTTTCTTTTGATACAAAAGGGCGGAGGCACAGATTTTGTCTAAATACAACCTTTTTTTTCTTTATCCTTTTTTGTTTTGTTTTACAGAGAACAATGCGATGTACAATACCTGGAGAGGAGCCCAGGTAACCAGAGTGGCTGAGGATTGGTGTACCCGGCAGAGGCATTATTCACATTAGGTTCATTCCAGTGGGCATGACAGCCCAACAACAAGTCAATTAATCACATGTTGCATTCCAGTCTTGCAGTCTCTGTGCTTCAAAAGCCATGGTACACCTGGTGGAGACACAGAAGAGAGACGGGACTGTCTTGTGTCTCCAGACATCAGAGCTTTTGCAACGGACGTAACCTCCAGACCCAGAGGACACATCTAAATACAAACGCACAAGAAACTCCCTAAATTTGAAAAAGTACAATTCTTTCAAGCGAAACAAAATTGGTCATTTCCAAATGATTTTACTTCTGAGACTACTGTTCAAATTCCACTGTGCAAATCAAAACATATGGGCCCTGAGATTATGGGGCGAAGAGGGACAACTGCCAACTCAAATACTTATGCAGGTAGGTAAGCAAAACGCTCTGAGAAACGTGGCTCAATCTTTCCTTCATCAGTGGTTATATTGGAGAGGAAGTACGGTCAAAGTTTCAGGCCTGAACACAAAATAATGAGCACCCCTCTCCAAAAATGTTGAATGCAAACATACTCTGTGTTAAGGCAACTGTCCTGAAGCCAAAGTCTTCCCCTTGGATCCCACAAAGAACCTGTATAAGGGTATGTATAGTGGTCTGGGATGGAACCTGAAATCATATCAGCTTACTTTGCATGTGCTGTGCAGTAAGGCAGAACACTCCTGTTTCTGCTGATCTTCGATATGATGACAACTCTAGTGTTTTCAAGACCCCTGCAAAGAGAGTCAATTCTGGCTCTGCTTTGGTCCTGTCTTGAGGTTCACTTTGGAAGGTGTGTGGACCTCTGTGTGTTACCAGGGAAGGATCTACTCAAGCATGTACAGAGCTGGCAGCTCTCTGCCCTATCACGCAGGGCATTTTCTTTGCCATAGCAGAGGAGTAGACTGTTTTGTACATGCTGCTGTGCCAGTCAGTTCCTGGCAGGTGATAATAGGAAAATCCTGTTTGAAAATCCCAGATGTGTTTGTCAGAAAATGAGTCATAGGTTTCGGAGCTAAAAACCCTGCCTTGAGGAATAAGGGGGAGAGAAATGTCGAGGTGACAGTGTTCTTGGCCACGTGACAAATCCACAGCCGTACCACCCGCAACCAACCTCAGATCTGACACAAACGGTGCCCGTTTGATTGCGAAATGATAACATCTAAAAAATATTTTAAACAACTGAATGCATATGGCACTGTCTTAAATCAAAAGACCAAGATATGCTACCAAACTGTCAGGGCCCCCTGTAACTTCAGCCACCATGTGCATTTTGAAGCACTGCCTTGTTTTGGTAATCCATGGCTGGTTTATATCACAGTTCTATGAGGTCACCAACAGAAAGCAAAGGCTCATGGGATGCAACCTCTTGTACTTTTAACGCTGATAAAATGACCTATAACCCCATACATTAAAGTCAACACAAAACACATGCAATACCATGAACTTGATTATAACACCTTTAGCTCCACCTCCTTCAATCTATTTGCATGACCATTTGGGGGGGAAAGGGGGAAGGTCCAGACATAATCGAGTGAAGGTCTGTTTCCCCCACCGCAGCAATGGGTCAGTAGGTGTGTCTCGTTGAGCAGACGGATAGTGAGCATGTAGATTAAACAGTATTTAGCCACACTTGTCTCCCGGGATATTCCTTGGCCTTGTGCACATACACCCTAAGCCAAAGCCCAACTCATATATTGACAGTGGAGCCAGAAAAAACAAAAGTGTTTTTGCTTTTTCCTAGGGCCGAGAAGAAAAGAAAAAAAAGAGAGAGAGAAAGAAAGAGAAATGAAGATGTAGTGGAGAGAAACAGTAGTTCTCACTCACGTCCTTACTAGATCCATATGCGAGGCTTAGAGGCAGGAAATACCCACAATTCAGTGTAATCAGGGTAGAGGCCGCCTACCCCATTGGCGCAGTCCTGGTGGAACTGATTGGGTCCCATTAAGACTGTCCGGACCTGCATAGGCAACGCACGCAAAAAAAAAGTTGAATATTTTCATGAGGCTGAAGACTTGATCAAGGAAATAGTACGAACATGCTCTATCCACCATGAAGACTTGACTAAATGTATTATGTTTAGTTTGGGTTCATCCCTACGAATCAGAGACTCATTTGGCTTAATTACTATGCATCTTTACTTGGCATATACTGCAGCGTGTTTACTCTGAATAACACAGCAACCTCAATACTTCAGTTTCAATGCTGAGAAGTGTTATAAAATAAGTCACACATAGCTTAGATTTAATTCACTTTGACTTTGGTTTGAAGAAAACAAGAAGGTTTGCCTGTTTTTAGGGTGCCATTTCAAGAAGTACTCAACTGTCTCCTTTACTGCGGTATAATCAACTAACCACACAAACGAATCATGGCAAAGTGCAGTGTGTTCCTCGATACACAACAGTTGTTTGACAGACTGGTGGTGTGGTTTCATGACGGGGGATAACCGCTGGCATGCTAAACCATAACAGCACTTCCTCCAAGCCAGTTAGCTTGCTAGCCAATAGCCTTTTGTGTCAAAAACGAAAGAAAAGGTTTCCTCTTTTTGAACAGCCGCTGTTTGGCTTCCTGTCTCCAACTTGACTTTTATGAAGCCAGAGGGAGGTGGATTGTTTACTGATGCTTGGATGTTATGTCCCTTGAAAGAAGGGCGTGTGGAGATGTCAGTTCTGGATTGAGAACCATGGAGACTGACAGCTGAGAGGCTCACGAGGAGAGAGCATCTGTCATTGATTTAACGTGTGACCCAATAAAGAGATCTATGGCATGGGTGCCAAGATCCCTGGAACACTCGCAGTTGTCCTTCTGTAAGCACACACACACACATGTGAACACACAGCCATACATGATCACACACACGCACGTAAACTCGACTCACTGCATAGAGGGAGGACTGGTATAGTTAAATCGTTGATTTGTACCTCTCTCAACTCTCACAAGCCCCCGGTGTCCTCTGTCCCTGCTCCCCACCTCCCACACAATTCTCAGGTCAACAGAAAGCTCAATATGAGGCCGGTCTGGTCTACTGTGACAGCATATGGTTATCCACTCTAGCTGCCTAGAGACACTGGTACTTCAAATGTGGTATGTCCAATAAACAATAGACTAAAGGGCTTTAGTCAATCACAGTTGGTGCTGCTTGAAATAGAATACATTGTAGGGGAGAATTAAGCACTCTGATTCGCAATACAGTTGCTATTACATGATGTTCATTATCATCGACTTCCCAGAAATAAATTATGTTGATTAACCCCTCCACCCCCACCATCCTATTTACTCAATTTACTTTCCTATCCTGTCTGTCGGTCTGTGTGTGCGTGTGTGTGTGGAAAAAAAGTGTTGAAAAATGTTGAAAACTTGCAAGAGGTTTATAAAAAAGGATGCTGTTTTGGGCTGCCCTTTAATAGTGTGGAAATCTCTTTTTGATTCCATTATGCATCCTCTAGATGAGGAAATGGACACAACAAATGGTACAAGTTAAGTTTACATAGATCACAGATGAAAATCATGTACACAAATAGCAGCTATAGAGCTGACTATATTCATTTACTGTAGATGGGAGCTGTGCTGCTGATAGGTTTGGAGAACTGATGGAGACAGAGGGGGAGAAGAAATGATGGAGACATCTGCCCAGACTGATCGCATCTCTGAGAGAAGAGCCCCAGGGAGTGAGGAGGAGTTATCCTATTAGAGTTCCTCCAGCACGCTGCAGGAGAGTGCCCATCAAGTGTATTTCTCACCTCCTCTCTTACTCCTCTCCTGAAGGGGGGAAGGCTAATGGCTCATGCTTTAGTCCTTGCTTTCGTTTTCCTTCCTATCAATCTGACTCGATCGTTCTGCTCTTCCCTCACCACCAACCTCGCTCCTATGCCTCTCAGCCTCTCTTTTTCCATCCCCAACAATTCTCTCCCCACCTCTCTCCTTTCCTTCCTTTTATCCTACCTATCTCCGTACTGTTCTCTCCTCTTCTTCTGCTAAAGGATCTCCAGGATCGATATAGTGCTCGGCCTGTGTTCTACCCCTGCCTCTGCATCTAGCCCAGTCATAAATCAGCACCAGCAGCCTCTTCCTTCTCCTCCAGGAAGGATGATTCTTTCACAGAAAGAAAAAAAACGTCCGCCAGGCACAAGCCGGCCGGAAAGGTGAGGACAGTTTAACTGGCTCGCCCAAACAACATCAGAAACATCCCAAAGCCGGGACTAGAAAGAGCAAGGATTCCTCATCGTTTCAGGGAAGAGACAGAAGGATGCATGGGAGGATACTTCAGATGGCAACATAAAGCTGTCAGCTAAGGGTACGCACAACACAAGCTGTCCCACACACGGGAACACGGGTCAAAACTTCCTACGAGAGATGTTCCATCTGAAAGTCAATGTTTTGAAAAGTGAAATATTTCAGCGTAGCAATGACTGGGCCACCGGAATTTAGTTTTCATACTTCTATTATTCTTTAATGGAGCCCCTCGGATATCTTGCGGTTCGAAATATTTCAACACATTAAGACTTTTTCCGCACTAAAACCAATACTTGGATTGTCCTGGTCCAATTGTGTATTATTTGAATAGTTCTAGTTCACACAAACCACTGGTCACTTGAGGGTTTCAAGACGAGGAAGCAACTGAACTGAACTTTTTCCACTTGGTCAACAGTAACAGACTTTTACTGTTAAACCATCTTGAACGCTAACAGTCAGGTTTGCGACGTCAACCCACGGACTTTGTATTTGTTCGACTCAAATCACAGAGCTGGCTGTCTTAATTCACTCAAAAAAGTGGCTCCTCTAAATTTTGACTATCAAATAAAACATCCTAACTGCACACACATGTTTGATAGTGAAAGCCGGAAAAGAAGCTTTGAAGATTCCAACAGTGTGCATCTGGACCCTCGAAGCCAGCGCTCCTCAGTGTGAGTCTCCCCCTGACTCCTGGCTGCAGCCAGTAGAAATCCCCCCCCCTTAAACCCCAACCCCGAGGCGTGAGTGAGGGCCCCCAGGTGACCCTCCAGTCTCCCCACATCCATCCCACAGCCACAGGGGGGAGGGGGCGTGGGGGGGAGGGGGCGTGGGGGGGCATGGGGGGGCCTGAGGCCACGCCTGACATGTTCAAGCTGTAATTTATGCCTCCCAGCCACATCAGCAAGGGTGCACTTCTCAGACGCTACAATAACGGATTGGGAGGGGGGGGGGATCATAAAAGACAGAAAAAAGGAGAGGGGGGGAAATGTTGCTCAGGTCTTTTAAAGATCCTGAGGTCTTAGTTTGTCAACTGAGCCTAGTATGAGGCTGTCCCCATAGAGCTGGACTCAACAGTGATTACAAATAGCACTCCAGCATCTTTCGGACATCAAAGGTGGTATGAAGAAGGTGAGTCACCTTCAGCAGGGGAGCCTGATATATGGAGCGAGGAGGCGGGAAGAGGGAGACAATATGAGGCTCGTTGAGGGGGTTTGGCGGAAACCTCTTGCACAAACTTTCAGTGCTCTGTGCGTGCCCTGGTGACCCTGTGCTTCTTGCTCCAGCGCCGTGCAAATCCTGTCGGAGGAGGGGGGAAATCTGGATGCTGCATGTTTTTCTCAACTGCGGTTGGAAAAAGTCTGAAATCATACACTGAACGTGACAGTAATTATTAGATGTGGATAAGATTGTGTTGTTAAATTATACAGCATATCATATGAATAACACATAAAGAACACATGAATAACATTATCAATTTAAATGAAGCGTCAACCATATCTTTGATACTTTCCCTGATTCTGTCCATTCCTTTCCCTCCATGTTGTTTTAGGAGTGGAACCCCAGGAGTCAAACAGAGTTGTTACCTCAGCAGTTTGTGCTTTGGAGCAAACGTTTCCTTTTCTGAGTTGTTCATCTGTTTAAAGGAGTTGGGTGTGTCCGGCCACTAACATAAACCACTACTTGATTTGTGTCAATGACAGCAGAGGCCTTTTCAATTTCCCATCCAGGATCCTGTCTGTCTAGTCGGTCCCACCAGTAACATACACAGACAGGCCATTTTGTCTCTGCATTCAGATCACTAAAACACAGATAAGTGGAGACTCTTGTGAGACAATGGCTGTCTTATTGCAAGTGTGGGTAATCGTCGGGGGGGCAGGGGGATTGTTGGGAGGGGGGGGGGAGGGGGGGGTCACGTATTTATCATTAAAAAACGTCATTAAGTTCTAGTCCTTTTTAGTATTTAAGGACAAAAGCGTCATATAACCCTACGTTTCTCATCAAAAACGTCATAGATCGGAAACCCTTATTCGTATTCAGCATTAAAGTCAAATAACCCTATGTATTTTTGATATCAAAAGGTAAGATTATGGGTGGTCTGATTAGCCGGTTACTCTTTTCGCAACAAAGCTCATGAATTAACACCTGACTTGATTTGTGTCTTAATGTATATAATGTATAGGCGCAAAGAGTCATTTTCTAATCTCAAATTTATCTCTTTATTCCAGGATCAAACTAAGATCTGTGTCTATTCCAAAAACAAATAAGATCGGTTATCCCAGTACATCTATACTTTATTTATGTGCTGCGATCCAAAAATACGTTGATAATCTGCACTACTCTCACGTCATCGATAATTCTATATGAATCACCACACAGGAATAATAGTTGGAACGACTCTTGCTTGGTAGTATCATATTGTGTCTGTCTTATTGAACAAAAGTGATAGTGCGAATAGTTCGTCGGTGTGGTCTTGTTATGCAGGGTCTAATAGTTGGGTCATAGGGGGCGTGGCGGGGGGGGGGTTGGGGGTTCATTTGTGTATAGTGCTCTTATAGGGCAACCATATTGATCAGCTTACAAGACCTCTTATTGAGTGGCTACTGAGGTAGTCCTCATTTTCCCATGGCGTTTCGTAGTAACGGTTCTCATGTTTTGCTACGTATTGTTATCAGCCATAAAACGTCTATCGAGACCAATCAATGCACAGGCTTTCTATTGTAGTTGTCCTTAGTCTCAATAGCCAGGTCCAACGCTAAGATTTCAGGTGCTGGCCCGCCCCTTCAGAGGAACAGGTGTCCCCTCTGTCCGCCTGCAGAAGAGGTCTGCTGCAGGAAGCATGAGAAAGGGCAAGACACAGGGTGGTTCTACCCCAGTGGACAGCTAACAGAGAGCCTTTGAATTCTGGCTGAATTCAGCTAAATTGGCATCCTAAAGAAGCAGGTGGAAGCGACTGGAAGTAGAGAATAAAGAACGGAACTTCTCCCAACCCATTCCTATTGGCTTGATGACCTGAAGCATCCAAGGATACAATGGCATAGTAAAGAGACCAGTTAGGATGGTCCATTGTGTCTTAACAGGCTGTTTTAGAGACAGATAACTCTCAAAAGAAGTACTAGTTGAGTCGATAAAGTTGTAGCCAGAGAACGGCCAATCTCACGAGCGATCAGGCCTTTCTCATGAGAAGAAGACTAACGGTCGTTTGTACCATTTTACGCCACAGTATAAAGTCAATTAGACTTGAAAGTAGTCTCTATAAGGAGAATGAAAAAGGAATTAACACGTTTTGTAACGCTGCACCACTAAGGTTAAGACTCAGTCATCCAGCTGGGGTAGAGCAAAGTGTCCCTTTGGATTGATTTCATTTTTAAGTAAACAGCCAACAGCAGTTTATGTGACACAGTAACCACATTGAGTTGGCGGCCATTTTGGAAAGAGATCAAAAGAACGGCAGTGTCCCCCTGGAGCCTCCTGTCTGTTAGGAGGAAGTGTGATCAATGGCACAGGTGTGGAGAGGTGCAGTAGGCCAGGTAAACACCTCCGAGGCCTGCACCTCACCAACTCAGTTGAAGAAAACGAATGAGTCAGAGGCCTGACATATGAATGTAAAATAAAACAAGACTCTCATCATATTGTTTTCTCGTTAAACCCTCGTTGTTTTGCTCCATAATGTAGATATTACATCCTTTCCAATATTAATAAAACTCAAACATTTCGAACAATTGATGTGTCGTAAGTTCTTGCACAGTCAATTTAGCACGAATGAAGACATCTGGCTTTGTGTTGTGTGAATGTTTGTCACGGTAGCAGAGTTACTAATCCCTGTAAATGTTTTCTAAATGCCCTAACGCACGAACAATCCTCAGTCCTGGCCCATTCATAAATGTCAGTGAAGTCACATCAGTCTATCTAAGCCTCTAGGAAGCACGGGGTCGGGGACAAAGACATTTGCAAATGTCATTAGCGACCTCTCTGCTCCAATCGGAGCCCTGGTGATAATATATTGATGGAGACTGTCATTAAAAACAGTTTCAGGCTCCTTGCGGATTCATTTGCACTGACCCAGAATGCAGTATTTTCTTAACATGAGCAGCGGGTTGCTTTGATGTTATCTGCTTATCCAAACAGGGGAAGGCCGTCCGCCTGGCCCGGCCTGTGGCCGCTTCGGTCCCGCGGAGGACGGCTACGATTAATCATTGTGAGAACTGCGAGAGCGCGCTCATAAATCGCCCCGCCGGTCCTTAAACAGGAGAGTCCCCGGGCGTCCCCCCCCCCCTCCGTCATTTATCAACACTCTCCCACTCCGGATGGAGAGTAAATAAAACTGTGGATATGGGGGGGAGGAGGAGAGGGAGTGTGGGGAGGAGGGGAGGAGTGTGTGTGTGTATGGGGGGGGGGGTGCAGCTTTGTAATGTTGAGCATATCAAGAAGGACATAATGACTTTATTCTCTGAGCGATGTGTTTTTTTTTCTCCAGCCCCGTGGAGACAGAGCGGCTGCCTAACGTTTCCCTCAAGTGGAGATTCAGGGAAAATGCACGCCCATTAGGCTGGAGGCTCCAGTCTCTGGGGCTGCTCCCAGTTCACCCACAGCAGACGACCGCAAGAAAGTGGCCGGAGGAACGAAGGCAAATTAGATTCTGTCTTCTTCTTTTTTTGTCAAACAAAACAAAGACGAGGCTTATTGCTGGAGTTCACTTTTTAACTTTGTATCTCCTCCCATCTGCCATCTCACCTCTTAGCCCAGTGAAACATTCAAATACAGAACGTTCCTTAGGGTTCCAAGTTCCATAACTGGGGTCAACAGAGGAGACTGGCAATTCCAACCAAATTAGAAGAAAATATTACAAAATGGTAACAAAGTGTGAATGTCGCATCACGGCCACATTGACAATGGACTGAATCAGGTTTCACACACACACAAACACACACACACAAAGTCCTACTCAGAAATAGCTTCAGGATGTCATTAGTTGTAATTTCAGGGGTCAGGAGTTTATCTTTGAACTCCCACCCTAACTTTCACCTGCCCAAAGTAAACCCTTTGGGGGAGATGCACCTGTGTCTAGTTGTGACTGTCATACCATCACCAGGATGATCACTTGGGGTTGTGTACGAAGTAAAGAAACGTTTGGGTATGTTTGGCTACAATCTATTGGTAAGAAAAAGTTATTCCACTCAATGTCTACAAAACGAAGGGTAGAAATACTGACTTGACCCACCTACAATGCAAAGCATCAAACTTAGATCTCAGATGGAATACCAGTGAAGGATTAACAATTGATCTAACTTTCCCAGGATTCCACTACCAGAGAGGCAGGGGGGGGGGCGGTTACATGGGTCCCTGTCTCTGGCAACACAAGGCTGCTGGGAGAGGCTACGCCAGAAAGCCCTATCTCCATCATCAGTACGCGCCAGGCCTGTCCTCACACTGGCAACCCAACAAAGCCTGCCTGGAGACAGATGACAGCGTCACAAAGACAACACAGGTGGCTGCAGACCACCTGGAGCAGAAAGGGTCTGATGACGCGAAGGCCTGTGGGAGAGGCAGGGAGGGGATGAGAAGGGAGAAGATGACAAACGGGGGAGGGGTTGGAGAGGGGTGCGGAGACAGGGGGGGAATGAAAGAAGAGGTGGAGGAAGAGAGGGACAGGCAGAGAGAGAGAGACAAACAAAGGGGAGGGGTTGGAGAGGGGTGCGGAGAAAGGGGGGGAATGAAAGAAGAGGTGGAGGAAAAGAGGGACAGGCAGAGAGAGAGAGAGAGACGAACAAAGGGGAGGAATTAAAGGATGGAATGAAAGAAAAGAGAGGAACATACAGAGAAACTCCCTCTTTTGCTGCTCTTTTAGGAGATTAGGGTGGTTGTTTTCCTGTTTGTCCAAACGAACATCTTATATTGCTTTACAGCTCAATTTGACTGTTTCTTAAACGAACCAGTACATTTTTAAGTGTAAAAGTGCTAAAGTTTGTTAGAAGTGAATGTGTCTCTTTTGTGATATGTGAAGGTCAATGAAACCTACTCTTATTGGAATAATGGTTGACCTCATTTTTATTTCTGTCAAGACGATATTTGTTTCTCTGACTTGATCCGTGACCACAGTGATGGATCAGCTCATCAAAGCTTGTCTAGAATACATTTCCAGCAACAGTAAGAGCCCGCTCTCAAATGACACAATAATGTTGCTTATTTCTCAGTTGACTCCTTTCTCCCATTTCTTTTAACAATGCCATTCAACAATGATAGAGTTCCGGTCCAAATTGCGATTACATGCCCTCCTTTCAAACGGTTCTCCTCCGATCGAGATAAATCTCTCAGTAGGAGGACTTAGATGTGTACCTGCCTTTGAACTAAAGGCTGAGAGGTTTAAGTGCCGTGACCCCAGTCCACTCCTCCTTATAAAGTGCCGTGAACTTTTGTCCAGACAGCACAATCCGTGGATCAAATTCTTCAACATGATGGGGAATTTCTGGTGCCAGTCGATCTTCACTGCGTGGATGGACTTCCAGTGGGGTTTAGCGACAAATGGAACTTCATGGGCTTTGCAGATCATGTTCTCCATGTGTTGGACTTTTGAAGGACTGTAGTTATCATTTAAAGACACAGTAGAGAAAATAATACGTTAGAGAGGGATAGACAGAGACAGACAGGGAGAGAAAGAAAGAGGGTGAGAGAAAAAGAGGCATGGTGATAGAGTGTGATAGAGACAGTGTGTGTGAGAGAGAGAGAGGTTTAACAAGGGTCTGATTAGAATAACAGAAGAAGAAGAACTGTTTTCCTAGCAGTGAGCCTGGTTCTATTTTAATGTCCTTCTATTGTCCAGAATTTTACATGGCTGTAACAAGTGATACGACTCTACCTACTGCTGAGCTGAGCAGTGTCCACCATCAGTCAGTCAGTCTGATAATACTCAATCCTCCCACTGTGATGAGGCCCACCATGTTTTAATGACCATCACTGAGACCAGAGTTTTCACTATATAGAGGCAGGAGGTTTCCATGAAATCAAAACCAAGTCACACTACTCTATTTATATTCCCTGGGCGTCTTTTTCCCCTTCTTCCTCCTGTCAACGGTGTCCTCTGTTATATTCCCTTCTTCATTCCTTCTCCCCATTGCCCGCTGTTGTCTTACCTCCTTTTCCGATGTTCTCCTTATCTCCCTTCACACTGTTCCTTTAAAGCTCTGTCTTCTCCTGTCCCGGTTTGTCCAGATACAACTCCTTTTTCTTCACCTCCTTCTGCTCCTTCACCAACTCGTCCTCATCCACTTCCCCCCGTTTCTTCAGCGACTTCTCCTCCCCTTCTCTTCCTCTTCCTTCTCTTCCTGCTCCTCCCCTTCTTCTTCCTCCACTTCCTGCTCCTTCTTCGCCCCTTCTCCTCCTCTTCCTACTCCTTGTCTTCCTGCTCCTCCCCTTCCTCTTCCTTCTCTTCTTGCTCCTCCCCTTCTTCTTCCTCCTCTTCCTGCTCCTTTCTCCTCCTCCTGTGCCGCTCCTCCCCTGGATGTGTCTGTGTGTCTCACCTCTGTCTCCGGGTCAGTCCACCCAAGCCCCAGAAGGCCGGTCTGCAGGTCATTTCAGCAGCCGTCATGAAACCCAAACAGACAGTCTTAATTGGTGTTCCAGACTCAAGGAAACTGGACTAAAATATTTGCATAATTTCGCAGAGGAGGGAGGAAATTGTTAAAACATGTGAGCCAGAGCACAGCAGTAACCCTATCTGCCGGCCGGCTGTCTCTTGGGTGCCACCCAGCGCCAACTGTGCCAAGAGGCAACGTCAGGGGCGAGGGGAGTGACAGGGAAGGGGGAGGAGAGGAGGGAAAAGGTCACCCTGGACGATCTTATCTGGGTGTCTCACCTTCTCACAGCTCTGCAAGCCAGAGAGGACCTGACACAGCCAGGTCCAGCCTCCCTGGATCGCATGAACACAGAGCTGGGTGTTTCTGATTATCCCCGGAGCACTTCCTCGTCTAACCTGTCTCTTTTTCACAAGCACTCGCAACGGTGTTGTGTTTTCACAGCTTCACTAAAAACATTTGACAACAGGAGTAGATCTCCTTAGATTGGCGTGGTGGAAGTCTTCTCTTTGACCTTGGTAAATATTATCGGACAAACAGTATCCATTAACCACTACATTTGTGAGAAAAACCTCATAGAAGTCATTGAACAGAATGTAAATATAATGAGATGTTGAATTTGATCCTACATGGCACATCATGGTGGGTAGCTGAATGGTATTCTGGTTGGAAGCTGCAGCTGCAGTCTAATTCCCACAGAGAGAGACAGTGTGGTGGGCGTGAGGGCCACAGCTGAGCTGGGCTGATTAAACCGGACGGGGCCGTGTGGAAAACACATCGAGCTTTAAAGGCTCTCGCAGGAGATAACATGAGCACCATGCAGCTAGATCACACGGGAGGCCTCGTTTACTGGGATACCAGCTGCACACGGACACCAAGAGAGTTCTGTCACCTTGTAAACGAAGAAGAGGAGAGGGAAGAGAAGTGAAGTGAGATGTGGTGAAGTGAACGAGGGGTGTTCTGGGTGTTTGACACACACCCGAGGGATTAGGAGAGGGGAGAACTGCAAGGCCTGGAACTCAAGTGTGGATGATGAGGACAGGAATATTTATAGCATCAGGAATCCTGATCGCCGACTGGCCATCTCTTATGAGAATGCTGCCACGCTTTTCTTTACCGTTCTTCAGGCGGTTGGACTGGGACTCTCAAGGGCTTTTTAATATAGCAATTTAATATAGCCTTCCAGTATTTTGTAATATGCATGCAAATTATTCTAATCTCATCGCTACACGGCATAGGCAAAAATATTTTTAAAAATTCATTAGCATTGTAATTGACTGTTGCTCCAATCTAATAAATTGCATTAAAAACGACTTTGTATTCAGCAAAAGTGATTATATCTAATTGAGATGGGATAAAGTGAGTAATCAGATGATCAGACATTAGCTTTTTATGACTATAGCTTGATTATTAAGTGAGTGCGGGTCTTGGTCCCTCTACAGAGCCTCTACCCAGCAACTCTGTGCTCGCACACATTCATCTCAGTCACTCATCAAAGAGCAGTTCTCCAGGCAGTCACAGGCTGAAAGATGATGGATGAAGACTGTCTGTCTGTTTGATGAATGTTTGATGTGTGTATGTGTTTCTGTGTGAGCGGGCGTGCTGTTGTTTTTTTTAACATATGTGTGCATACGTGTGTGTGTTTGTGTGTGTGTGTGTGTGTGTTTGTGTGTGTGTGAGAGAGTGTGTGCGTGCGTGTGTGTGAGTATGCGCGTGTGTGTGTGTGAGAGCGCATGTGTATGCGCTGACATAACACAACCCTCTCTGTCATGCATGGCCTTGGGAAACCTCCACGGATTTAGAAGTCCAGCAGCGAGGCTTCTGGGGCGTCCTTGGAGCTGCCTGCTTGTCTCTTTCCACACCATCGACTGGCCAAACAGAAGGGTCCTCTGGCTCTCTCACGGGTCAGCTCCCTCTCAACCCCCCCAGTCACTTTGATCTGACTGACAGGAGACCGGGGCCTAAGAGAGCTATGAGGGCTCTGAGCTAGGTGTGTGTGGGTGGTAGTGTGTCTGTATGTGTGTGTGTCTGTGTGTGTGTCTGTGGGTGTGTTTTACGGCAGGGGGAGGAAGGACGTTGGTCCAGGTCAAGCAGGTCAAAGGTCGACGTCCATCCCTCCAGTCCGCCTGTCTGCTGGTCACAGTGATTATAGGGTCCTTCGACTGTTCACGTTCACACAGAGACACACATTCTGAGAACAGACACACAGAGACACACACTCTGAGAACAGACACACAGAGACACACATTCTGAGAACAGACACACAGAGACACACACACAGAGAACAGACGCACAGACACACACTCAGGGAACAGATACACACACAGACACACACTCAGAGACACGCACAGAGACACGCTCAGAGACACGCTCAGAGACACGCTCAGAGACACGCTCAGAGACACAGGGACATGCTCAGAGACACAGAGACACGCTCAGAGAACAGATACACAAACACAGACACACAGTAAATACAGATATTCCCTCAACTGATCAATCTATCTGACAGCCAGGATTAGCCTAATGAAGACGGATTCTTAATTCATCAAGGTTGTCCACATCTGCCACTGACTTTTATGCAAGATTGAAGGAAAACATTTTGAATTTGTGTTTCTGTACTATTGACAAAATAAGTCAAATAAAATTTGCTTGTAGTAATTGTATGTCCATATTTGCTGGATATTGAACATGGTGTTCTGCAGTTGCTTACATTTAGCTTTTGATCCTACCACAATCTAGAAATACTGTTATTAGGGCTTGTGTGTGTGTGTAAGTGTGAGTTTGTATGTGTGAATGTGTGTGTGTGTGTGTGTATGTGTGTGTGTGTACATGTGTGTGTGTGTGTGTGTGTGTGTATGTGGACGTGTGTGTGTATGTGTGTGAGACCTCCACGTTAGTTCCTCCTCTACGCGTCTCCCTGTCCACCACAGAGCCTTCTGCTCATGTCAGCCCCATCCAGGACGTCCCATCTGGAGAACACAGAGTAATTAAGGTGCCATCTGATCCACCATCAGGCTAAGTCACTCTCCAAGGAGGGGTGGACACACGCGCGCGCATACACACATTCCCTCGCACACACATTCCCTCGCACACACACATTCCCTCGCACACACACATTCTCTCGCACACACAGGTGATCCATCATGCAGTGTTAACTGGCCCACTGTCACTGTCAGCGCAATGTTGGGGAGATGATGGTGACCTTGGGGGCGAGTCTACAGAGAGACACTCTGTGTCTCTGGTAGCACGCCGGCTACCTGGAAACGAGGCTTGATAGAAGAGGAGCTCATGACAGTCATGAGTCACTCTGAGTAACTATGTGTTTAGTTATTGATGCTCAGGTGTAAATAAGTGACGAGCGTCTATCAGTGTTGTACGCACACACACACACACGCACACAAACACACACAATTATACACACACCTTGAGTCAGCACAATAGTTTACTGCTGAAGTGATGAGTCATGACAGTGACTCGGTGTTGTAATATAATAGTTATTGAAGTCTGAATGAAGGTCATAGGAACAATCAACGTCAAGTCTTCCCAGAAAACAGGAAATCGTAAATTTGTTGAAGTGCCACAAGTCGCGATGTTTCTTCACCTCTTGTAATGTATTGGTAGTAATGAGGGGGAAAGAAATTATTTTCACCAGTTCCACTTTGTTGTGTTTGCTTTGAACCTGCAACCACCCAACTCCAAATGCCATGAAGAAAGAAGGAAACCATATCTCTGGAACTTTCCCCCCTTCTGACCGACGTTTTAAAGACATCACGTTCTACATGATCACCGTGAAATCTTTCAGCTTTCTGATGTGGTCATGAGAAGTTCAGCTCTCCCTTTAGACAAACATGCCAGTTTAGGTTGGGTTAGAGTTGCTTGGTCATGTCCATCAGAACCTTCAGACAGCCTGTGTTCTCCGGGAGGTCAAAGGTGACATGGAGTTGTCAAAATAAGACTGATGGTTCACTAAGAAACACTTTATGACTTTTATTTAGGCTTTTTGTTCAGACCAAAACTTTTCAGACAGGTTACTGAAATATTTGCAATGATTTTGCCTTGTAAAACATTATAAACGATCTTAATCCCATAGTATAAGAGACCCTTCACTCTGCTGTTTTCCGAGGAATTTGAACAACCAAAAATTCAGATTCTTTACAAGAATGTGTTCATCCTCATCCTGTTCACTTGATGTGCAAAAGACAGAGAGTAAAGATGAAAATGATCGTCTGTCATCATCGTCTGAAATCTTTCTCCTAGTGTTTTACTAAAAGACCCTGAGTTAAAAGTCTTAGATGGCTGGGTTGAATGTGGATGTGTGTGTGTGTGTGTGTGTGTGTGTGTGTGTGTGTGTGTGTGTGTGTGTGTGTGTGAGGGGGCAGAGGTGTAGAGAAAGAGACAAGAAAAGGAGGGTAAAGAAGTTTGAATCCAGTCGCAGGTGTGTTACACTTTTGTTAGCCCCACAACAGACTCGATGACAAAGGGTCGGGCCCCATGCAGCCATTGTGGCCTGGAGAACAATATGGAGGCTGTGAATAGGTAATCCCTTTGGACTGGTGACAGGTTGGGCCTTTAAGCAAGGTGAGGACTCATTTCTCCACTAGAGCTGGGCCAATTGGATGACAGGGATGGGAAAATCCAGGCTACTTACAGCAGCAAGATGTCGCCTAGAGCCACGACTGGGAGCCTTTGTAAAGGAAGATATGTCCATTGTCAAGCTCTGGCCGTCTTTATAATGTCCTGTATGATGAATGGGAGGGGAGTGGCAACAGAAAGGGTATTAGGAGGTATTACAGACTGTGTGGAATCTATTCAGGACTGTCCAGAGAGGTTCTGGGAGTGAAATATGTCCCGTAAACAAATTCTTTTGACCTCTAAAACCAGTTATGTTTAGAAATCAATATCACATATACATCATGAATATGGTGGAAAAAAAGGAAAAACATCAGTTGGAATGCCTATAAATCAATGCTTACATAGATTTGTTGTTGAGCTACAGTATCAGCTGAACTCTTCGATCTTAGTTTCTTTCTTTTTTTTACGCAAATTTTAGACGCTACACATACGCATTAACAACCGTGACGGAGATTTCAGCATATCCGATTTCTCCTTGCCTCGAAACAAACAGAATGGGTTTATGAACGCACATTTCTCCTGAAACTCCGAAACAAAAGAGTGAAACGAAGCCATGTGTGGAAGATAAACAAGCTCCATTGATTGAGCCCCAGTGTGAAGCATCATAGACAGGCCAGAGGTGACAGGATCCCTTCCCAGAAGCCTCCGCCTCTGTCCTGTAAACAGGCTGAGGTGGGCCTTACCGCGCCAGCCCTGACAGCAAACACCCAGATCCCAGGAAGCAGGAACCCGGATCCAGGACTCTTAAGAAGCAGCCAATCCACACAATGCCAGCCGGCAATACACAGACGCCCAACGTTGCTGTCACCCGGCCAGGCAAACAATGAGAAGGTTAGAAGGCCCAGGCTGGAGGGCTTGGCTTGGATGTTGTCTTGTCAATCTGCGCGCCCCACCCTCCCCCCCTCCACCCCCTCCCCCGCCCTCGTTGCCCCATCTCCATCCCCTCCTCCTCTCCATCCCACCACAGCCCACATCCCACCCCCACCCCTCCTTCCCACTCTTTGGCTCGACCTTCCCCTCGGAGCGTTCCTCTCATCCCGCCACAAAGAGGCTCCATTCTCTCCAGAGAGCAGGCTGCCACTCCCGCGCTGTAACCCTATCACCTGCCTGACAGAGCAGTGTGTCATCTCCACAGAGTAGCAGGAAGTCTCTCACAGGCCAGAGAGAGTACACACACACACACCACTCCAAACACATACATACACACACATGCGTGCACTTGCATGAACTGCAGCCAGAAAATCACTCGCACAAATGTTTGTGTTAATGTACATATTGCTTCCGCACATCTCTCTCTCGCTCACACACACACACACACACACACTCATTCACACAAACGACCACACAGAAACATACTCATACACCTCAGTATAATACATACATAGTGACTTTTGTGGAATCTTTCCATTGTACTGACTGTGCATATCGACATCGTAATCTATGGTGTTTACGTTGTTTTGTTCTGCATGGTTGTACTTTACTGACCTGCTGTTTAACCGCAACAGCACGGTTGTAGCATGTACACATACGTATTTGCATTGCTGTCGGAATGGAAATGTGTTCCCTTTCATTCATCCGTTTTTTTTTTTTTTTAGATGAGGTCACTCTAATGTCACAGGTCATAATTCACATACCTGGAAAGGATTCATTCGATAAACAAATCCAGAACGCAGCGAAGACTTGACTTCGCGCGGAGGAAGTATATGTTATCCCAAACAAGATTGAAAAAAAAAGTTTGGCATTTACATATCGCTTTTTCTCATTAGTGATATTGAGTGACTGGATATTAAATAACAAACATGCTCAAAGTGGTCTCGGAAACCACAAAGGGTCCACTCTGGAATCCCGCCGGCAGGACGGCCTAAAGTTAGTGCTTTTGGTGGGACTACAAAGGCAGCCGTAGTGTGCCTGACTGTTGCCTTTGGACTCGCAGTTCCTTCCTGTTCATGGAAATTTTCACAGAAATATGTTTGGGTCCCGAAAAACAGTTTGATTTGGATGAGGGTATGTGGCTGAAAACGCAGTTTTATATTAACGCAAATGCCTTCCACCTGTATAAATTTGAAGGCAAAAGTTTTGAGAATCAAATTAAAAAGACGATAAGATATTATTTGAACACAAGACTAAATACGGAGACGAAGGGATGCCAATATAAGGTTTATTCTCATAACTTCTCACAATTTATGTCCAAAGTCAAAAGGAAGGGGAAAAGGTGACCAAAAGTGAGAAGTTTTCTAACTACCTTAGTGGAGAGATCTATCGAAGGACTTTCCCACGGACTGTGTTTTATTGTTAACCTTTACTGCCCCCTGCTGGTTGTCTTTCTCCGTGATATTTTGCAAACGCAGTGGTCAAAACCTCTCTGTGACACATCCAGTCCGTCTAATGGAACTCCATCCACCATATCTTAGTTCCTACCCAGGATCGACATGCCTCGCTGACAAAATGTATAAGGCTCATAATCATAGCCCCTCCCTCTGATGAAAACATGACCATGGCTGTGTGTTTATTTTTCTCAATAAGAGATTCAAATCTGGTCATCGAGATGAAGAATACCAGACAAATCTGATAAAATATATAAGTATTTTTTCTGGAAGTAAGAAAATGCCCCTAAATATGGGACAAGGCTGATTATGAACTTGGTCAATGAAACACTTTTCCTGCTGGAGACTTACCGTCTTCTCGCATTTCACCAGTAGATGGTGCTAATATGTCACTCCTCTATTTGAATCCTCAATTTGACATGACAGTACTGTTTTGTGAAAATGGATTATTCATCATTCTCTATTCAAATTGCATATCTTCAGATAATATCCTTGTGTTTTACGTCGCTTTGGATTAAAGCAAATCTACATAAATTTCGATATACAATGTAACCATTTTAATTTCAAAACCAGATAAAGAAAGGCATCGCTTGTTGCATGACGACCATCTCAGAAAGCCTTCCTGAAAGCATCCTGTACGCACAACAGTCTTCTTCTGCATGGTCTGCATTTCTCTCCTAAACAGAGGCAAACACGAGAGGCTGTCTCGTTAGTTGTCCCGGCCCAGCAGATTGACCCCCCACCCCCCGTCCTCCCCCCTCCCCAGGGCGCTGCATCAAGGCCTGGGAAACTCCAGAGAGCTCCTGACAGCTGCAGACCTCTAGGAACCTGATGAAAAGTTCCCTCCTCCGCTCTTTGTCTTGGGTAGCTGGTGCACTTGTTAAACACGTCTCCGTGCCCTCGTTATGTGCGTGCTTACTTTGGCAGGAAAGCTGTGAATATACATGTGCATTATGATTCACCGGTCTATCCCCACGGACAACACCTCAAGGTTGCTGCTTCGTTCACTTCCTGATAGAACTGCTAACAAAGGGCTGCTGGTGGATTTGCCTGTCGCTACAACACCATATTTTTGGTGCAGTGATTTTACAGCGCACTCGGTAGATTCGGTCATGACAGACTCGCTGGCTACGTTTTAAAGCAAAGACATTTATCGTCATGCCAACTATACCTCATTGGTTTTCACTATATGGAAGTGCAGGCCATAAGGATTATAGTCGCCGATTTAATGTCATGTAATCTGTAACAGATTACATGGCATCCTCACTTTAGCAACCTAAAACGAGCCCTTAAGGATGAGGAATGTCGCCTGCAGGTTTTCTGTACATGCAAATTGAACTGAATATACAGTTGCTGTTCTCATCTCAGAGTAGATCAGAACAGAGAAGACACTAGTTGAGGGACTACAAATGATACTGCACAGTTGAAGGGCTGTAGGGGGTTATAGTTTATGACAGACCATACAGTTGTTGTGAATCTCTGGGACAGCATAAGAATGTGAATTGTTAAACGAGAAAAAAGTCCCTTTTTTGTCCTTAATTAAAAGCATAACATCAACATGTACACAAATGTCACATCCAGTGTAAAATATGGCAGAACAACATTCACAACACAATGAAACAATAGCATGCCCTTCACATGGAACCAAGAACGCAAGCAGATAGGTTTAAACAAAAGTTTACAAAAAAGTTTGAATACGAAGGGAGGATACAGTGTCAGTCATGTGATTAAAACTGTGTGTTTTAATCGCATGCCTCATAGCATGGTCGAGTATGACAGATAATTGACAGTTGAGACGTGATACGGGGACGTCTAAACCGTCCCACGCTGAAACGCTGTTATGCTGTTGCTCCACACAGTCTGGCGGATGGAGGGACGTCTTGACTGTCTTCTGCTCTGGCTGACACGACGAATGGCCAAGTCTGCGGACAGAGATCGCAAAAACTCACAATGGGAGATGACAAATAAATAAAGATTACGAGGATATGATTATTATTTATTTATAGTTACAATCTAACAACAAACGAACTGCCTCAAATCACAGAGGTCCCATGCATAGGCTACAGTGTAAAGCAATTAATTCAATCAATTACAATCAGCATAGTCAATTAGTGACGTAAAGGAACTCATTTGTCGAAAAGTTTGAGATTATTCATACCAAGTTCACAGGATGTACGAAGCTGTTTTCAAAACGGTCATCTTGCAGAAGCTGTCTGAGGTGAGAGATATAGCTGGAAGCGAGGCGCAAAGTGTCCAGTTTCGAAAGTTTGGTATCCACTGGTACCCACGGCAGGCTAGTTTTAAGTCTGGAAAATGCTTTGCTTAGGACTCGCATCCGGGCTCTCTCTCTGGCATTGGCGGCGTTTCTTTGCGTCTGTTGAGCTTCCTTGTGATGAGACTTAGAGATAAGTTTTTTACCCTCGGACCCACTGCGCATCCGTTTGCGCTTTCCGTCGAAGCCGTCATCGGTACCGTACTCGTCGTCTGAGAACTCCGTTGACGTGTAGTGCACACTTCTCCGCTTGTTGCTCCCTAGCGGGGCGTCTTTCCTCAGGTGAGATGTCTCAATGTCCTCATTATCGCTCAAAGACCCCGTGGACATTTCTGTGTACGTAACGTAAGTGATGTAAAATGCACGAAAGTCACTCTCGAGTGTCACTATCCCTTTGTATCCCTTTTTTTTTTTTTTTTACTAGTGTATGACAAACCGGTGCCTTCAGTTCAAGATGGTTTCACGTCTTTTCTTCAGAAGATATCCTGTTCCACAAAGTTGTGTTACTTTGCTTGTTGGATGTTCAGTTTTAAATTGAGCATTTCCAGTAACAGGTACAATGAATCCTACAGACGAAATCTCAGGCCCATCGCAAACTCAGTCTACACTTGTTTTCTCATGTGGATGTGTTGCTGCAGATCCCTCTACAACTAAACCTGTCCTCTCCCTCACCCTGCTAATTTAACTGGCCTAGACTTGGCATGAACTATAGTATTTTCAGGAACTGTCCCCACCCCTTTCCTTTGGACCACCGTGACCTTCACAGAACTGTACGTTGGCAGTCACACTGGCCTCTTCACACTGGCAACTTGTAGCCCACTGGTGAATTTGACACTGGAGAAAGTGGTGATGGAATTCACTAGATGCTAGAAAACCAGTAGGAATGTCTAGTGTGTAGATAGACTGGAATATAATAAGTAATCTAAACGTGGGTCATGTCCAGTGCAGTGCTGAATAGGATGCGGAGTGATCTGGAGTGAATAGCAAGTGAGACATCTCATGGAAGCCCCAAGCTGCATCCAGAACATTAGCTTGTTTACCTTCATCTGCTTCCACCCACATTCTGCCCCCCCCACAAAAAAAACAGCACCACGGCAATTCTAAAGATGGAACTCTGCGGATGTCTCCCACAGATGTTTGGTGGTAATAGAAATGTCTGAGGACCTTATCAAAAGTGTCTAATCCCTGGCCCGTTTCACAGAGGGATAGGGTTACCGCAGATGCAGCCTGCTTTCACGCGCTGCCTTGCTGCATCTGCCTCAGCTGCTCAGCGTTCCCATGACATCTGGAGCGCTGGCATGACCGAGGCGTGGTAGAGGAAGGGGGCGAGCCCGGAACGTTCCCAGGGTGAGCTTCGCTGTCTTCAGAACATGCATCCTTTCCCTGGTTCCTCTACTTCACCTTCAGAGATGTGAGGGAGGATCCAAGGAGGTAGGAAGAGAGGAAAGAGAGGGAAACTGCATCAAGGTGAAGACGTTCGATGCTGCGAAAAGTGTAATAGGGAAAGGTTAAAGACATTAGCGTGTGATAAAGATCATTACCTTGAAATAAGACAGGGAATCCCGGAAAGAAATGCAAATAAAATGACAGTGTAACTCTAAAATGTAAATGAAGAGTGAAATAACCTTACACTTGAGACCCCCCCAAAAAATCAATTCCTCAGAATATTCCTGGTGAATCTGATAGCTGTGAATAGTATTCTCCATAATTTGTGTGAAATTTAGTTTTTTTTCATTACAATAGGGTGATTCAGCCAGCGATTATCTACACTTGACTGCACAGCTGAGATGCATGCTGTATTTTCTTAGGCCTGGTAATGCCAAATTCACAGGGAGGGATGGAAGAAGCTACCGAGCTCATCCTTTCTGCACTTTATCGACTGTAACTTAGATGGCATCAACGCTTTATTGTTCACTCATCCCAGGGCAGTCTTCTTGACCTCTATCTTTTTATGGTCCTCACCATGCTCTCTCTTTCTTCCCCATTCGGTCCCAGTCTAGAATATCTCACATTTCTCCTCTTGTAGGGCAGGACTGCTGCCTGATCCAAGGAAACATTCTCCTGTCTTCCTGTAATCCTGTTCCTCCAACCCTCGTTCCGTAGAGAAGGAGCAGGCATCAGGAAGACCTTGGGGATCTACTTCAGCCAGGGTCATCAGGGTGAGGTATAGAGTTCCTCTGTCCTCGCTGCACCATCAGGCAATCTGCCATCCCCTCCACTGTCACAGCATTCATCAGCGCTGAAGACACCAACATGCAGCTCAAGGTGCAAGCTAAGGGATTTCACGATGAGATATGAGAGATTTATGTTTTATTTAATTCTCTGTCCTATTTTGTCAAAAGTACATGAAAAAGTATCGGCTTTGTGACACATATTTTAGCTCCGGCGCAACGTGTCGTCAGAGCAGTGAGCCTTGCTAGACAGGGGTATCCATTAGTCACTTTGTCAATGTAGTTAGTCAAACATGGCTGAAAACATCAGCATAATGGATGACATGCTGAATCTATTAGCCATGGGAATAATTAAAGTCAGGGGAAAACAGTCATAAATATCTCATGAGTTTTCACTTGAACGGAGACTTTAGCATTTGTCTATCAGCGCTGACTCCCAGGCTTCGTGACCCCTGTCACAGCCTTGCTGCGAGCGTCTGGGAGGCGGAGCGACAGGTGCAGGCTGATGATGTCAGAGGGCAGTTTGTGTTTTACACCCCGGGCTCTGTTCCCATGGTCACCGTGGCTTCATGGCAGCAATTGGTGAACAAATGGAGTATGACACCAGCATCATAGCTATTAGGCCAAGCAGTGGGAACACCATCCTATCACACTACGCCTTCACACTCTCTGAGTACTGCAGCTTACGTAACACGACTTTCTAATGGACAGCAAGATACTCTCTGCTCGTAACAATTGGGAAACAAACTGCAAACTGGTGATGTATTCTGATATGTGACAGTAAATATCTGCCAAACAATCATCCACATGTTTCTCCCTCCTTGGTAAACAACAGATGGTACTTGAGCAGCAGATAGGATGAATAAAAATCCCCGTCCCACAAGGACATTTTAAAGGGACTGTATGACTGTGTCTCTACCTTTATGTCTCAGGACTGGTCAGGTGGTTTAAACTGGGACCCCAACATCAAAACTCTGCTTTGACATCAAACTCTAACCCCAACATTAGCAGGACCACCAGCTAGGAGCAGGTCTTACGTCTGTATGGGAAAAGCCTAGAAAGACAAGGATGCAAGAATGAGCGTGATGCGTGGGAGCCCCTGGTGAGATTACTGCCCCTGGGCACAGTTGTTGAGCATAAACACTCTCTCTCACACCCTCCAGACGGAGGCTGGGACTGGGCACCGAGTCCTGCGGGCTGCTGGAACGAATAGCTACCCAGTTAGCGTTTCGCTTGCCCAAGGGAACGAGGAAGAGGTGGCCATGTAACGTACCCTGACGGCCAGCAGATCTCAGCCAGATGTTGGCTCCCTCTCGCTCTCTTACATCGCCTGCTTCAAACGCCGGTGATGAAAACGGCTCTCAGTGATGCGTGTCCTATGCAACTGATGGGTCACATGCTGTGGGAATTATACCGTTGTAAAAATAGTTTTAAAAGACTCTTTAACAAATAGCATGCTGGGCTGGAATCCAGCAGGGAAAGTGTAACACTGGCTGCTTGGTTGCGATTGCGGTGTCGTAATTTAAGGACAAGATCGGAGGAAAGTAATTTGCCTGAAAGCTCAATTCAACCTTTTCAGGTCAACGCCTTGCGAAACTATTATCATGTCGCCGTTGGTCAAATTGTCTTATCATCTGGAACCTTCTACTCCACTGCATATCTGGAGGTTTCTATCTCGCTGTCCTATAGCTGAGTCATCATGCTGACTATCACAAGGTACATGTATCCTTGTTCGCTATCTCTCCTCTCGCTACAAAGGCATACATCCATCCCTGGGTGTGACAAAGCCTTACAAGGTTATTAAGTTCAGGCTTGGGGCCAGTTGGAATTTACATGCCAATTCCGGCACACAGAGAAATCTCTCAGGACTTTATGGACCACTAAAGGGTTTCCATGGCAGTTAGTGTGGAACAGTTTTAGGGCTTTTTGCCTGGAAAGGACTCATCAGCAAAGCAGCAACATGGAAGAGTACTCCCTTTACTGAAGAATACTACAGTAAACGGTCTATCTTTAGACACCTCATCTGTCTTTTGCTTTAAATGGGCTTTTTTTTACAGTCAGGCAATCTGTTCACACTGCAATCATTCAAACGTTTATTATTTAACATTTACCTTTTTAATTTTTACTGTATATTGGGGACTACTATAAATAATCTGTGTTTGTTTCAGGAATCTGGCAGTTTCCTAGTCAAAGTTAGCAGGGGGTGCATTTCCTGGCAAGGCCATTTTGATCGCTGTCATCAGGGTGACTTTTTTTCTGAAAAGCTGAAGACGTTTTTTTTTGGAAAGAAAGTTCAAAATCATTCAAGCATCTGTTTATTTTTCATTTGAAACTGTTCAGAAACAACCAAATATGCTTGTTATCATTGTAAAAATGAAACTGTATTTTTTGATATGCAGTTGAGTATATGTCTTTTAAACATGCTTGTCATGTTACACTGCTACGCGTAAATACAGTATTCAAGTATTTCTTTTATGTTTCATATAAGTCACATTTGCATTACAGTACTGTATTTATGTCCTTTCAAAATAATAACGTTGCTTAGCTCATCACAATGTCAAGCTAATATTCATATGTTTGACACTCAACTGTATATTTGAGACTTAAGGTATAATTATTATAGTTATGAAGTTATGTGCATTTTTGCATCCTCAACATTTTTTGGCTTCGATGGCCTTCATTAAGGGGGTCCATTTGGAGACCTTGGGTATACTCCCCTTCTTCCACTTGTCTTTGAGCATCTTCGGCCCGTCGTAATCATCTGCCTCGGACGTGATCTCCATCTTCTGGATGATGAGCTTCAACAGGCTGTGCTGTTTCTCCAGCAGGCAGGACATCTCTTTCATCCTGCACATGGGAACGCATGCTTGTGTCACATGGGAACAAACATGTGTGTCACATAGGAACACACTGTCATCACTCGGGAACACAAACTTGTCTTAGATCCTCTAAGGCACACCTGTCCCTCACCAAAAGGGCCATCAAGTTTGGCAGTTGTAGAGGAGTGTAGCAGGTAAGCCTTACTTCAACTAAGGTTCCTTGAGAACAGTGGACATCATTTGCTGATTCAATCTTATCCTGGACGTCTTTTCATTACAAAGGGATTCTCTAATTGAAGTTGGTGGACCTACTCAAAATAACCACTAGGGGTCGATCACACACTCCACTATCAAAGCATGCTGAGGCAACAATGTCATGGCTATAACAGTTCATCAACAAAATGCCTGTTTTCTCCCTCAATTGTGTGAGGTAATGGTTTTGTGCTTACATTAACAGTAATTTCTTCAGAAATACTAACACCCATTACTATTGGGTCCCTAAAATCTGAAGTCCAATATTTTGTCAACTAAGCCTTTGGAAACAAAGGTGAAATTTGGTTCAATGTTACCGGTGTCTAGACAGTATAAGATGTTTTGTTTCTAGTGTCCTCTATCTATAAGTACCAGTTAGCCCCCATCAGTAGTGTCTGGGGAACATACTGGACTCTGAGCAATGGGCTTTTTTGATAGCAGTTAAAGTTTCTTATCATTTCTTAGTCATTTAAGAAAGCTACTTAGGATGCCGTGAATTAAGATCCACGTTTCATAGCATTTTCGCCGGTTTAGTGTCACTTGAACCCCAACGCCATAGGAGGGTTAGGAGGATGTTGTCGCAGGATAGTATCCCTCTGTTGTCTGTTACCTGTACTTCTGCTTCTGCTGTTCGTTCTCAAGCGGTGTCAGATCCTGGGAGTTCTGCAGGTGTAGACGAGTTCGTCTCTTCGTAGTTTCTCCCATGTTAAACAAGACCTGTCGACCCCAGAGATTGGGATTGGAATCATTCTTATGACAGTGGAATTTGACTCTTTGCTGACTGGACATAGCTGAACTGACAGCAGAGTCAGACATCTCTAGTCTGATTGGTAACAATCACTGAAGTGACAGGAGTGGTTGTCACACGTAAGTCAATAGTCCTACTGGATTGACTAATTCGACATGGTCAATTCTACCTTGGAACACCTGCGGTTGGGGTAGATGGTAATGGAAGGTTTGTCGACACGTTTCATGAACCAATAAGGCAGCCGTTCTTCCAGATTAGTGTGGAGGTCGATCTAAAATAATAAAGTGAAGCATTTGAAGAAGGTTGAGACTGAGATTTAATAACACCATAATTATTGGGATGATTCTGGAACAGCCAAAAAAGCATTGTAATGCATTGTAATGTGTTGACAAAAACTTGCAGTTAGCTAACACATACCTGCATTGCTATTCTCTTCAGGGCAGCATTTCTCTGTACTTCAGCGATGTCTCCTACAGCCAAACCAATCTACAACACAGCCCAAGTGAGACAAAAAAAGAGGCATCGACATTTGCCATGTCAAGCAATTAGCGGCTACATCCAGAATTGACCTGCTGTTTCTGTGAGAACTCTCGCTTCCTAAATACACTCTCACCCAAGTCAAGCAGTGTTCCATGGATGCTTACCAAGAGGTTCATGAGTAATATAGGCATGAGCAGAACGAAATTCACAAAAATGATGAACGTCAGCAGGGGGAAAGGAAGCTCGTTGTTCAGGTACGCATTCAGGAAGTTGTCCTGGTAGTTCAGCTCTCCAACCATCATCACAAAGGTCTGCATCACAGAGAGGTCTAGACGACTGAATTCACTCTATAAAGAAAGTAACAGGACATTCTGATTCGTTGGTTGAAAGGAAGAATCAGAATGGAGTGTATGTAAAGAGTGTATTGGTCACAAAGGAACCTTTTCATAGATTCACAGACACGGGTCTGTTCTAACCTGGTTGAGCATGATGGCATAAAAACCCAGGCCAAAGGCCAACATGAGGAAGAAGAACAGCACTATGATGCAGACCAACGTCTTCATGATCTCGCCAAACATGACCACGTAAATCCCAAAATGCTCAAACCTGAGGAAAGGAGCGGACGTTGGTTCTGCCCTTGATGCAGGAGCGTTACTATAACAACGCGGACACGTTTCTACTCCACGTTGGGAAATAAGCTGAGCGATACGACACCTTTGGAGGTAGAGGAGGAAGTTGACCCAGGAGAGGAAGATGGCGTAAGCCCCAGCCTGCCAGTGCAGGGTCCCCGATGAGTTGAAGAAGAGTGGGATGATGAAGAGGAGGGAGAAGACAGCTGCGAACCAATCCATCGGGTTGGTGGCATCTTTAAAATAGTTCATCCTCTTAGAGGGGGGACATAACACAGTGTATGAGATGCAGTTTACGATAAGTAAAGCTCATGAACACAAATCTCTCCCAGCTGGTCAGCAGTATAATTTTGACAACTGCCTCCTGCTTTTGTCTCATATAAGCCATATACTGCACAAAAGAAAAACAAAGAAGTGAACACTGACTGGACTGTAAATTTAAAAAGTGCCCACTGCAGAATTTTTATGTCGCTGGCAGAGAAAGTTCCCATGATGCTGTCCGCTTGCTTTCAATGTCAGTTGTACAGCTTCAGTGTCAATCATTCAGCTCCAAATCACCAAGAACCAGATCCATCACTCCTGATGGTCCGGGTGACCTCCATCCGAGGTTCCCCTGCAAATGCTGCAGGGGAAGGGGGGGACGGGGGACGGGGGGGGGGGGGTGGAAGGGGCAGATTTATAGGAAAGGCAGACACACAGGGTCTGTATAATACCTGCTGTGAGATCTGCACCACTTCCTTCACAATCCCATGGATGTTCATGAGGAGCACCATCACCATGCAGAAGGACCTGGACACGCTCTGCTGTTGAGAAAACAGGAACTATGTTTTCAGAGTATTCAGAGAAAGGACCAGACCCAGAGCTTACACAGAGGAGTTATTAAACAAGCATTAACTCTGATGAGCCCGTCATCAAATTGATTCTGCCACACTGCTGTCTCTCCAGCGAGAAACTGCATTTACCCAAATCCTCCCAGACGCATTGTTGATGTAACGTGCGGGCGTGGAAATCTACACGCTTCTAAAGACAAATAATAATGAGTGAGGTGACGCGCTCTCTGATCTCCCACAGCTCATAATGAAAGTAAATAAACAAAGTCATAGGATAAGGACAAGGTTATTACGTAGGCAATACACATGTGATGATGACGGAGCACGTTCAAAGCAATAGGACATGAAATGATCTTGTCAGTGGCAAGGAGAGCTGGCTGACGGGGTTGGTTGGATTTCAATCAAATGAATGTGACCCCATTATCACATGCACACAGGATGGTGGTGACGCCATCCAATTCAGTCTATCTAATGTTCACCTCTACCTACGTCTGAAGTCATAAAGGCAGACTTTTACGACTGGAAAAAGGGGCATTACATTTCCCCCAGCAGAGAATATGCGCATGTATTAATCAACGATGTTCTATTCGCATTCATTCCAAGATGCTCCAAAAACCGCATCATTCTGGCAATCCTTTCTCAGAGCACTCGCCCTCCTTTGTTAAACCTCAGCGATATTAAAGTCTCAAAGCATCTGTTCTCTCATTTCATTGAAGCTCCCAGTTCTTCCTCGCATGAATAATCTCAATGCTGCCAACCGAGCAACTGGCACACTTTAACACCTGCTAGCATTAGCACCTGCTAGCATTAGCACCTGCTAGCATTAGCACCTGCTAGCATTGGCATCTGTACCTCCGTGAAGGATATGGGAACCATGTTGACTGATGTTTGGTTGGCTGGGCCAGTGAAGCTCAGAGTGGGTCTGAGGGTGATTATGAGGTGGGTGAGAGGTAGCAGGCCTAGCAGGTAGACAAACAGGTTGAGAATATGGGCCTTGCTTCCATATGCCAGCCTACAAGAAAAGGACCGCAGGAGTGTGACCATTATTCTCCACAGCAGAGGAGTGTAACAGCAAAGGAAAACATTTTGTTAGGCGTTAAAATTACATTAAAGTGGGGAAATACACTTTTAGGTGCATTATCCATGTTAGAAATGATTGATTTCTGCCAAGTCATTGTGAATACTTACCACTTCATCTCCAGGTACTTCTCACAGACTGAGTGGCTGAGAAGTTCTATGCGGTTTAGTTGCACCATGGACTAAGGACACAGGAAGAGGACCTTTGACTTAATGGAACAATCATAGCTGCAATGACAGGGAATTCTGTAAAAATACAACTCACGGTTTGAGTCTTAATATATTTTTCTCCCCTTCTAAGACAACAAGGTTTGCAGTCCAAAGATCAAAAGACAAACTGTAGACCTACTGCATAATCATAACATATTTCCATGTTACCTACTATGATGAATGGTTGTAGATGAGTGTGTTCCAATGGAAGACAAACACGATACAAATCTAAATACCATTTATGCAACTTAAACAACAAGCATGAAAATGTGTCTTCAATTCAACTGTCTACCTATGCTTTTCAAGCCAGCTTTGGGTAACAGTAGTAAGATCTGGAAGAATACTTAATGTCGTGCCAAGCACACAGTTTTTCAAACAGGAGGAGAGCTAAATAGGTTAGAGTCCTTACATTCAGAGCAGCCAGTGGCTGGATGTGCAGGCTTTTGTCGTTCCCTGAGTGCTTCTTCAGCGCCAATGGAGCTTGAAGCCACTGGAAATTGTATTCAATCTACACAATGAAAGGAAATCAACCATAAACTTTTCCCAATGCTGTGTTTATTCAAGGTGCTGAAAAAAGTGTGGATAATTCAAAGGTGACTAGACGTCTCGATCATTCATGGACTAGCGAAGATATCCTGTGAGTGTTAAGTTGTGCAAGTGTGTTGTACAAGAGACCTACATGGTAGTCAAGACTGTTGGCATCGTCGTCCGATTCTCTCACACAGCTGTCCAGCAGGTGCTGTCCAATTAAAAGGCAAATTAAAACGCCATCTGAAGGCACACATTGGCTTTCCACCCATTCTACGTTGGAAAAACTACTTTAAAAAGTTTTTGAATAGTCTTGTTAGATACAGTTGTTGAGAAATTCCTTGGATTGGTGCTTAGAAGTCAAACCTTGCAAGACTCGGGCAGAAACTCTATCATGTCAAGCACAGGGCATCTCTGGTCAGTGCCGTGCCTGAATGATGCAATTGCCTCAGAACATCTGCATCACAAAGACCCACCATTCAGAGATGTCAAACGCAACTTAGCCATCGTGAACACTTTGTGTTTTTAGATCGATTGGATGTCAGATGTTACCAAGAGTATTACCTGTCACTGTCAATGACTGTATTGACCACTTCCTTTTTGCCATGTTGTATGGCTTCGTGGAGGAAGGAGGAGTGGTTCTTGTTGAGAATAAACTCCGCCCCCCGTCCCAGCAGCAGCTTCACTGCTGCAACATGGCCCTCCTTAGCCGCCATGTGTAATGCCGTGCTCTGCAATGTCAGAGGAACACACAGCACACAGTGAAACACCTCACGGATCCGCTCGTGTTGAACGCTCGAGTCCGTCTGTGAAAGAGGCGCAGCAAATCTGCTCTTTGTTCCATCTGAACAATTACACACCTAATTTAACAAAGCAGCCAAACATTATTCCGGACAAAATCTTAAATGGTGTTTCTAACCGACGGAGGAATGCTCACAGGCTATCGAAAACCTGGATTTATTCTAGCATTTCACATTTGTATCTGATGCTGAGTTCAAAGGTTAAGAGAGACTTTCTCATTGTCCTTGACAAGTCAACCCTCCACCGCCTGATCAATGGCCATTCGTATCTGATGAACCAGCTGCAGTTATACGGGAGTCTTACCCCGTCCTCGTCAACCTTGTCCAGGAGTCTGATGTTAGAAGTCAGCAGGATGGTCATGGTCTGGGTGTATCCTTCTGCTGCAGCATGGTGTAAACACGTCCAGCCTTTATAATCACTGCCATTTGAAGACAAACCCGTCAGGAATAGACTTCTTCGACGTACACCACACGCTTTCAAATGCCTTTTGAGGCATAAAGCTATGGATAATTTGACATCCATATTCACCAAACGAAGAAAACTGAAGGAACATGTACTGAACTTAATTCCATTTCATTGTTGTATTTCTCAAAGGTGGGAATGTGGTAGTATGAAGTGCACGGCTTCTCATCAGACATGTGAACGTGTGTGTATGTGTAGACACGCCTGAGCGTGTCTTTAGTTTGACGGCTGCCTGGCCTTGCTGCTTACCTGTGGAAGAGAGCTCCTCTCCGCAGCAGGAGCTCCACTACCTTGGTGTGACCCGCTCCTGCTGCCAGGTGGAGGGGCGTCAGGCCCCGCTCGTCCCCCTCGTTCAGCAGCCGCGAGTCAGAGAGGGTCTCCAGCAGTCTCTCGCAGGTGTTGAACCGCCCGAACCTGAAACAACACGGCCAGACGACGAGGGGGTCAGGGATTCGGTGGGCAGCCACCGTGAAAACGGGAGGAAGATGGAGAGGAACTGAAGGAGCGGAAAAGGAGGGAGAGGAGGAGGAGGGAGATGGAAATAAGGAGGGAGAAGGGAGAGAAGCAGAAGGAGAACAGGGGAGGCAGGAGAAAACAAAGATGGAGATTCAATGAAGAACAACCAACTAGACCTTCATCTGTCCTCCAGCTATAATGCTATGGATGACCGCCAGTGAAGAATTGAGCGCGGAACAACCTAATGGACCTCTGGGTCACACTATGGATAACATTCAATTACATGTGCCTTGCTAATTCAATTCCACTGCAGAAAGCACTCTATGGGTGACTAATTAATGATTAATGATTAAAATGCGACTTTGTGTCCACACTGTTGTCATTTATCAGCAATGAGCTCTTAAGAACACACAGTTGGAACCTTATTCTGTTGAGTGGACATGGAAGGTGACTTGGAGAGTCCCAGCAGGGGAACACACACACATACCATGTCAATAGCAAACCTCGCCATGCCAGATGACAGAACAAGGTAAATAGAGGACAACAAGTCCAACTCACTGGGCAGCAAAGTGCAAGGCGGACTTCTTGTCTTTGGACTTGCGTTCCAAACAGAGCTGCCCCGAGATCCCCAGCATGTTCCTCACAGACTCAGGGATGCCGAGCCTGCAGGCGTAGTGGAGGGGGGTACAGCCCTCGTGATCCTCATCACTCAGCAGACCCTTTATGATGCTGTGCTGTTGGGAGACATCGCACACACACATACATATAGATACACACACACGTACACACACGTCCACACACGTCCACACACATATACACGCCACACATACACACATGTACACACGCATACACACACAACACACATACACACATGTACACACATACACACACCACATGTACACACACGTACACTCATACACACACCACACATACACACACGTACACACACCACACATACACACACGTACACGCTCATACACACACCACACATGTACACACACATACACACGCCACACATGCTCACATGTACACACACATACACACAGACACATACACACACCACACATACACGCACACGTACACACAAAGAAAATCTTATGGCAAGAGACACAACCAGACAGAGATATCACTTTCACATCACTCGCACATCCAGAGAGGATCCAAGTTCATCACCTCTGTTTCAATTTGGCTTGTTCCTCTGCAAAGCACAAAGTGTAACAGCCACGCTTGGCACAACTTTAAACGTGTATTTGGCCCGGAGACAAGCTAATAAACTTAAACCGAAGACAGGTGTAAAAGGCTAACTATGTTTGGAAACAAGCAAGAAGATTTTATTGTCATTAAAGGCATCAATAATCACTAAGAGGAGAATCTGTGATGTTGGTCACCTGTAGCACTTCCTGAGTGAGGTTCCCAAGGGCCTTGGGCTGCAGCATGGCGAGGTGGAGAAAGTTGCAGCCTAATCGGTCTTTAATGTTAACGTCCGCCCCTTTGGATCAGAGGTGCACAAACACACACACACAAAGTCCAACACACACACACACACCCAAACCAAGACACGCACATGCACAAAGCATGCTTGCTTCGATGATGTCACCGTGCTTCTTATTGTGACCTCTGGTATGTGAACCTTAATCTCACCGTGAGCCAGCAGGAGGGACACAGTTTTCCACGCTCCGCAGCTCGTAGCCAGCAGCAGGGGGGTGTGACCCTTGCAGTCCACGCTGTTGATGTTTGACCCCTGCGCACACAATCAACACGCAGCTGGTCAGTTCAATCATAACACACCCGATTCAACCAGGAGACAAAAGGACAACCTCCGTAAACACAAAAGAACAATAGCAGGGACGTCCTTTAAACAGTTGTGCCAGTGGAAATGTGTTCAGCGAATCGCCATCCAACCTGTCATTGTGTTTTGTCACACCTGCAATAGATGGGGTCTATAGGAGCAGTCAATCAATGTCATGGTAATTATCTATTCGTAGTCTGTACATGTAGCACAATAGAGGACCTGATTATCCTCTGATCGTATCAACCCATGTGACTCTGTGTGAGACTGCATGTGTGTGTGTGCAGGTGTTCAAGTTGTATTTACCTTTGACAAGAGGTACTCTGCCAGGTCTTGGTGATCAAATATTGTTGCCCTGAAAAGGAAATATACAATTTGGAATGAATTTAATCTGCGATTGTACTGTCCTACTGGCCAACTACGTGCTGCGATTTGACATCTGATTACTTTGAACCTGAGAGTTAAATAACGAAATCCAATATTACAGTGCACACAAACATGGGGATTTGCCTTCAACCTACATCTCCCGACCATGCGGTGGGATGAACCTGGGTGTCTCCACGGTGACGGGAGGCTAGGGAGCCATATGGGGGGGGGGGGACAACGACAAGGGGGATTTACCAGTATTGATTGAATTCCAAGAGATTATAATCCGGAGATAACTGAAATAAGGTCGAACGGAGGCCAGGGAGGTTGAGTGAGTTCGGCTTTGTCGGAAGCTTGTGTTCCTGGATGTTTGGATGAGGAGACCAAGCCTGTTAATGATGGATGAACGGCGATGACTGAATGCTTAAGAGATCAGTCATCACTGGGAGGCAGTGTACCGGGGTGGAACACATCGATATGAAAGGGAAGGGGAAACCGATCAGGGTGGGTAAAGGTTTGTACATGTTGCCTTTATTGCAGTAGACGTTGTGGTTTTTGTTGGTGTTATGTCTGTTTAAGGGAGGAATATCTACAAGCTGTGAGACAAGTTGTGAAAGTGTGAACATGTCTCTCTTTTCTGCGCACACATCTTCGTTTCAGATTAAGGGGATGATCAAGGCGTATCTTTACGATTGCTTGAAAGAGGTAATTTCCTGTCCTTACGCACGCTTTTTTATCATTTGTAATTGTGATTTTACTGTATGTGTTTTCAGGTGGAATCAATTTCCTTTGCACAGCACGCTAGTGTAACAGTTGTCTTAGTAATGGGTCAGACAGCAACAAAAAAAAGCTTTAAACCAAAGTTTAAAATACAGATTTAAAAATACATGCACGGAAGTGTACGCCTTCACTGTATATTTGCGCGCTTGTACTATATGCATACATGTGTTTAAGGCTAGTTTGCATTGATGAATGATTGAAGTAATGGGTAAAACAGGTGTTTTGAACAGGTGTTCAAAGGTGCTGCACCTATGGAGCGGAGTCTGAAATGCCCCATCTGGGAGGTTTATGATGTCATCCACTTTAGGGTAGGAACACAGCATCAGTTTGACTGCTTCTATTGCCCCCTGCGTGCAGGCAAAGTGCAGTGCCGTGGACTTGTCGACCTGAACAGACAGACACGTTAGACACAACTTTGACCATCTGGATAGACTCAATATAGACTTAGTGAACCATTCAAGATACTGTATATTCAAGGCTTTTTCCCCTCACAGCAAACTCCCTTAGAAGATGCTAACCAGACAGAGGAGAAACCACACACACGTCAGTCTACAGGTCTGTGGCACACATTACGATTAATGCTGACCACAAGACAAACGCTCAGAGTGAAAACACTTAAAGTAGGATGAGGGCCCCGTGAAGGCTCCCCTGGTGTAACATGAGAAGGGCCCCGCCCAGCCCTGATGGGGCCTGATGGGAGAGGAGGCGCAGTAACTCAAGCCCACATCAGCACACAGAAGAGAGGCCAAGTCCCACTCAGCTACACAACATCAAGGGGGTCATCTGCATCCAGCCAACCAGCTGAGAGCACTACTGCACTCAGTCCTGACAGAGTCAGCTGTGCCAGGGGATTGTTGACACTGTCGTTGGTGAACAATAATAACACACCTTTGTACTCCTTTTGAATGACACGAACGAGCGTGGTAAAACAAATGTAAATACTTTCATTTTGCGCTTTACGGAATGACTAGAATGGCAATCTGTCATCAAAGTGTAGGTCACTATCCAATGCAAATTCAGTTGCATGTGTCAGCGAGGCATGTAAATCTATTTTTAGGGGCTGGGTGAGTGGAATAGATTGCTGCGTCACAGTATATTTCCACAGCCAATTGCCATTTCGACGGGCTTCATCTCAGAGCAGCTGAGATGGGATGGGTGCCAAATGGGTTCAGGTGTTACCTGCTGCTGGTCAATCCTGGCTCCTTTGGCGATGCAGAAGCGGATGACCTCGATGTTGCCCCCGTGCACAGCTAGGTGGAGCGGGCTGCTTTTGGACTTGTCCAGGTAGTTGATGTGGCTTTCCACTGGGTGGTCAAACTCCACCCCTGATTGGCAGAGGAACACAACATCAGTTCTTTTCCTCTTAGACATGGTTTACATCTGGCGTGGTACGCCCCAACGGCTAAATGAAATCAGCAAAAAAAACACAGAAAAACGCCAGAAACATGACAAATATTTAGGTTTTACGGTTCTTTAAACATCCTCGTGGTCCGGTGTGATTCACCAGTAAACCTCCTGGTCCCATAAACAGTGTCAGTCTCACAGGCTCTGCCTAATATGAGGGCTTGTATAATATAAACATGCTGTTGTACAGTGAAGTTACGAAACACAATATCTGACTGGAAGGTGAGTGTCTTTTCCTTCTTTTTCTGGACTAATATGATTGGATTTCAACCCTGTGACCATCCCAAGTAGGAAACAGAGCTTCGGTCTGTGTCCTACCGGCCTTCAGAATAATGTCCATGGCTTCCTTAGCCCCGGAGAAGGCAGCAGCGTGGATGGCAAAGTGACCCAGCTTGTTCTGATGACACATCCGAGCTCCGTGTTTCAACTGAGGTGGGGCGGGAGAGAGAAGAGGGGAAAGTAAGGATCAAACGGAAGGAGGGAGAGATGAAGGGAGTGAGAGACGGAGGCAGGGTAAGAGGGTTTCAGTAGGTCTGAAGTTGAGCCGTGCTGTTCGTCGACGTCGGCTCAAATTCGGTTCCAGATCTGATCTGAACCCTGAATCTGAACCCATCTCCGCCTCTCCCGTGAGACTTGGTCAAACTCACCAGCGTGTTGAGGGCCTCGCAGTTGTTGATTGAGCAGGCCAGCATCAGGGGGGTGTTACCTAGGTCACCCTCCAGGTTTGCATCAGTGCTCTTGTTAGACAGCAGCAGCTGTGGGGGCACAGGGAGGTGCCGCGTGATAAACAGGAACAAGGTAGAAGGTGACAAAGCAACATCTGTCCTCAGTTCTCTTATCAAGTCTCTCCAAGTCAGTGGTTACAGGATGTGAGTGCATCTTTGGCCACCAGCCCAAAGTGCAAAGAGGACAGTTCTCCCCTTGTGTGTCAGCGGGGGGTCCACTGAGGGCAAGTCACGTCTGTTTATTTATGAAGTATATTTAAAAACAGCCGACCAAACGTCAACCAAAGCACAGTACAAAGTTGTTCAATCAGGCGACCAACAAACAACAATGCATACAACATTAGACAAACAAAAGAATGAAGATTGAGTGAATCTCGATCTGACTTGAAGGCCAAAGCAAGGGCAGTGGCCTGGGGTAGGGGGTGTGGGGCAGGGCAGGGTGTCAATAGCTCACCTCCAGCAAGCTGTTGTGTCCGTGGCTGACAGCCAGGTGCAGAGGGGACATGAGGGCCTTGTTGAGGACATTAGGGTCAGCTCCCAGCTCCAGCAGGATAGCACAGCTCCCCGACTGATTCCACTGCACTGCCCAGTGGAGAGGAACACTCCCATCCACATCACAACTATTCAGGTCTGAGGAGGGAAAGAGTGAACAGCCTTTACCCACACACAGACGCTCCCACCAGGATCGACAGTGAGACTCTTGCCTGGTCATGTTGGGATGGCAGCGTGGGTGTCTAAAGGCTGCAGCCTCACCCTTCTGGTCAGTGAACGAGGTGATGAAGTGGAGCACGCGGACATGGCCCCCTGCGGAGGCATGGTGCAGGGGGCCGGCCCCCACGTCGTCTCGCTCTCTCAGGGCCCAGGGGTCCCTCCTCACAAGGCTCTCCAGAGGCCCCAGATGTCCATTTGACACCAACTTGACAAGTAAAGGTTGAATAGGACAGAAAATAGTAGAGTACATGATCAGAGTGACAGAATAATAAAGCGCTGTCCAACTGACTATAGTTAATGAGTAGACTGCATTTTTGCAAGTCCATGTTTTTCTTCTAGCGCAGACTGTAGCATTTTCCTAGTGCTTCGGTTGGAAAGCCTGAACTGTTGGCCTTGGTTACTGTGAGATGTAATGAGTGACCTCCGTGAGAGGAGCATCGACGGGCATCGTTGATGAAGCATCACGTGAAAGCTCTGACTTGTGTAAATGTTTGTAAAAGCACCTCTGTCATCCTGCACTTCCTTCCCCACTACCAAAACAACAACAAAAAACGACTTTCTTAAACACCAACTGCTGTTTGTAATCAGGGACAAACAGTAAGATAAGACTCACTTGAAAGATGTTGAGGCTCTCCATGGGTGGATCGTCCTGGTCGATCACACACCTGTAGGAACTGTTCTGTCGCAACACCTCCCTGCTGAAATTCATTAATGTCTTTCTCGCAGAGGCAAATCTTCACAGGGGGGGAAATCGCTGGTAGGAATGAAAAACACACAAAAACACACGCACACACATTCATCAACCGTCATTCTAACGTTGATTGTTAAACCCAACAATCATCCGCCTTTCCAGCATGAAATGATTGTGACAGATTAGTTGACGTTCTCCTCGAGAGTCGGAAGCTTATGTCACTAAGGGGAAGATCTTCTGTCTGTCTGTCAGGAGCCGCTCTTGTCCAGATGTCAGCCTTTCAGGTCAGACCCTTTTTACTGCAAAGAAGTAATGAAGTTATCCAAAGTTCCACAGTAAATAGTAGTCTGTTTTGCTTCTTCCTGCCATCTCTACGTTTGCCTGGAGAGGGTGGGAGGATGGAAACTTGACCTGGAAGAACTGGAGTCCATGACTCTGAATTACATCACTTTTTTCTGGAGGATGTGCTAACATGTTTCTGCAACACAAGTGTTGCTAATACAAAACCTCTCAACATTTGTTAATAAAGTTCACAACAAAAGCATTTCAAAATATATGTTACCATGCAGAATCCTCTATCCTACTTTTTAAGCCTTAATAATTGTCACTTTAATATAATATAATATATTCTAATATTTCAGTGCATTTAGTGAACCCTGAGAGAATACGCTGGAAACGATCAAATGATGGAAATGGATGTAATGTAATTCTGGACTAATTGCACATTTCCTGATTATTATCAGCATTATGCTTCCTGTCATTGTCTGCAGTGGTGGAGCCAAGAATCATCAGGTCCACAATGAATTGGGCCTGTCACTTTGTTGTCTGCTGTTACCAAGTAGAAAGAGTATCTTTTCTTATTTACTAGCTAACAGGGTCAACACTGTTGCCAAGTGACGGAGGACCATATTATATTTACACAGTATAAGAACTTCAAAGGTCATCAGGACCCCACCTGTGAAATATAGATTTATTGCATTTGATTGGTCTTATGCTTTTTGTAGGTAATTGCTTCATTAATAGAATGGAGATGTGACCATGAGTGTGACAGTATTGATTCATTAAAAAGTACCTAAGTCCCTATCATGTACGTTTTCAGAAATGACTCAGTAACTAATGGCCAATACTTTTAGAAGCAGTAGTTAGATAGATAATATGTTGCAGTTCAGCATGACTTTAAACTTTATCACGTATATATGTTCATCATGTATTTTATCAATATAAAAATACAGTATAACAAAGACACATTATCAAGACAACCTGTTGCACATGGATTCACTATCCAAATGCTCACCATCCACACGTCTAAAGGAAGATGACTTACTTTAAAGAAGCACAGTCATTGATGTCTTCTTTGAATCTCCTGCAGACGTTTATGGAACAAAAAAGAAACAGAAAAAGACACAGAAGTACAGTACAGACAGAGACAAAGAGAGAGACGAGCACTGTAGATACAACAGAGAGAGACACACTGATGAACTGTAGGGACAAAGAAAGGAAGAAAGAGAGAGAGAGACACTGAGGTGTTATACAGATGGAGAAAGAAAGAGACAAAGAGATTGAGGTACAGTAGAGATGGAGAAAGAGAGAGAGACACTGAGGTACAGTAGAGATGGAGAAAGGTGAACACAGAGAAAGGTGCAGTCCTGCTCACCGTTTGCTAAGGGTGCTGTGGTGGAGACCAGCAGTCAGGTTGCGCTGCCTTCCCTTCACCGGTGAGGGTTTAAATACTGGGCAGCGGACAAAGAGCTCCCATTTCACAAGCTTGTAGATGGAGGCAGGACCATGAGACCCTGCCCCTAGTCTGCTGCAGCTTCTCCCCCGATGTAATCGAACAGGGCATGAGAGAGGAGCTCTCGTTTAGGAACACCATGGAGACAGCACATGCAAAACAGGCAGAGGAGTGCCCTCATAACCTAAAGCTGTGCACTGAAGAACATTGTCTCAACACAGTTATGGTTGTGGAAGTGTTTCTAGGCATTTCTTTGACCCATTTTGTCAAACCTTCATTCTATTAAATGTCTTTGAAGCCAGCTATGGCCTACGCTGTTCTCAACCATTCCAATAGCATGAACTGACCCACTGATGCAGAGAAGATAGATACACCACCAGGCCATGCACATCCCACTCACAATGGCTCTGCAAATGGGCGGAACAAATGAAACAGACCAAATAATCACAGGAATGGGACTAAACCATCCACTTACAGTCTGCAGACAGCTAAACCAGTGCAGCATCCAAGCAAGAGGTAAACACCCAGGCCACTTCCTGTTAAGAGGCCGGACCTTCATTAAAGCAAAGCAGTCCCTTTCAGTCCATTAAGTTCTCAACCATCTCATCATTTGTGTCTGGCCCACTTCTACTGTGCACATTAGAGTCCGCACTCCAAACCTCAACATCCATTCACCAAACCATGTTTGAGAGAGGTTTCATAACCTACACACTGTTCTGTCTCCATGGGAAAGGATGCCTCATTATGACTACACTAGTCTATTGTGTTGTACTTTAATGTCCTATCCTGTTATGTCCTATCCCAAATGTTATGTACTGCAATACAAGTTACTCTGCTGCACTATAATGTTATATCTTGTACTAAGGCCTACTGTCCACTGTAGACCACGTAACTGAATGCACTTATTCTCCGGTTTTCGGTAGGGCAGCGCATGGGTTCTAAAGTGCGCGGAGGTACGCATATACTCTTGTCACTCGTTATTTCATAAATGTGATTTTCTGTGTAGAAACACCCGTACACATGTCTGCTCACATTTTGTTGCGTACGCGCATTCGTCCGTTTGGCCTCTGGCCTTCAGCAGTGAGTCTAAGAGTGAAAAGAATCTAGCGACTATAATGGGCCAAGCCTGTCAACCAGTATTATATGAGTCAGCAGTTTGTGAATCATGTTAGCAGCAATCGGAGTACACCATCAAAGATCCTCGAACGAGAACAACGACACTGATTTCAAACTAACATTCAGTGCGAGAGCACCAGCAGGCATTTTAACAGATGCTCATTTAGGTTTCATTTTTACCTTACCTTCTCCACTGCCCCAGTAGACGGTACCTTGTTTGCAACTTTGAACAGCATTCACTATGAGGATTCGACGTAAAGAACGTGAAAACATATACACTTCCCAAATGTACGTAAATCGATAACAAAAACGTATCTCAAAAGAAACCTAGGACTCGGCTGCAGACCCAAATCATGTGAAGTTACTCCGCATCAGCCAGTAACTCTTTGGGTTTGACAGCTACTCACATTCATCCACTCTCCGCCGGCAGATGACTTAACTGTTGCAAGGAAATGCCGTTCTGAGATCCAGAGTGGAGAGCAGGTATGAGCTCTTATTCCACAAGGGAATGAGCTTTCTGTTGACAGTTAGTATCGCTATAGTGTTTATCAAGAGGGATTATCTGATAAAGTTCATAATTAACTAGAGATTAGCATGAATTACAGAATGGGAAGGGTCTAATGTATTGGTTTTATTTAGGCCTACATATGTGTCACCGAAAAACCTAAATATACTCCATGCTAACTTCATTAGAATCATATATTTATATTAGAGGTGTAATTAATTTCATTCAAAGCTTATTAAGTTAATATGGCAGACTTTGATTATTTGACCAATCATGTCTGTTAAACCAAGCTTTTGTATCAACAGTGTGTCCTTAGCAGTTATCCAAACTCTGACTCATTCTATCCCTTCATATATTCTATAATATCCCTTTTACTGTTGCAGGTGAGTGCATGACTTGATATACCTTTCCCTTGTCATTCTGAGTCACTATCATGAGTTCACCTGTTCATCATTACCTTCTGCTAATATTTATCTGGTTGCTGTCCCCTGTAGTTATCTAAAGTCATGATTTAGGTCATCTTTTATGAATATGTAAAGGCAATACACTGTAGTCAGAACAGCCCCAGCACTACAAAGTGTATTTGATCAATTGCTTGTTCAGTAATATGTGTAGGAGGTATAAGGTTGCTTTGGATAAACAACCAACATCCCTGCTCCAGACACAGCCTTCTAATGGTGTTTGTTCTGATCAGGGTGGGAGGATCTTGTTTCATTAGTTCAGAAAGAAAGAGAGAGGGAGAGAGAGGCAGAGAGGGAGAGAGAGGCGCAGAGAGATAGGCAGAGAGGGCGGTGACAGAGAGAGGGTGAGGCAGAGAGAAAGAGAGGCAGAGAGAAGAAGAGAGGGGTGTGTGAGAGAGTGAGGAAGAGAGGGGCAGAGACGGAGAGCTGGGGGTGCGAGAGAGAGAGAGAGAGAGAGAGGGGAGAGATCGGAAGAGCGAGGTAGAGAGAGACAGAGACAGAGAGCTGGGGGGTGTGAGAGAGAGACAGAGAGAGACACACACACAGAGAGAGAGAGAGAGAGAGAGAGAGACAGAGACAGAGACAGAGACAGAGAGCTGGGGGGTGTGAGAGAGAGACAGAGAGAGACACAGAGAGAGAGAGAGAGAGAGAGAGAGAGAGAGAGAGAGAGAGAGAGAGAGAGAGAGAGAGAGAAAGGACAATTCAGCAGCACACTATAAAACCCCAGACTACAGCAGAATCTGAAATATCAGTTTCATCTTGTCCTCTTTACATGTCATTAATGTTTACAAATGATGGTTGATTTCCTTTACTTCTAAAGACTTGTTACCATATTTTGAGAATGCCACAATTGTTTAACTGTTTACCATATTTTAATGAATGGGTCGTTATCAAGCTCTGTGGAAGCCTGATAATGACAATTAATTTAAATCCAGTGTTCTAGAGCAGGGAAACATCTAAAACTGTCTGGATAGTGGCCTTCGAGGACTAGCATTGGTCACCCTGACCTAGGAGGAAGTTGCGACATTATCCGATGTATGTATTGTGGCGTGGTAGAGGACTAAGTTGAGCCGAAGGAAGCTACGAATTTTCAGATCTTATGAAACTGCGAGCAAACGGTTGGAGTTGCATAATGTCGAGTTCAATATTGAACCATTGAACTGTATTTTATAATTTTGAACTATATTCAGTGTGGGTTTCTTTTCGTTTGGTTACAGTTTCTGTTAGTCAGACACTTGGGAATGAGAGCATACTGAGGTACTGGATGAAAGACAAAACCCTAACAAAAGGAAATTATGCTATGCATTTATACTATGATTTTATACATCCTGAATTGAAATATACTAACCCACGCATATGTGTTTCCTGTGTGTCTTTTCCTGGGTGACAACACAGTAATGAAACAGCAGGCGCTGTGGTTCAGGGAAATGGACATGTGCAGGACAGTGTTTAGTGATGCAGGCACAGAATGCTGTGTGAAAGCTAATGCAACGCCTGACTGACAGTCAGCTTTTTTCTGAATGGTCTTTTAATGTGGCATGGCAGTGACTCTAAATTATACATTGATGGTCTAATGCACACCGCCCAGTGCAGAAATCACCCAGCCATAAATGACACCTTTACGTACTCTGTAAAAACGAACACTGCCATGAGTCTGATGCACTAGCCATTACAAACTGTCAATCAGTTACTGTAATACTGGTTTTAACTAGATGCATACTTGATTAAAATCATACTGAGTACGTGTTTTGTCACTGTGACTATTGGCCACTCCTTAAGAACAGGAAATAGAAATAGTGTAGCAAATTGGAAACTGTTGTTCTATGGTAAAGTAATGCGCTGCGTTATAACTTCTGAACACATTTGTCAAGAACCATTTCGAAAGACCTAATGTGTTACTCTGGGTTCAGCATGAACATGCTGACATGCAAAGTGAAGAAGGAGAGATCTATGCAAAGTTCATTAACCACTCAAAATATCTGTCAGACAGGGGTGTTCTGAGTGCTAGCTTGAAGTGAAGGGACAGCACTGCATGTGTGTGTGTGCATGTGTCTGCATGTGTCTGTGTATGTGTGTGCATGTGTGTGTCTGTATGTGTGTGTGTGTGTGTGTGTGTGTGTGTACTCTGTGCATGTGTGTGTGTGTGTGTGTGTACTCTGTGTGTGTGTACTCTGTGTATGTGTGGATGTGTGTGTGTGTACTCTGTGTGTGTGTGTACAGTGTGCGTGTGTGTGTGTGTACGCGTCTTAATCAGCCTCTCAGGAGGCTCTGCCTGGTTGTTCTCTGGTGACTCAACAGCTGGCAAGGCTCCAGCTCACATCAGTGACACAGCCAGTCCAACACTAGAAAACCCCCAATACTAATCCTGCTGTGTTATACAAGGAAACATAAAGGCATCTAATATATTCAATGGTTTTTCCATCTGTGGAAGCATGTAGGAAGGTCATTGACTATGATACACATTCTGGTGGTCGGCTTGTCAACAGATTAAATTTACATTCATTCCAGGTTGATTTGAAGTGCCAACAAATGCAAGATCTTTGTCAGATTTGGATCAAGCATCTCTTCTGAATAAATCACTGTGAAATGCGTGTTCATTATACATTTGTGACAATTTAGCATAGAAAGCCCTTAGTCATACAGAGGATTAGATCATTTAACACACATGAATGAAGGCTTAAGGACAGAGTGATGTTCACGGTTTTTCTTTCTGCTTTGTGCTTTTAAAACTGAAGAACCATCCGGAATGTAAACGTACGGTACGCTGCAGTCTGAATCTCAATGATACAGAAATACAGGATGAGAGAAACTGGAGCTTGTCATTTTCCAGAGCTGGTGTTTGAAATCTTCACACACACAAAGCACAGTATCCTGTCTGTGAAAATTAAATGCAGCACATTACAGAACATTTTCAATGCAGGAAGACAATTTGACTGTCATTAGTACCTGGGTTAATGTAGATGTAATAGTCATTCCCGACCCCAGTTGGCCAGACAAGTTAACAGCACTGGGAATACTTCTGTACCTTATCTCTTGTCTGACAGCATAAACGCGGAAGTTGCTTTTTCATTTGCACTCAGTCTTTACCTCCCCGTTGGGGGCAGTTATGTGTGAATACATCACAAGACAAATAAAAGTCTTTTTATTTGAAATGGCAGAGCTTGAGCCATTCTTCACGTTCTTCACGCTGGTTAGTATTCCGTTTGTGAGGTGTGTGTGGCAGAAGCTGACCTTCCGCAGCTTGAAAGAGGACATGCTGATGGTATTTAACGAAGACAGCCTCCTTGCTGGTCCTCTAATTGGTCGACGGCTCACCTCGAACCTCCGAGATGAGATCTGCAGATCCGTCAGGCCGTGTGAGTTCCATGAAACAAGCGGGACCTTAGATCGAAGTTCCCAACCCGCACTTGTATCTCACTGAGAAAATACACACCTCTGCTTGCCGTCTCTGTCTGTTGTTATCTGCTCCGCTTGCTACCGCAGCGATACGCTCTGATCTCTGTCCCTAAAGCACACGGAAGCGGCTCTGTATTCAGAACGCCTCGTCTGTCGGGGGGGTTCGGCGAGGTTCGGGAGCTCGTGGCAAGGGAGCCAAGGTGAGGGGGAAATGTTGCAGAAAGCTACGCGGATCCACCGCGATCAACCAGACACGCGTTCTGTAGAGTGGCAGCAGGGGCATGATCGTTCTCCTCCTGCTCGTTCGGGTCAGAGTGCCGTGGGAGAAGACAGCAGGTGAACGACGGAGAGAGAGAGTAAAGGACCGAGTGAGAGCGAGGAGATGTAACCTTCACCGCTGGTAGCCACCCTATCTGCCTGGTTTTATCTGTGAGGTCAGGGTGTGCAGGCTAACAGCCTGACAGGCATGTTGGGTAATGAACTGCTTCCTCCCCATCAGGCGCTGGTCGAAGGTCAACCCAAAGGTCGCGATCCCACTCCAACGCCCCCTTGTTCGGAATGAATGGTTTTTCTGCGCAGTCTCACCTCACTGCGTTTCTATCAGAAAGCATTTGTTGTCCTTTTCAGGAACCCAAGTCGTGACCTGCTGTGGTTGTAAAACGTAAACACAGAGCTCTCCTGACAACCTGGATCACCATATAAAGAACATTTTTGTTTTAAACTGAGTGTGAATGGTTCACATGGATGAGCCTGTTTGAGTGCATTTACCTGTTGAGGAAAGACTCGGTTTGACAGACTGTTGGATAGAACTGCATGACTGTGTGCAGCAAATCTGAGAACAAACCAAAGTGTGAAGCTAATGAGGATGACTCCATCTTGTGGAGACAACAGATTTTTAACCGCATCATAACCATGGAGCAGGACGTTACAGTTTGAGGACAGGCATGCTTTTCAAACTCAGCATGTGATGTAGGAGTGTTTATTTATTTGAGCTTGTGAAGTTAGTGTGTCTGTGCTGAAGAGAAGATGGTCCCCTGTTTGATTACGCTTGTCAAGGACTGGGAGCTTCATTAAAAGTCCCCTCCCTCTCTGCTCATCACGGCTCTTAAAACGCACCTTTTTCTTTGGGTCTTTTCATAACGACTCCGTTAAAGACACAGATGTCTGAACGTCTCTCATCTCGTTAACGTGCGCCCAGCCTCAAAGCCATCTTCCCGCCCGCAAAAATCCAATTGCTCCAGATGAATCGGAAGTGGATTGATCTTTATGAGACGAGGCACTTACTGAGGTGATGAAGCCCCCTAAAAGATGAAAAAGAGAAGATGGGAGGGGGGGGAGGGGGGAGGAAAGAGGGGGGAGGTATCCTGAAGATGTGTTAGTAGATTCATTGATTCTTGTTTAGAGCTCCATGCTGAAACAGACTCATAAATGTTTGAGATTTAGGCCTTCAAATAAATATCCCCAACTTGCCTCCTCAGCAAACTGTAAATAACCCTACAACTTTAATCATCCACCTCCTATTTATATTTGGGATATTTATGGAAACTCCTCACTTGGCCAAGCTGTACTATCATGGTGATATCTTCATCAGTAATCCCTGTTAAACTCAGTTGTCAACCAAACTAATAAGATACCTGAGGTCTTTTTGACACAACACTGTATCAGGGCATCAAATGGTGCGTTTAAAGAAGTCGCTTCCCTTTCCTCCCTGAGGCTTGTCGTCAGCCCTCATCCTCCCACATCAGTTTCCCACGAACGCCTGGTCCAGAGGTGCAGTGCGAAGATGCCCTTTCCAAGAACATGGTCATTAGCACAGCACGCTGTGTGTGTGTGTGTGTGCTTCAGCCCTGCACACACTCTGGGATGGAACGGTGTGAGCTATTTTCTGGGCATGTATGTCACTGTTAGTGTGTGTAGTGTATACTTGTGGGTGTGTGCGTGTGGGTAGGCATGTGTGTCTACGTGTGTGTCTATGTGTGTGTGTGTGTTAACCGCTGTGTGGGTCTGGGCCCCTGTGAGTGGGTGGAAGTTTCACAGGAGAAGCTAAGCCACACAGCTGACCTTGCAGAGAAAACACATGCAATAATTTATTCATCGCTTATCATACAAGTTCCTGTCTATCTTCTGGCTGCGAGGAGAATGTTCAAAACATCTCTTTCTCTCTGTCTCACTTTTTCTGCTGCTCTGCTCCCATTTTTTGTTTTAATAGGCCTGTTTGCCTGCCCTCCGTCAACCTATTGATTTCTCCACCTCCCATGTCTAAAGAAAACCTAGATTGCGATCGTAATTGTGATCTAATCGCTTTGTTTTCAGTGACTTCTACCACTCTGTCAAAATTTAATTAAACCCCGTATGCTTTTCCTAGTCTTCTTCCATCTCTCATTGTAAAACTTCATCCACTGGACTCCCTTGTCTTCTGTGTCTCCTTAAACCCCAGGGCTCCACCCCTGCTGGAAGAATGCCTCTTATCGGACGATTCAGCCAGCGATGTGAAACAAATGGCTCTATATCCTGTGGGTTCTCCCTTCAGTATAAATGAGCAAAGAAAACAAAGAAAGCATGCAGGAATCACAATTTAAGCACCTCACCCAGGAGGGCTGCTATGGGGAGGGGAGGGGGGGTCATGATCAAAATGTAAAAATAAAAAAAAGAAGAAAAAAAAGTTGTTAAACCGGAACCCGACTAAATGTCATTTCAAAGGGAATGATCGACACTGCCAGTCCCGACCTTGAGATGCAAAGCACTCATGTCACGATTTCTTCTTAATGGGCCGAGTTCCAGCAATGTCCTCTCAATTTAGGGATTTGTTGCATTCAGAACAAGGGGGCAAAGAGTGCATCTTCTATTGTGTGTGTTTGCAAGTACTCAGCCTCAGATGTAATGACATCCGAATCATCTACGATGCTCGCAGGTCTGTGTGAGAGCTGTATGCATGAATGAACAAGGTTTGCTTGAATATGCATGAAGACTCCTGCAATTTAATATTTAGTGAGGTGTATCATGAGTCTTGGCTGGAATGCCCATTACTGAAGTGGAGATGGTCTGTAGTTACAGCCAGATGGATTCTGAATTGCTTTTCTAAATCAAAGCACAAAACCCTAATGGATGTATTCAAGATTGCAGCAGTGCAGTCTGGGGTGTTCAGGAGCACATTTGCTGTCTGCAAATGTTCGGTGCCGTGTCCAGCTAAGGGTTAAACCACCGCATCCACCCTTCAGCTCTGACACCACTGTTGGCTTTGCTTGATAGCCTGTCTCCCCCTTTGTCTGGTTACTGTGGGTGTCTGTGACAGCAGCAACAGTTCTATCACAATCAAACAGCCTTCCAGGGATACCTGGTAGAGATGTTGCTACCCAGCTTCACGCATCCTCTGCGGGAGCACAATGAAACATTCAGTGAGTCGTACTCCGCGTAATTAAACTCTATTAGCTTAATTATCCCTGCCTCTTTCGAAGTAATCAAGAGGATTGGGTTCAGCCATGCATTCTCTGACCTTCCCCGCAAGGTGTTTGTTACACGTTAAGCGTGGTGTCGCCATGGCCACCCTATCGCTGTTTGTCGTTGCGGGCCAGAGACTAACTCACCTGTTGCTCCCCTACATCCAAGGTGCGGTTCCTTCCGGCGGGGGTTATTAAAAAAGCGGTACCCCCGTTCTGTTCTGCCTCCTACCTACCGTACACCTGGAAACGAGCGCAGCGACAGCTCTCCGAGATCAGTCATGCACCTCTACTATCCGAGTTAGCCCAGGCTTGATCTGTTGCCGGGGGAGGTTACTGTTGCCGGGGGAGGTTAACGCACGAGCGCTGCAGCACCAGGGAAGACGGTGACGTCCTCCCAGGGTTCACCTTGATGACTTACCCACGGTTACCTTGGCAATAACTCATCTCAGGCCATTTCATCATCACGACCGACACTTTCAGAGCCAGGGGAACCAGGCTGCTGCGGGCGCGGGGGGAGGGGGGGCGGAGGGGCAGGGGGGACGTCGAGTGAGGAATGTGACAGGAGGGTGAGAACGTGTGATGGATGAGGGGAACAGCGGACGGCATGACAGGGCTTCTGCAGGCAGGCTTGTCAGCTGGGATTTGCAAGTTTAAGAACCCTCAGCAAGGGAGAAATAAAAGTGCTTTCTCACACCTCTGGGGAAAATGTGTGCATTGCAGCAGCCTGAAGTCTGCGGGTGACGGTGGCTTGCTCACCTTCTGAAGGAGCCTGTCTCCCATTGACAACATGTCAGTAGGTAAACACAGAGGAATTAATGGATAGGGTGATTGGCACACAAATAAACCCACTGATAAACATGTGGATAGCAGAGCATCCATCCTCCCCAGCGCACATCGATAAGAACCTTCGAGACATCCCTGCCTCTGGCGCTCTCGCAGTTTACACACAGATACAGTCTTCCACTACAGGTCTCAATTGATTGTGCATGCTCTTCTGAGGTGATGCTGGGGTGTTGTCAAGCCAACCAGTTGACTGCTCTTTCCCTCTATGTCTGGGGCATTCCTGGATGCCATGCCAGCTTTAATAAGTGATGAGCACCATCAGTGACCTGACCACATAATGGACCTCACACTCTGTCTGGAGAGCTGTGCACAAGTGAGCCTTTGTGTTGTAGATGTGTATGTCTTTCAGTGTCTGTCGTTAATGCAGTCTTTGTGTCTGTCTAACCGTGTGTGTGTATGTGTGTGTGTGTGTGTGTGTGTGTGTGTGTAGGGTGCAGAGAGAGAGAGCTGGACAGTCTGATCCCTCTGTCTGAACAGGGCAGTTGTGGGAAGTTGTGAACGATGACCCATCCTCTATAGAGAGGAGTCCGCCTCTATAGAGAGGAGTCCGCCTCTATAGAGAGGAGCCAGCCTCTATAGAGAGGAGCCAGCCTCTATAGAGAGGAGCCAGCCTCTCTACAGAAGAGCCAGCCTCTACAGAGAGGAGCCAGCCTCTCTACAGAAGAGGCAGCCTCTACAGAGAGGAGCCAGCCTCTATAGAGAGGAGCCAGCCTCTATAGAGAGGGGCCAGCCTCTACAGAGAGGAGTCAGCCTCTATAGAGAGGAGCTTATCTCTCATTGAAGCTTTCCCAAAGAGAGAGCGACAGATGAGGGATGCGAATTTAAAATATAGGAGGTGGAAGGTACTGCAGAAGACACAATGGAAGAGAAATGGTTGTTAAACGTCCATTGGCACAGTGCCTGTGGAAATACATAAATTCCTCGTATTCAATCCACTAATTTTCAGCCAACAGGATCTATTGTTGAATTGACCAATGAGATAAAGTACCTGCCTTTGTCGTTTCGATCCTGCTGCGTTTAAATAGTCCTCTGTTAAGTTGATTCATGTACAAACTCAGACACACACGTAAAATGCCCACACACACGCGCATTATCAGCACCTGATTACATTTTTAGTGGAGGGCTTAAGCATATAGGTTCCAGAACAATAAAGAGAGCACTGTGATGTCATCCTTTTCTGGTTAGATTCACAGTGACAGAAGAAGGTGACAGGATTGATCTCAACAGGTAAATAACACAGCAGATGCTGGAGAAATCAGATCACACCTGTCCTGACTTGACCCCACTGCACCTGATTGCCTGACATACCAGCCAAACTGCCAGGTCTGAACAAACTGTTGTGGCCAATTAACTGCGTGATGGAAAAACGAGGCAAGCCTACAGAAGTCGAGAAAATTGAAAAGTGCATGCCTGCGTTGTACAAAGAGAGGAATTTACCTCAGGAGAGTTAATGAAACGAATGGCAGGGATTTGACTGTGGATGGATGCTGAGATTGTAATAATGTGATGGCAGTGGGGTACTTAATTAAAAGAGAGAAACCAGCTAGAGAGAAATAATGTTGCCTTAACTTCCTAACCAACATTTTCCACTCAATAAATAAAGCAAAAAATGATATAATATTCTTTTTCAGTCGTGTTCATTTGAGGACAAGGAACACCCTGAGACAACTGAAGAATCAGATCCATGACATTCCGGGTTCCACAGAATCTAAACTGTACGAAACAGAGTTTCGTCCTTCTTCAGTTACCAAGAAGAGAGTTTCCTCCCATTGCTGTGTTGGCTTCTTGTGGTTTGCTGTCCGAATGATTAATCTTTCACATTATTTCACTGGGACGAACGGCAGCGCTGCCTATGTGGGCCCAATTACAGAGTTGACAACAATATCAATGAAAAACATGACTTATATTACCCATAAATAAATAGGAAATGAAAACATGTTGAATAATCAGGCTGTAGGATATTCCAAAGTTTTCGGTGTCAAACGTTGTAACTGGTATCTCTGCAGGGAGAAACACAAACAAACATAGAAACATCAGACATAGTTGACGTGGTTGACAGTGAAACAGTGACTCAAAGCACTGGAAGCGTACATTTCTGTACCCAGAGACTCTCTTGTGTCTGTGGTCATTTACAGATCGTGCTGGTCTGCGTTCGCACAGGAAGTGCTGGGGCCTCCAGAGAGAAGGGCAGAGGTCAGAGTATTTGCCCCCGGGGTCTTTTCACAGCGACTGGATCTAAGAGAATCCCTTAGACGTGTTTGCGCTGCTGTAAAGCACGGATGGCCAGGGGAGCTGGGTGCTCTACCAGCCAATGCTGAGGCTAAGATTCTGCACGGCGTGACGTACGTGACGTACGTGACGATGAAGGTGGAGCAGAACGTCTTCATGCCGTGACGGGAGGTCATGGTGAATTTAGAGGATGCGGCGATGATAAGATTTAGCTTCGGAAAAACAGCACTGTGATGAAGATGCAGTTCAAATTCAAGTCAATCGAGCCAGCCTGCGGTTGGGAATTCTTGAAGCTGCATCGAGCTGCATTGTCACGTGCTCACCATCAATCTGAGTGTGTGATTGTGTGTGTCTTTTCTTATAGAGAATGAAAATCATGCATACCATTAATGATCCATGCTCCAGAATAGGTTAGCTGAACTGGCCTAGCTGCCAGAGGTCACCAATCAATAATCTTTATTCGTTCCCAGCTGATACTAGACACACCCTGAGGACAGAGACACTTGCCATGCATACCGCACACACAAACACAGACATACACACACGATCAAACACACATGCGCACACACACTCGCAAACACAGAGCCCATGCCCACACACTGTGTTCTTGTGTGTGTGCTGTTGTGTGTGTTGTTTAGAGGATCAAAAGGGGAACAGGTGTTTGTGTTGGCATGGTTGAGGGGTTGACGTGGCGCTGAAAGGCAGTGTGTTAGGGTTTATGACCAAAGCAAGCTGGTAAGCTTGTTATGGTCAACTTTAAGGGGGCCTCGACATGACCCACAGCTAAAAATAGCCCCAGCAGGCAAACAGGCTGGCGCGATGGCCTGTTTCCACCTTGTTATTGACTGCCTGCCGCTCGCCCCCGTGAGATGACACACGCACCAGTCACCCCCACATGCACGCTCACATACACACTGTGTGACATGGATCTGCAGCCTGCTGCTCCGTGCTGGATGGCCCCATGCTCTCCTCATCGTACCTCGCTCACATCCTTGCATTTCAGAGTTTCATAAATCACATCATTGAACACCCTGTTCCCCCTTCAATATTATCCCAGAGAGAGAGACAGAGAGAGTGGGGGAGAGAGGGCAAGAAAGAGACAGAGCGAGAGAGAGAGAGAGAAAGAGAGTGAGAGAGAGAGAGAGAGAGAGAGAGTGAGCGTGAGAGAGTGAATGTCACCCACCATTATGGTTGTCTTCCATTTCCAGTGACATGAATGGGCAGTTCTCTTTCCTTTCCCTCTCCCTCTCTCTCTTTCATACATATATACACACACACACACACCCATAGTGACACACACCCATAGTGACACACACACAGACATAGATGCATGTCCAGCACACTCACATTATGTATTGTAATATGGGGCTGCCTTGAGCCTTAGAGGGAAAAGTCATTGATGGAATATATGTGATGAACTGGTCCAGCTGCTTGTTTTTCACAACGACTTCCCCCTTCCCCCAAGAACACCTCCTAGCCACCCCACACTCTCTCTCACACACACACAAGCTCACATACACACACAAGCTCACATACACACACAAGCTCACATATATACACACACAATCACACACTTCTTTGTTTTCTAGTCTTACTTCCCTTCTATTTATAGAAAGGTGTCCGGCATCGATTGAATACTTATTATTATAATTTAACTCAAGGGTTCCACCCGGCCCGGCTCTATCCCTCTGGAGCCGGATACTCACAGTAAATTACAGTCCCCCACCCCTCCATATACACACTCACTCACACACACACACACAAGCACACTCACACACACACACGCAAGCACACACACAAGCACACTCACACACACTCACAAGCACACTCACACACACACGCACAAGCATGCACACACAAGCACACAAACACAAGCACACACACAAACACACACAAGCACATACACAAGCACGCACAAGCACACACACAAGCACGCACAAGCACACACACACAAGCACACACACAAGCACCCACACCGCCCCTGCTCTCCCTCCCCGCGCTCACTGCCACAGCAGCAGCAGCAGCAGTACATTTTGTATGCAGGTCAACACGGCTGGTTAGCTTAAGTTTCCTTCTGCCCTTTGTGGAGAATCACAAGGAATACGATGGAATCATTTGTACCACTTCTATTGCACATTAGAAGCACTTTTCATCTTGTTGCTCTCTGCACTATCAAGACATGTTACAGATCTAAGCTGTCAGCATGTTAGTCTGTTCCGTGGTCTAAAATTGTTATTAAGATGGGGTTTTTTTTCTGGTACAGATGGACAGTGCTTGTTTTGCAAACGTTTCCAAGCTTAACTACACCATGCGCTGACAGAAGAAGAACGGTGTGTGATGGTTAGTTACTGTAAGAAGAGGCAGATGAATGACTGAGTGGGTGGACTTCAGGACAAGCGGGAAAAGGGGAATCACAGCAGACAAGAGAGGCACAGGAGCGAAGGGACGGCCCACTCCCTCAGATGGTACTGACTGGTAATGAGTGCACACACACACACACAGACAACACACACACAGACAACACATACACACGCCGACAATACACACACACACAGACAACACATACACACACTGACAAAACACACACACAACCACACACACAGATAACGCACACACACGCTGACAATACACAAACACAACCACACACATAAGAACACACACCATTCGAGGGAGTGTGGACCATATACTGCATAGGTGTAGACACACACAAACAGGGACACTGACAAACACACACATATGCAATTACACGTGTAAAATGCACAGGTACATTATAATTCCATAATCTTTCAAAAGGCCATCAACAGCATGGTTGTGCAAAGAAACTGAATTCCAATCGCATTCTAACTTCAAATAAACAGAAATCAAATGTTAATTGGGCCAACACGCTGTATTTATGAGTCTGTCACAAAAGCAAGCTTGGGCCAGTTTTTGACTGACTAGATTTGCCCAAGAAGTGTTACTTCAGCATGATGCTGCAATTGGGGTTGCTATAGTAACAGCCCACACACACATGCCCACATGATACTGGGAAATTAAAGATGCACAGTCTCTCCCCCTCGTTTCAAAAAAGAAAGGAAAATCTGTTTTATGGTCTTGATAACCCACAGGACACATTGATAGCGTGGTTAAAAAGTTACCAATTAAAGACATTAGGCTGGTAAGTCAAGTTAATCCTCTCCCTTCAGTCTAGGGGTTAGTCTCTACTCCCAGAGGTGCGAATGCTACTGTGGCAAGGTGGAATACTAAACAGCAAACACACATTAACTCAGTCTATCAGCCCGCAGTGTGTTCATCAGTCCAAACAGGACATGTGGTGCTCACTGCACAGTATGGAGAACAATCCCTTGAGCAGAATAAGTGTGTCTGTACAGTGTGTGTGTGTGTGTGTGTGTGTGTGTGTGTGTGTGTGTGTGTGTGTGTATGTCTGTGTTTCTGTACAGTGAGTGTGTGTATGTGTGCATGTCTGTGTGTCTGTACAATGAGTGTTTATGTGTGTATTTTTGTGTGTCTGTACAGTGTGTGTGTATTTGTGTATGTCTGTGTGTCTGTACAGTGAGTGTGTGTATGTGTGTGTTTGTCTGTGAAGTATGTGTGTATGTGTATGTGTGTGTATCTGTACAGTATGTGTGTATGTGTGTGTATCTGTGCAGTATGTGTGTGTGTGTATGTGTATCTGTACAGTATGTGTGTGTATGTGTGTGTATCTGTACAGTATGTGTGTGTGTATGTGTATCTGTACAGTATGTGTGTGTATCTGTACAGTATGTGTGTGTGTGTGTATGTGTGTGGGGGGGCACTTCCTTTACAGGTCAATACTATGTAATTTAGTGGGACAACATATTACAGAACATTACACAGACCAACGTGAGAACACTTGTTTTATCATGTTATACAGAGATGGTTTATGGGCTACAATAACCAGTTTTTTTAATTAAACATTTTCACAAAGTGATTCAGTGTTCGTTAAGTTAGCTCATTATTCCTGTATCAGTTATTGCTCTCATCGCACCCCACCATTAAAAATGTGACCTCACCTTCCTGTGCTGCAAGATGAAAATCATTTTGCTACTTGCATGTCGGAGTCATTAGACAATGACATTTTGCCATGACGACCAGGTGACCTGAGGGCAAACATGTCAGAGCCTGAGCTTGGTGTTCAAGAGGACCAGCGAGTGACATTTCAAGCTGCAGGATAGTTGGCTTCTGTACTTCATCTCATCTACTTCGTTTCCCATCATATAGGCGAGTGTGTTTTCTTGTGCCCACATCTCACGACCAACATGCACATCTGTGCACTGAGGCTACGCTCAGTCGATGCGAAGCTATTGATCACTTGTCATTGTTGGGGGGAAAGTACATGGCAGGTAAATCAATTACACACACACAGTGTATAATCAGGTTTCAAAAAAGCGCTGGGGTAAGGGGAACTGTTCCAAGTGACACACAAGCTATATGGGAAATATCATTTGTGTAATGAACACCTTAAATATGAGCTGCTTGAGCGGATACAGAGAGAGACAGAGAGAGGGTGGGAGGGAGGGAGAGAGAAATAATAAGAGAGAGAGAGAGGGAGAGAGAAATAATAAGAGAGAGAGAAAGAGGAAGTTGCAGTTTCCTGCGTAGCCATCGAAAAATAAAAGAAGAACAATAGACATATTTATGAATTTGAGAGTGGAGACAGAGAGAGTTCACCTGACTCATGGACATTAGGCATGTCAGAGCGTCACTATGTTGAGACTTGTGGAGTCTTTATGGTATGACCGGCTTGTCTCTTTGTATACAGTGTGCAGCACTTCCATAGGTCCTAGGACTCTTGCTCCTCTCTCTCCCTCTCCCTCTCTTCTCTCTCTCTCCTCTCCCTCTCTCTCTCCTTCTCTCTCTCTCTCTCTCTCTCCTCTCCCTCTATCTCACTCTCTCTTCTCTCTCTCACTCTCTCTCTCCTCTCCCTCTATCTCACTCTCTCTTCTCTCTCTCCGCTCTCTCCTCTCCCTCTCTCACTCGCTCTCTCTCACTCTCTATCTTCTCCCTCTTTCTCTTTCTTGTTCCTTCAAGGAACAAGGTCATCAAGTCATCTTTTCTCTTTCTATGGATCAGTTTTCCTACTGGATCGTGGGTCAGTGGTCAACAACCGGACACTCAAGGGTTTAGTTCCTGTAGGTCCAGTTAAAGCCAGTGCTCAATAGGTTATGAACAACAAGACCTATCTTTGTGTTTTCTATTTTCATCTAATAATGTCCTGAAACAGTTGCTCTAGCGAGTCACAGATTACAAGCCTATGGATTCTAAAAGGACTCAAAATGGTTGACCTTTCCAGAGCGTGTGCGTTTAGTGTGTGTGTTGGTGTGTGACAGAGCAAGGCATCCAGAGTTAGAGATAGAGGGATGGAGGTGAAATTGTCAAATTACAGAATCATATTCTGAAACAAGTAACATATAGAGGTACATATTTACTTATTTATTTTAGAATTGTGCAGTTCCACACAGTAGGAGGAGAGTTAACTGTTAACAGCATGAAAACTGTCAAACTCTGGACAACCCATCAATACATGAAAACATAACGCAAAACAGCGATGGATACACTGATATTTAGACCCCTGCCACAATGTAGGATTTACACATCGCTGACTGCACTATTACCGCACTTATTAGGAATGTGATTTCGTTCCGTCTCGCGGACTATAGTCGGTTTTCCTGGAGCGAACGAATACGTTCTGTGTAGACTGAGGTCTAGTTGATCCGCCGCTCCCTTCTGTCATGAAGCCCACAGACCAATCAAATTAGATTTCACTTCAAGGCTGTGATGCACCCAGCGCGCTCAGCGCCCCGCAACTCCTGCTGTAGTAGACTGTGGGACGCTCTAAAGCTAGCCCCACGGTACGCTTATCCCGTTCCTTCCCGTTGCCTTTACGCGCTTGACGTCTGAAGATAGAAATCCAGTGGCCCTTTCTCGCCGCACGCATCACCCATCGATGGAGGTAACACACTGTCCGAGAGTCCTCCTCACCCTCGGCAAAGCTGCCTTTCTTCATTGCTGAGGATTCTAAGAGGATAAAACATTTTCCTCGGTCAATTTCAAACAAAATGTGGGACAAACATCCACTAATTCAGCGCAGCGTCCACGGAGTGCTCGGGATAGTGGCTGCCTGACTACTGTGGATCTCGGAGCTCTCTCTTTTTTTCTCTCTTTTCCCCCCATTGGAAAAAAGAGGAGTTTGCATGCAAAAGGTGGTTTATTTCTGCAAGGTGAGGCTCATACATTATATATAATTTACACTATTGTTACAGCTTTCTTAGGTCGATACTTTAAATGCAAAACATGTGTGCTTTTCACAGTATAAGATGTAGGCTGGTAAGTGAAGATTGTTTGAGATCATGTTGTCCATAGAATAATAAACCATTTATTTTGATAACACAGATTTGCATTAGTAGCCTATTGATTATCTTGAATTATATACGCATATATCCAACCAGAAAGGTTGGTAGTAGTCTTAGTCTTATCGATAAAAACCCTAATCATTTAGCAAGTTTTACTGCCGTTGCCGACAGACTAAATGCAACACGAGATGGTGAAATGTGCCATAACATAGTGATGAAATCTTGTTTTTTATGATAAAATAAGCATTGAAATTACTCAATTAAGTGACTGTAAAGCAGAATACTTCACACATTTTAAGAAACAGCTATAAATTGGAAACTGTTGCATCTTAGGCAACACGCTCTGGAAGGTAGCCTATTTGCATGAATAATTGAAAATCAATTCAACAAAAATGACATTTGTCAATAGGCGAATCACGTCTGTTAACAATAATTGAAAGGCCATGATGGAATATCAAACCATGGTTTTAACTGAGTGGACTAAACTTATTGGAAATTAGGTCCCATATCCATTTGGCCAGCTTAATAGCCATAATAGCTTCTTCGAACCCTAACCTTGAGACGCTAGAAGAGAATGATATCGATTTAGATTAGATGTGGCAGCGGGATAATACAACGTGTCACCGTAGGTAAATGCACTGAATGGAAAAAGATAAACTGCTTCTTTAACATTACTTGCACCAAGCTTGACATGTCATGGTAAAACATAAAATGAGCTTCCTTGTAGATGGAATTTACTAAATAAATAGGCTACTATTAGCAGCGTCCTGTTTCAGGGAGAAACGCCGAAAGGCTGTCGGCCAACTACGTGAGGATTTTCATCAGTATTTTGGTCGGGAAACTAATTTTGCAAATTGCAGATAACGTAACTTTGTTTCACAGCTTTCTAAATGTGTGGTTGATCTCATTATGTTCTTGAAGCAGAATAATAGTGGTAACAGGTGTATCTGTCAGCTCAGCACCAATGTTCTGCCTTTATCCGCGATCTGCGCTACATTAACTGTGCTGAGAGTGATATCATATCCCTTGGTGATACTATGACTAAACATGATCAAGTGTTCTCCACAAGGTCTGAGGTCTAAAAACCACATCTCATCTCTCTTTTCAGCCATGGAGGGACCTATCTAAGGAGGACCCAACATAATTAAGTTATTTTAGCATTTTTCTACTTTCTTCTTTTGTTTTCATTTCAAATCGTCTTGGGTGAGCTTCCCCCTTCACCCCCCCGCCCCATCCTCCAGTTCTCCATCACACTATGGCTGAGAAGGTTGGACCAGGAGGGCCCAAGCCCATCGCCCCTCGGACAACTCCTTCCCTCCCCCCAGAGCCCATCGATATCATCCGCACCAAAGCCCACTCGCGAAGGGTCCGTATCAACGTGGGGGGGTTGAACCACGAGGTGCTGTGGCGGACCCTGGACCGCCTCCCCAGGACCCGCCTGGGCAAGCTCCGAGACTGCAACACCCACGAGTCCCTGATGGAAGTGTGCGACGACTACAGCCTGAACGAGAACGAGTACTTCTTCGACCGCCACCCCGGAGCCTTCACCTCCATCCTCAACTTCTACCGCACGGGCAAGCTGCACATGATGGAGGAGATGTGCGCTCTGTCGTTCGGCCAGGAGCTGGACTACTGGGGCATAGATGAGATCTACCTGGAGTCCTGCTGCCAGGCGCGATACCACCAGAAGAAGGAGCAGATGAACGAGGAGCTGAGGAGGGAGGCGGAGACGCTGAGGGAGAGGGAGGGAGAGACCGAGTTTGATAACACCTGCTGCCCAGACAAGAGGAAGAAGCTGTGGGACCTCCTGGAGAAGCCCAGCTCCTCCGTGGCTGCAAAGGTAAGTGGGAGGCAAGATAGGAAACAAACAGAAAAGAAGAAGGAAAAAGTCTGTATTTCCTTTGAGCTGTGTTTCACCCTTACAGTAACACCACCTCTCCCTGTGTCTGTTTCCACGGACAGTAGACCCAAGCCAACACATTCTACTTCTTCTATTCATGACAAAACAATAACCCAAAGTGGTAGTGGTTGTGTGAAAGCTGAATGGATCGATAATATATTCGCATCAGGTATTTTCAAGGCATTCTGTCCGTTTTTCATTCCCCTCCCAGGCAGCGGTGGTGAAAGTTGGATCAGATACAGTAGACAACATGGGTCTCTGTGGGATTATTGCTCTAGCAGTAGGGAAAAAAACAGGGGAGACGTAAAGAAGTACAGGTTGAAGAGTCAGCTCTGATGTATATCTCAACAAGGAGCTGCAAACATATTGGGTGCAGCGTACTTGGAGAGTAGACATAGATAAATGAGCGAGGAGAACTTTACGGAGAGGGGGAAGGTGTCGGAACTGACAAAAAAGTTACAACCAGGGCAGCGAGGCAGTGTTCAACACACCAGTTCCAGTGTTTGAATCTACAGTGTAGAGTTATGGAAGATGTAACGCAAGGGCAAGTCTGGCATTGATGTCTGACAGGCTGTATCTCTACTCCGGGTGAAAAGAACACGTCTGTGTCAGTGAGCGAAGGGTAAAACTTCTTGCTTTGTTAGGGATTCTCCTCTTCACTCTGACAGAAAACACACTGACAAGGGAGATGGCAGATGGGTAGACCCAAGACAGAAGCACAGACGATGATGTTCTTCTCAACTCACACAGTTTTTACCATCCTAACACTTGGTTTTGGGCTCTCTGGGGGTTTAGCATCGTCAGTGATGACTGATGGAGGCCTCATCCTTACAGGAACCTTTCAGTGTTTCCCAATTCTTTGTTCCCTCTTGCAAGGTGACTCTTCTGGCGTTGGTTATGCCCATGGGCTTGGTTATCACCACCATGCGATAATACCAGGGTAACCGTGGTTATTAGCTGGGCACGCTGAGTTGGGTGTTCCCCCTCTCCAGTCCCAGTGATCCATTAGGCTGGCTGGCCTTGGTGAAATCCAATCACGGGTAATTTACGGTGTGTCTTCAGAGCACTGCTTCCATCTCTGAACTTGGGCTCGTATTTCACATCCCAGGAAGAGGGGTCATAAACACATTGTCCTGCAGTGCGACAGGGGACGGACGGACGTGCAGCTAGCCCCCGACCAGGGAGG
>BROE01000024.1:10602829-10645451 GCA_036571765.1 Plecoglossus altivelis | reverse complement strand
AGAGAGATGAGGCGGAGACGCTGAGGGAGAGGGAGGGAGAGACGAGTTTGTTAACACCTGCTGCCCAGACAAGAGGAAGAAGCTGTGGGACCTCCTGGAGAAGCCCAGCTCCTCCGTGGCTGCAAAGGTAAGTGGGAGGCAAGATAGGAAACAAACAGAAAAGAAGAAGGAAAAAGTCTGTATTTCCTTTGAGCTGTGTTTCACCCTTACAGTAACACCACCTCTCCCTGTGTCTGTTTCCACGGACAGTAGACCCAAGCCAACACATTCTACTTCTTCTATTCATGACAAAACAATAACCCAAAGTGGTAGTGGTTGTGTGAAAGCTGAATGGATCGATAATATATTCGCATCAGGTATTTTCAAGGCATTCTGTCCGTTTTTCATTCCCCTCCCAGGCAGCGGTGGTGAAAGTTGGATCAGATACAGTAGACAACATGGGTCTCTGTGGGATTATTGCTCTAGCAGTAGGAAAAAAAAACAGGGGAGACGTAAAGAAGTACAGGTTGAAGAGTCAGCTCTGATGTATATCTCAACAAGGAGCTGCAAACATATTGGGTGCAGCGTACTTGGAGAGTAGACATAGATAAATGAGCGAGGAGAACTTTACGGAGAGGGGGAAGGTGTCGGAACTGACAAAAAAGTTACAACCAGGGCAGCGAGGCAGTGTTCAACACACCAGTTCCAGTGTTTGAATCTACAGTGTAGAGTTATGGAAGATGTAACGCAAGGGCAAGTCTGGCATTGATGTCTGACAGGCTGTATCTCTACTCCGGGTGAAAAGAACACGTCTGTGTCAGTGAGCGAAGGGTAAAACTTCTTGCTTTGTTAGGGATTCTCCTCTTCACTCTGACAGAAAACACACTGACAAGGGACATGGCAGATGGGTAGACCCAAGACAGAAGCACAGACGATGATGTTCTTCTCAACTCACACAGTTTTTACCATCCTAACACTTGGTTTTGGGCTCTCTGGGGGTTTAGCATCGTCAGTGATGACTGATGGAGGCCTCATCCTTACAGGAACCTTTCAGTGTTTCCCAATTCTTTGTTCCCTCTTGCAAGGTGACTCTTCTGGTGTTGGTTATGCCCATGGGCTTGGTTATCACCACCATGCGATAATACCAGGGTAACCGTGGTTACTAGCTGGGCACGCTGAGTTGGGTGTTCCCCCTCTCCAGTCCCAGTGATCCATTAGGCTGGCTGGCCTTGGTGAAATCCAATCACGGGTAATTTACGGTGTGTCTTCAGAGCACTGCTTCCATCTCTGAACTTGGGCTCGTATTTCACATCCCAGGAAGAGGGGTCATAAACACATTGTCCTGCAGTGCGACAGGGGACGGACGGACGTGCAGCTAGCCCCCGACCAGGGAGGGATGAATGACTTTGAGCTATCTGAGGGCAGTTGATGACCACTGTGTTCTAGGGGCATGAGAGCCGCATCATTGTGCCCCCCCCCCCAGTTGTGCACCCCCCCCTCCCCCAAAGCCACATCACCTGTCTTGTGATGGAGGCTTTCCCATAGCCGGGACAGGTCAGGAATCACATGCGATTTGATTTCAGCCCCTGGAGCCTCTGGTCTTATTTATGACGCAGGCCTTTGGAGGGAAAACAACAGAATGATGGTAATGACACAGAATACAATATGCATCAAACTGGCACAGAGGCTCACTGCGACACAAGCATCACTGTAGTATCAGTATCACTGTAGCACCAGCATCACTGTAGCACCAGGATCACTGTAACACCAGCATCACTGTAGCACCAGGGTCACTGTAGCACCAGCATCACTGTAGCACCACCATCACTGTAGCACCAGGGTCACTATGCACCAGCATCACTGTAGCACCAGCGTCACTGTAGCACCAGTATCACTGTAGCACCAGCATCACTGTAGCGCCAGGGTCACTGTAACACCAGCATCACTGTAGCACCAGGGTCACTGTAGCACCAGCATCACTGTAGCACCAGCATCACTGTAGCACCAGGGTCACTGTAGCACCAGCATCACTGTAGCACCAGCATCACTGTAGCACCACAATCACTGTAGCACCAGCATCACTGTAGCACCAGCATCACTGTAGCACCAGGGTCACTGTAACACCAGCATCACTGTAGCACCAGCATCACTGTAGCACCACCATCACTGTAGCACCAGCATCACTGTAGCACCACCATCACTGTAGCACCAGGGTCACTGTAGCACCAGGGTCACTGCAGCACCAGCATCACTGTAGCACCACCATCACTGTAGCACCAGGGTCACTGTAGCACCAGCATCACTGTAGCACCAGGGTCACTGTAGCACCAGCATCAATGTAGCACCAGCATCACTGTAGTATCAGCATCACTGTAGCACCAGGGTCACTGTAGCACCAGCATCAATGTAGCACCAGCATCACTGTAGTATCAGCATCGCTGTAGTATCAGCATCACTGTAACACCAGCATCACTGTAGCACCACCATCAGTGTAGCACCACCATCACTGTTGCACCAGGGTCACTGTAGCATCAGGATCACTGTAATCAGCATCACTATAGTGTCAGGATCACTGTAGCACCAGGGTCACTGTAGCACCAGCATCACTGTAGCACCACCATCACTGTTGCACCAGGATCACTGTAATCAGTATCACTATAGTGTAAGGATCACTGTAGCACCAGGGTCACTGTAGCACCAGGGACACTGTAGCACCAGCATCACTGTAGCATCAGCATCACAGCACATATACTGTCACTTCCCCTGTGCTCCCTCTTCCTTCACTGTCTCAGTAATGTCTTGATAAGCTTTGCACGGTCGGACAGCATTTTCTAAATGAAATGGTAATTTGCTTCTCACAAGGATCCACCTTAGCTCAGGGAAAGCATTCATCCTCAACTAGAGAAGATGTATTTCACATGAATCAGATAAGATGCATGTCTGCCAGGACCTCCTTCAAGTACACCTCCTCTGGCGTTTGGAGAGTAATTTAATATGCCTTGATGTCTGTGATATTTACCGTAATTTAAATCAGCAATTGATCTCCTGTCCAGAGGTGTCTGAATGTTGCTGACCTGTTCATTATATGGTTGAGGGAAGCCAGTGCAACTTCAGAGGGAAATCCCTCCGAAATCAAATTACATTGACATTCTGTTGAGTGCTCCTGAAGGAGATGTGGAACGTGACTCTAATGGCCAAGGTGGAAGCCTGTGATCATAACCAGGGTTAAGTGCTCAACTGAGAACACATCTCTTCTCCAGGTATGCAGGAAGGCAGTTTGTTTGCAGGCGGTTTGTTGTGTCAGGGAAGCCTCTTTCTGTTCGGATGCTGACCCTACTCCAAGAGAATGTCCTTACCAGTCTGTTACACACCCCAGTGCTTTCATAACCCCAACCTTTTCTCAAATCTATCACATGCTCTCTCTTTCCTTTCTGTCTGTCTCTCTGTTTCTGTCTCTGTCCCTCTCTCTCTGTCCCTCCCTCCTTCCCTCCCTCCCTCCCTCCCTCCCTCCCTCTGTTCCCGCTTCAGTGTTAGGTTGCGCCAGGGATTGTAGATATTAGATCCCTTTGCATACTTATTTGCGACACCTCTCTCCACTTCAACAAAGGGTTAGCATGAGAGGTCTGCCATTTACAGCCAACGAAGCTAGTATTACAAGCATCAACAATATCAATAACAAACTCAGAAACAAGAATAGATTAAACTATGGAAGAGTTGAGGGTTGCAGTTAGCACATGGATTAAGAAAGGGACGGAGTGGAGTTCTGGAGAGGGTGCCTATCAGTAAAGTAAACAAAAGCTAATCTCAAACGAACAGACAGAAGGGAAAGTGAAGGATGGAGAGACAGCCATTTTAGTGATGCTTCGACATGCTCTGGTCTCTGCAAACCTATCTGTTGAATAATGAATGTCATGGTCAAAATAGGAAGGATCTTCTCTAATGCAGGTTCCCCACTGAGTTTCAGTTGGTACTCAGCTGCAGTGCTGCCTCACTGTTTACGGAGGAAGACAGTGAAAGAGAGAGAGAGAGAGAGAGAGAGGGAGAGAGAGGAGAGAGGGAGGGAGGGAAGGATATAGAGGGAGAGAGAGGAAGGGAGAGAGGAAGAGAGAGAGAGAGTGTGGGAGAAAGAAAGAGCGAGATAGGGAAAGAGAGAGGGAGTGAAAGAGAGAGAGAGAGAGAGAGCGTATAGGATTGGGGCTTGCTACTCTACCTGGTGAAAGAGAGCAGTACAAAAGGCCTATAAATAGTGTCTCAATATAGCATCAATCTGAGGTATGTTCGGTAGGTGCAATACTGGCTAACACAGGTGATTTTAGGAAGTGCATGTCCTTACAAGCCTTTTGTCTTAAGTCTCTCAGACACAAGAACAACCCAAAACTAATCTCAGTACAACCATAATTAGAGGATTTCTATGTTGGCAGATCAAAAGTCCAAACTGCTAAAGTGTGGTCTCCTCTTCACTGATGTCATGAAAACGAACCGGCAGCTTTACAGTGAATTCTAATCGAGCTTTATGTCGTGGAATTGCAGAGGCCCCCGGACTTGTGTTATTTGAGTTGGTTTGGCTCAAGGGTTGAAGGGATATTGGTGAACAGCTGGGAAGCGACTCCCTCCAGAAAATTAAAAGCAGCTCCACGCGGCGGGGTCTCATCTCCACTGTCGGAGTCTCCAACAGCTTAACCGCTGCGCAACACAATATCATGACCAGCTGAATCACACAAGACAAACGGCTGCGTCATCCTTGGAAAAATGCAATTCCCAGACGCTTGTCTGGGGTTCTCATAAGATGCCCTCCGTAAGACCTGCTCCGCTGTTCCTTACATGTCTGCGTATGTCAACCGTGATTGCAGAAATGAACCTGAAGGCCCATGTTGTCCCAGACAGGGGGAATAGCACCAGCGCTCACTGGATGAATCATGCCAATGGCTGTAAACATGATACATGTGCGTCAACAGCAAGAAACGTCCTACATTTATTGGATTGTTTTCAGCGGTTGGACCTTGTCGCCTTCATTTAATATCATAGATACACCTCTTTTAGCTTCCGACCTACTACAGACGCCTCACACTTGTTTAAAGCTATTAATTCAAGGATTTATCGATGAACCTGTGATTGTGGAACGGTGTCATTGCCTGGTTGTTTATGCATACACGTCTAACCGACCTGAACGATAGTATTATTTGTCTGAGGTGAGAAAAAAATTGATGAGACACCGTTTTTTAGCATTTATTTATGTGCGCTTTTGGAAAATGAATGATGTTGGAAAAACGGGCTGTAAATATTCTGCGATCACCTTGTGCCCACCCACCGGTGATTTAGTGAGAAGCTCAAAATGATCTTACTTGAGTTAGGACCATGTTTCCCACGTTGTAAATTCAGATTATGACTCGAAACATCGATACTTACCAAGTGGCCTGGTGGATCGTTTGTGACAGCGATATACAGTCTCAACACTTGAGAGCTGAAATGTATTTGCGCGTTGACACCCAGTGCAAAAGCGGTGGCGCGCACATTAGAACTGGAAACCGTCCGAAGTTGTGTTATTCATCAAAAAGCCTTCGTTTATTGTTCTCTTTTCTTATTCGGACCCCTACTAAGCCATCTCAGTAATTCAGGAGCTCTCGCAGAGATCGATGGCTCCCCTCCCAGACATTTCAAGTGGAGTTTTTTTTCTCCTTTCTTTCTTTCTCCGCACATGAGCAATGTCCAGATCTGTATTTGGTCTTAATGCGGATCTGCACCATTACTCTTCTCTTTATCTAATAAGCTGCTTTAAGTGGGTATGCCAAGGCTTGGGCACAGCCACACAGTCACTGCTGCTATGCTGCCCTCCCACGCTCCGGGCCTGGAAAAGCGAAGCAGTCAAAGTCTGTCGGCTACAGATAGATGATGATCGTGTCTGGTGTAGCAGTGGCTGGACTCTACAACAAGCATCGCTGCAAACACAGCGTTTGTCTTGCGCACACTTGTCATGTAATATCCAAGCAGTCTGAATACATCAATGTTTGAACAGGTCCCATTGCGCACATCCTATGAGCAAACACCGTTAGACTGCGCAGTCACTATGGCCTGGGCTTCGTGTGTTTTTAATAGTGTTGTAAAGAGGCACTTCCAAGTGACGATAAGGTTCGAATAAATCATCTCACAGCAGGAGCCTTGGACTTGTCATCTGCGGGAATGTACGCTGACTGGCTTGCACATGTTTGTAAGGGAGGAAAGGCTCTCATTGTGTTGATGGGTTTGTGTGCTTATGTGTGTGGGTGTGTGGTCCTGTATTACAGAGAGAGAGAGAGAGAGAGAGAAAGAGAGAGAAGGAGAAAGAGAGAGAGAAGGCTTCAGTCAGCAAGTCAATGCCTCTCTCTCTCCATCTGAGTCTGGCCCTTGCAGCAGGTGTACTCGGCTTTCATTACTATCCTTTCATCTCTGCATGAATTGTGGTCCGTCCTTACAAGGCTCGATCGATAGGCATCGGCATTTTTGAGAGAAGCCTTTCAGCTTGTTGCGCAAATGGATTCTTAGCTACTTCACTTTTTCTAATGTCATGAAAGCCCTGGCTGTTTGCATCGTGCTGGCCTGGGATTTTGAGCTTTCATGAACGGGCATTTGACTGTGTGTGTGTGTGTGTGAGGGTCTGTTAGCATGTATTACTAGTTACTTTTTTTCTCCTAAATCCATGCTCTCCCACAAACTCACCCAGACCTTATCCACTTGTCTCTATAATCATTTCTATGAAGATCCTGAATGAAACAAACCCTACACACCCCACAGAACCCTATGCCTTCCTGTATTAGATCGAGTGCCTTAGTGCCTTTATCCGGTATTACACCAGACCAGCTAGTCATTTAGGTAGAGTACACCTTTGCCCCTCCTTCAGTTCCTGGCTTATGTAACCCTTTCCACCGGGGCCATCTAATCAGCACAGCCTTGCATTTAGGCAGCAGCTCCCAAATCCTCTTTAACCCTGCATTGATAATCAGATAAGAGACGCTGCTAGATTATGGGTGGCATGAGTTCTTCCAGCCTGCACTGGCCTGGCTAGGAGTTCTTATCAGCTGGATGTTCCCTACCTGCAGGACACATCCTCCTCTTCCACCCTCCCCTTCCTCTTCCCCCGGACACTGGCCATGTCTTGATCACAACGGATGGGATTATTTATTTAAAGTTAGACCTGGTCCCTTGTTGTGGTCACGGATCTCTCACGATCAAGCCAGTCATATGACAGGCATCATGGAAACATTAGGGCGATGCAGATAATAGGTTTAGCTGTATTGTTAGTGCACTTCCTGGGTAGACTGTCAGCAGTCTGCCGGTGGCCACGAGTCGGCACTTTACTTCAAATGACTTTCAGAGAGATTTCGCTTTGGAAATGACTGACTTTTAAGACCTTGTATAATTTTCATAGAGTCTTTTGTTGTGATGAGCAGAGCAGGGGTGGGGAGTCTAGACCGAAATAGAAACACAAATGACCGCACTGTTTAATCAGCTGAAACCATTTTTTAATGTACAGTAGATGAAAATTGCGCTATGAATGGCGAAGGTTAGATTATCCCTTGGGCTTAAGGCTGAATAGATCTCATTTGCGGTTTAAAGCACAGGTAGCTCAGGGTCACTTCTCCATGGAGCTGGGGTCAGGACAGGCAGACACTATCGATCTCACTAAGGTGATGTCTCTGAGCGTCACCCCAGGGTCAAGTTCCCACCATCAGGCAAGAACTGGAAGGCAATGCAATAGAGTACAGCTCAAGCTGATGACCCTTGAGAAATTGACCTTATAGACATCACAAAGAATGCTTCTTTCCAGGTCTTTCTCAAACGTCCGTTGATCTGTTGGTTTGGGAAATGGAAGCCTGGGTAGCCTTTTATGCTCTCCTCCCTTTTCTCCTCTCCTCACTCTCTCCTCTCTCTTCTCTCTCCTCTCTCTCCTCTCCTCCCTCTCTCCTCTCCTCCCTCTCTCTTCTCTCTCCTCTCGTCACTCTCTTTTCTCTTTCCTCTCTCCTCCCTCTCTCCTCTAACTCTTCTCTCTCTCTCCTCCCTCCTCTAACTCTCTTCTCTTTTCCCCCTGTCTCTTTGCCATGCTCTGTTCTATTTTGCTTCTCCATTTCCCATGAGGCCTTGCATGCCACGGAGCTGGAGCTCTGTTGCGGCTCCCTGGCCCTGCTGTCCTGGCCCTGCTGGCCCTGCCTGGGGACATGTCGTGCTGGACCTCATAGAGACCTCACACAGACTGATGCATGAGTAGGAGACATTGCAGGCGAGAATCACAAGGCGTGGCTAACACTGATTTAGTTATCCCCGCCTTTTAGGGGACTTGGAGGGGTTTTGATGGGAGAGGGAGTGGATGTGCGTGGAGAGGGAGAGCAGGCCTGGATGATTTTGAGCCGTGACAGAGCAGCAACAAGATGGATTTGGAGGCACACTTCCCTTAAGCCGTTTTGAATGATTGCAAATAATGCATTTGGAATGATTTCAAATCCAACCGTGTGGCAAAAAACTTGACTAAAATTACAGTTTGGGGGGATTTGATACACACACAAGCATTGCTTCCTCTCCCACCTCTCCTCCCTCATCCCAGCCCCCTCTGTTATGAAGAGCAGGGAAGAGGGGGGAGGGGAGGGTGCTAGGTGGGTGGGTGGGTGGTAGAGAGTCATCATTCTTAACACTGTGAACACCAGGTCTCCATTACATGCTTCAGTAACCCACCCTCACACACACACACAATCCCAGCACACACACACACACACACTCCCAGCACACACACACACTATCCCAACACACACACACACACACTCTATTTTATTCTCTCTGTCTCTCTCTCACTAGCTCACTAAACCCACCTCACGCGCACACACTCACTATCCCAGCAGACATGCACACACACACATTCTATTTCATTCTCTCTCTCACACTAGCTTACTCCCCCTTGCTAACAAACAACCACCCTCTCATACTCTCTCTCTGTGTCTCTGTCTCTCTGTCTCTCTCTCTCTCTCTCTCTCTCTCTGTCTCTCTGTCCTTCTATCTGTGTCTCACACACTTTCAATCACACTCAAATCTACTCTCTATCTTACGCTCCCTTTACACACACACTCACACACACACACACACACACACACACACACACACCTCTCTATCTGATAGCCTTCAATGACTGCTGACCTAGGTAGGTTTTCCTTGGGTGCCACAACATTGTCATAGTCACACTGTGCATCTCTTTATCTTCCCTCTATCTTCGCCTTTCTCTTTTCCTTCCCTCTGTCTCTTACTTTGCAGGAGAACGTCTCCCTTGCCTCTTCGTTTCTACGCTTTGCTGTTGTTCCCTTTCACCATACGTCACCCTTCATGGTTTATCTATGACTCTGCATTCGTTTGAATCTCTCATCATCCCTCTTTCATCTCTCTTTCCTCCCCTTGGATCCCCCCCCCCTCTGCTCTTTTCATTCTCACGTCTTCAGTTTCCTGAGGTAAAGGATCAAATTGATGTTGCTCATCTCCCACCCTGGGAACCAGGAAGTGTATTGGCACCCTTTGGCAGTTATATTTGGCATGCAGTCAATCATGTTTGTGATTCAGCACCACGGCGCTGCGCTCGTTCAGGTCCTTCAGGAAGTCTCTTCGTCCATTAACACTTTCTGAGAGAGCGAGCGCGGGCCGCAGAGTTACATTAACAATGTAAAACCACCTTGACGAATAATCTCCTAACAAATCCATACATGTTTTTGCCACCGATGGAAGAAAAAAAAAAAGCGTAATTTTTCTTCTCTGTGGACTTTTTTGGGGGGCGAATAAGAAATCAAGTTCATTTATCTTATTTCCGCGGAAATGCCGTGTTTGCGTAGTTTCCATGGCGATGGCGTTATACAGCGATGACTTGTCTTACCCAGCGCTCTTCATCTGCAGGCAGGCTGTGAGAGAGAGACCAGCTGGCTCCTCACCCCCACGATCAGCCCTGATGCAAACGGAGAGACAAGCACACTTGTACCTTCTCCTAACAGGACTCCGGTCTCCTCTGTTGTCTCTCATGCGGCTCTGCAGCGAGGGAATCGAGAGCGATCAGGGGCGCCGTCGCCAACATCCAGGCCTGGCTCGCCATCGCTCCACAGTCTACGTCTCCTCGGTGTTCTGTTTGGGTTGTGAACGCCGAGGCTCTTTCCCGTTGGAGCCGTGGGAGTCTCGCCCTCGGCAACGAGAACGCTCCTTGACACTTTGACAGCTGCTGCGTACGTCTCCACGGAGACGGAGTGAAAAGGAAGTCACTGCCGCGCTCAGAAGAGACGTGTTCTTCATGGCACACGGGGCTGCATGAACGAGATCTGGGTGAAGGTCTGAAAGCGAAAGGGCGGTGACAGGGGTGGCAGCGGGTGTGGGGCAGGGCGGCGAAGGTGGTCATGCATGGCATCTCTTCTGCAGAGCAACCAGGTTTCCGTATTTCATTACATTTGATGGTCCCTGTGATTGGATGAAATTGAGGCCGATTTAGCTTGAAATGAGGATATGGGTTTTATAATCGGCGCTTCGTAATCACAGCAGTCTGGCTGACAGGAACCTGCAGGGTGCTACTGTGAATGACTCACAGGAACAGAGGAGAGCACACGCATGAACACACATGCGCACAAACACAGACACACACACACTCACACACACAGACGTATACACACAGGAACACTAGTGACCTCTGCAACCAACACATCTGATGTTTCTAAGAGGGAGAATGAGGGATCAGTAGATCTCCCACTATTCAGCACCCCCAACCTCCTGCCATCCAGCCCCCAGCCCTGCAGCCCCCCAGCCCTGCAGCGCAGAGCGTGCCCCACCCTGCTAAACCCCGCGAGGCCGCGGAGACATCTCTCTTGCGACCCCCGGCCCCAGACCCCCCAGCTCCCCCAGCCCCCTGCCAAACCAACCCCAGCCCTGCTGGTCACACCCCGTATGCCCCCAGTCCCCGAGCCGCCCCAGCCCTGCAACCCCCACCCAATGCCCTGCAGCCCCCCAGCCTCCCAGCCCCTCAGCCTCTCAACCTTTGAGCTCTACTCTCCACAGAACAGTAACCAAAGTCAAGAGAACAGGCCAGGCTTAGGGCTCCAGTGTGAGGGAGGAGGTTAATTAACATGAGACACAAAGGAATCCCTGGGGAAATTTAAGAGGAGAGACAGATAACACCGTGGTGGACATGAGCAGTCTGTCGTCTAGTTAGCTGTAGTTTTAGGTAGAGGGTGACAGTAACATGCCTGCAGTACAAATGGGTCCTCGCTATCCATCCCTGCCATCTTCTATCATTCGCATCCCTGCCCCTCCCTCGTTCCTCTCGTTTCTATCACCTTTCCCCACCTTGCGAACTTCTCCCCCTCTCCTGCTGCTTCCCCTCCATAGCATCATTCTTTCTCTCTCTCTGTTCTCTGTCTCTCTCTCTCTCTCTTCGTCTCTCATCTCTCCCTCTGAGTCTCTCCCCATGCTGTTAGCGTCACCAGGGGCGATGCTGCCAGCTGTTTGCCGTCTCCGCCTGCCCCAGGAACTGACGCAAGATGTTATTGTCTCTCTCTCACTATCTCCGTAGCGTGGATCTATTCGCCTCTGTTGGCATGTGTCTGTCTAATGAAGGTATGAACAGTGATTGACTGACTGTAATGACTGAGCGATGAATAAGACCAGGGGTCACCAACTTTGGTCCTGGAGAGCTACCATCTTGTAGGTTTCACTTCAACTGCACATAATATAGCCCCATTCAGCTCATCATCCAGGTAAATAGTAGAATCAGGTGTGCAAAATATATGTGATAATGTATATATATCAGTCTGCGTGGCCCTCCAAACCCAGAATTGGGAGCGCACCTGATATAGACTATATAGACTGTACAGACTCCACCTTTAAAAAGCAGTGAACAGTTTCTCTCCATTTTTCCACTTTGTCTTGATTTTAAAGGTTAAGGAACTAGACTGTTTGATTTTGACACAGCAGTACACATTATTCTGATAATCAGCCGTGCGTCTCTATAATAGACCCTAGAGTCCACTCTGCAAGGCTGAGATGGTCCTCCTATCCTCTAGGGGGCCTGATGAGGTACTGGCGGGGCCTCCAGACTGCTCACTGTGTCTGTAATCAGCTTAGTTAAGCTCTGTGGGAGGCAGGAGACAAGGGCCCGGTCATGGATGAGTTGAGTTGGGACAAAGACGTTCGTGCAGACCATGTGACCTGTGTTGAGGGTAGAGTACCAGAGTGCCCTGCAGCCTGTCCAATCGTTCGCCTGAAACTGACAGGATTAGCGGTCTGTCACACTTCACAGTTAAAACGTGTTGTCTTTCAGACGGAGGTGGCAGGGTGACAGACGAGAAAAGGGGACTAGTGGAACTACCGATTCAAAGGGCACTCCCAGGATTTTAAGAAAAATAATTGAGTCAAAGTGGACTCAGTACCTGCCCAAAAGCTGTAGAAACAGAGATGACCCCAAAGTATTATCACACTCTCCTCTTTTCTTCTTTCCTGTTCAAGTGTTTTTTCACAGACTGGCAGCCTACACCCACTCTGACAGGTTTTTCTTTTCTCTTTTCCTCTCAAGACTGTTAGCTAAGGAACACCCCCCCCACTCCACACACCAACACACACACAGAACATCAGTCAGGGAGATCCCAGGGGATTGCCATTTGGATGTCGACATTTGGAGGGAGTGCTCGGTCAAGATCGATGGGGTGACTCTTAGATATCGACTGCTGTGGTAAAACGTCCACCTGTCTCCTTGTGAGTGACTTGAGGCTAGGGAGCGCAGGCCCACTGCAGCAAACACAAGTTCAACACAGAGGGCACCCGGAGGTTCCTGACCTCTGACCTCCGACCTCTGACCCTAGCCTGAGGACTCTTGCTTCTCGCCATTCTGGATGACCGGATGCCATTCGCTGTTCCTTTCCATTCCTCTCTGCTTTTATTTGTCCTTCTTTCTTCTCTTGGCCTCCGTCCCTAGTCGTGTGCCCACGCTCTCATCCGCCCGCCTTCTCTCTCTCTGTCTCCAGAACCTCTCTGCCTCGCCGACCGACAGGCGTAATGAACATTTATGGGACTTTTCCATCGAACGTTTTGCTTAATTTGCCATGTGCTCCACCATAAGGTGCGGCCCAGTACCACTGGCAGCCTTCCCCAACAGCCCCCCCACCGCTCTCTGTGTCTCTTTCACCCCATGCTGTTAGCAGTCACCAGGGGCGATGCTGCCAGCTGTTTGCCGTCTCCGCCTGCCCCAGGAACTGACGCAAGATGTTATTGTCTCTCCTTCACACTCCGTGTAGCGTGGATCTCATTCCCTCTGTTGCAGGGGCTGTCAATGGTTTGGGTATGAAAGAGTGATTGACTGACTGAATGACTGACTATATAGACCAGGGGTCACCAACTCTGATCCTGGAGGGCTACCATCTTGTAGGTTTTCACTTCAACTGCACATAATGTAACCTCATTCAACTCATCATCCAAGTAATTAGCAGAATCAGGTGTGCTAAATTAAGGTTAAAGGGAAAACAGTCTGCGTGGTAGCCCTCCAAGACCAGAATTGGTGACCCCTGATATAGACTATATAGACTGTACAGACTCCACCTTTAAAAAGCAGTGAACAGTTTCTCTCCATTTTTCCACTTTGTCTTGATTTTAAAGGTTAAGGAACTAGACTGTTTGATTTTGACACAGCAGTACACATTATTCTGATAATCAGCCGTGCGTCTCTATAATAGACCCTAGAGTCCACTCTGCAAGGCTGAGATGGTCCTCCTATCCTCTAGGGGGCCTGATGAGGTACTGGCGGGGCCTCCAGACTGCTCACTGTGTCTGTAATCAGCTTAGTTAAGCTCTGTGGGAGGCAGGAGACAAGGGCCCGGTCATGGATGAGTTGAGTTGGGACAAAGACGTTCGTGCAGACCATGTGACCTGTGTTGAGGGTAGAGTACCAGAGTGCCCTGCTGCCTGTCCAATCGTTCGCCTGAAACTGACAGGATTAGCGGTCTGTCACACTTCACAGTTAAAACGTGTTGTCTTTCAGACGGAGGTGGCAGGGTGACAGAGGAGAAAAGGGGACTAGTGGAACTACCGATTCAAAGGGCACTCCCAGGATTTTAAGAAAAATAATCACTGAGTCAAAATGGACTCAGTACCTGCCCAAAAGCTGTAGAAACAGAGATGACCCCAAAGTATTATCTACACTCTCCTCTATTTCTTCTTTCCTGTTCAAGTGTTTTTTCACAGACTGGCAGCCTACACCCACTCTGACAGGTTTTTCTTTTCTCTTTTCCTCTCAAGACTGTTAGCTAAGGAACACCCCCCCCCCTCGCCACACACACACACACACACACACACACCAAGAATCAGTCAGGGGAGATCCCAGGGGATTTGGCCATTTGGATGTCGACATTTGGAGGGAGTGCTCGGTCAAGATCGATGGGGTGACTCTTAGATATCGACTGCTGTGGTAAAACGTCCACCTGTCTCCTTGTGAGTGACTTGAGGCTAGGGAGCGCAGGCCCACTGCAGCAAACACAAGTTCAACACAGAGGGCACCCGGAGGTTCCTGACCTCTGACCTCCGACCTCTGACCCTAGCCTGAGGACTCTTGCTTCTCGCCATTCTGGATGACCGGATGCCATTCGCTGTTCCTTTCCATTCCTCTCTGCTTTTATTTGTCCTTCTTTCTTCTCTTGGCCTCCGTCCCTAGTCGTGTGCCCACGCTCTCATCCGCCCGCCTTCTCTCTCTCCGTCTCCAGAACCTCTCTGCCTCGCCGACCGACAGGCGTAATGAACATTTATGGGACTTTTCCATCGAACGTTTTGCTTAATTTGCCATGTGCTCCACCATAAGGTGCGGCCCAGTACCACTGGCAGCCTTCCCCACAGCCCCCCCACCACCCACCCACCCCCCCCACCCCCCCAAGCCACCACTGTCCCCTCTCAGAGTGCTGATGTACTAGTATTAGCCATTGTTGTTGGCGCCGTTCCTGGTAAAGATTTTTTAAGTGTACTTGTCTCGCCATAAATCCCCTCTAAGTAGTATGACAGTATCAAAAGGCCAATGCAGGCGTCCGCCTCAGCGCCAGCCTAATAAATAGTATTGAGAACGAAATAACACAACTTCTACTGATGGATGGATGACGTGAAGGTAGGGCTGTCTGGTGTTCATCACGCTGGAGGTCCTCGAAGCGCCTGGCCCTCCTAAGTTGTCTGAATGGACAACCTGTAAAGAGGGTGCCAGTAACATAATCACACTAAAGCTGCTTTTACGCTGCTTTAATGTGGCTATAAAGTCATCTTAAACTGTGTATACACCCAGCATTAAAAAGCAAGCTTAGTCTTCACTTAAAGCCTGACCCAGAGCACGCGTGCTTGGTGCCTAACCACTCGAACAGAAGTGGACTGAACATCTGCGCCTGGCGTTGAGTGGACCCTGTAACAACACCGATGTAATCACAGGGAGATATCCCCCCCTTTACTCTGTCAAATCTTAGAGGTTTTGTTTTTCACACACACACACACACACACACACACGCACACACACACACACACACACGCATACACACAGAGACACGGTCAGATTAGACCCCCCTGATTTAAACCTATACATTCGGAATGAGCAAAGGCTAATGCGGATTATGGTCAGGGATATTTAAGCGGGTGATTCATCTTCTCAGTCCAGACCATGTTATGGCTTCAATGTGGATTTATTCCTCTATCTTGGAACGGAAGTCGTGATGAGCCCCTAGCTCTTAATCTGTCTAAAAACAGCCTTGTCAACCTGGATTTGGCGAACTGATGCATAAGGAGAGATAACCATGTTTTAATTAATAGGTACGCGAGCGCGTGTGTCTGCTCTGTGTGAGTGTCTGTGTGTGGTCTTTCTCTCTCATCTCTAGAAATGCTCATTCAATTATTCTTTTTATTGGGAAATTACAGAAATGAAAGTAGGATAGTTTCTGGAATGTTAAGATGAAAGAATGTTGAATGAAAGAAGAGTTTTTCTTTCCTTTCATGCGAAGTCTCTGCGCTGATATCAGTGCTATTTACTTAGCTTTTAAGTTGGCAGACATTTTCTAATGACTGTCTGGTCAGGAATGCACTGATCTTTTTGGAGTTCACATTTCAAGACAGCGTACGTTCCTTGTAAAGATTTCAAAATGAGAATTACAACATCCTGTTACTTCTCTGTTTGTGGAGTCGGATATATTCAAAACGTTATTGAAGGAACAAAACTTTAGTGTTCAAGATATGAGTTTATACCACAATTCTTTGTATACATTTTTATATAACATTTTCACATGATGATTTGATGGGAAAGAAGACGCAACAGCTAGACGTGCTTTGTCCCAGTGGATTTGAGGCTTTGTAATATATTTATTGCAGCAAGATAAGATCCGTTTTGAAGGAAGAGATTATTAGACAATCTTTTATGGATTCTGATAACCTTCATTTCATGTTTGAAGTCCAGTTTCCCCTCAAATCCAAGCTTCCTGTCAGTCCATCAGCCCCACCTCTGATGCGCTGCTCTAATCCTCTGACGTAACAACGTCTCCGTAACGGAAACAACGCATCGCTGGTTCCCATGACGTCAGCACCACCCTTTGCCTCGTCTGTCCCTTCCCTGTTGTCATGGCAGCGATCACGCGATCGTCAACGGCGGCAGTCTTTAATGGGTTATCGGGGTTCTCCATGTGTTGGATTAGTTCTGAAGTGGGCCAGAAGATGGCTAATTAGATAGCCCTGGATTTGGACCAGTGTGGAGGCCGAGGAGGGGAGACTGGGAGTGAAAGGTTTACAGGGCTAACTGTATTACAATGGGGCATAATCTGGAGCCAATTGCCTCCCCTGTAAATGAGAGGGGGAGCAGAGAGCAGACAGGGAGGAGGCCGACAGATGGACAGAGAGAAGGAAGGAAGGTCGCAAAGAAGTGAATAATTGTTTGGAATGCAGAGATAAGGAGTATTTTCCCAAAATGCTTAAAACATTTTTTGGAAGGTTCCAAGAATTATTTTTAAAAAGAACAGCTATGAAAAAACAAAAAAGCTTTTGGGTGTTGGATTGTATGTGAAAATAGCGTTTTGAAAGAAAAATATTTCAGAAAAAAATTGATGTTTTTTTATTCTAAATTATTATTATTTTTTATAAAAAAAACGTGATTGAAAAAAGGTTTTGAAATGTTGGAAAAAATTAAAAGATTTCAAAATATTTGCAGGCTTAGAATATCATGTTCGGAAAGGTTGAAAAAATCCTCATACTTTTTTCCATCTCTTATTTTGAATGGTGTGAGATGTACAAGTGAGAGAGCAGTGAGGGGGAGGGGAGTTCTGAAGGGGGCGTGTGTTGGTCTGTGTGTTGTAGAAAGCAGACCCACCCTGTAGCATCACCCTGTAGCATCACCCTGTGTTCCCAATCCTCCTATGCATCTCCTACTACAGGGCACAGCAGGAGCTGTGTGATCGGGCCCATGGTTACGCTCTTACAGGTTATATCACTGCACTCTGCTGCTAAGGAGAGCTGCATCATGTGTGTACTGAAAAAGCGCGCACTCAGCACATCATAGCCTACTGTGTAGAACATTGCATGGACAGCACTGTGCAAAGTACATTGCATAACCTACACCAGGCGTTGCACACGGAATCCCCTTCTGAAGATTATGTTCAGTGTCTGGGAGTACTTTGAGGTTGCAAAAAATCCTTTTAATTATAAATGGGTTTTTTTTATGCAATATCTAGAAGTTATGGACTGAGCCTGTGAACTTTAATGCTGATGAATGTTTTTCTGCGTTTCTGCTATCAGCTTGTATAGAATAGTAATGGAGCCTGTAATCATACCTTGGTACAATAATTCCTCACCAAAAAAAACAGTCAAGGATGTCTCTACCCGCCAGCCATGGGCTTTTCAAAAGACAGAGTCTTAGAACTGTACTTTCTTATGAAATATTGATAACCACAACGTTCTCTTGGAGCACAACAGAGTGCTTTTGCAGACAGAGACGAAAGATGTTTGTAAAAAAATAAAAAATAAAATACATGAAGCACGTGAAAAGAAAAGGGGGATATCCCACCACACAGCAGGAGTTGTGGAGGTGGTTTGATGGAGGTGACTGAGTCTGTGCGGTTCTTCAGTCCTTCATGTCTGCCTGTGTTCTGCTAGCTCTGCTACTGTGATGTTAGATCTTTCAGAGCTTGGTTGCTTCTCTCCCTTGTACTCCTCGACCATACAGATCCCTACCCACTCCCACTCTGCCTGACTAACTGCTCGGACTTGATAGAAGCTGACAGCACTGATCTCGTTCCTTGTCAGGTTAAGAGTTTAGGATTTAGGCCGCTGACCTCGAACACTCCTAACGACCTTTCAACCCCACTGCTTTTGTCTCTTGCCAAAAGGAAAAGATTTCTTTGCTGTCAGGCTCAACGTGACAGTTGGTAGCATTGCTTCGTGACAGAGCATGTACAGTATACATGGCAGTACTCTCAGCCCACGAACACAACAGCCCAGCATTACCAGAGGACTGGGTCATCATCACTCCACAGTTTTGTATCTGCGTGTGGGGGTGGGGGGAGACTGTGACAAGGTTCACTTAATAACCTCCCACTCAGTGGCAAGGTCACAATGTTGATCCTTGGGCAGGACAAACTCAGGAAGAGACGCTCTCTAAGTCCTTCAGGGCACAAGCTACACAGCCCCTCCCATCATGCAACCCTTTTCAGCTGACAGGACAGAAAGTCTTAACGGGGCTGAACGCAGCGATTGGAGGTGTGGTGGGACTTGCAGTGTTTCAAACTTTCTTTGATAGTTCCTAACTATGGAGAGGTGCAGAATGTGGGACAGAGATGTAATGTCTAGTCTCCTGCCGTTTTTGTATTGGTGTCATAAAGCTTAGACTGTTTCTTCTAATGAAAGAATCCCTACGATTTTTTCCCTTTTTTGTTACCCATACACTTCCTGTCTTTTATCTGACATACTTTCTCCATCCCTCTCTCGCTTCCACTTTTTCTATTCCTCTCCCCTCTCTCTCTCTCCCTCCCTCCCTCTCTCACTGTCTCTCTCTCCCTCCGTCTCTCTCTCGCTTCCACTTTTTCTATTCCACTCCCCTCTCTCTCCCTCCCTCTCTCACCGTCTCTCACTGTCTCTCTCTCGCTTCCACTTTTTCTACTCCACCCCTCTCTCCCTCCCTCCCTCTCTCACCGTCTCTCCCTCCCTGTCTCTGTCTCCCTCTGTCTCTCTCTCTTTCGCTTCCACTTTTTCTACTCCAGTCCCCCTTCTCTCCCTCCCTCTTTGTCCCTCTGTCTTTCTCTCACCGTCTCTCCCTGTCTCTCCCTCCCTGTCTCTCTCACCATCTCTCCCTGTCTCTCTCTCCTCTTCCTTCAACTGTCATCTATTGTTGTATCCTCCCGCCCCCTTCTGCTCCTAAGTCCCAATGAGGCTTCACGTGACTTGACAGCCTCAGTGGCCCAGCTAGTAACTTTACGGAGCGTCTACATTTTTAATGGCCAGTTTCAGAGCTTTCCTGCAAGGGTGCAAGTCACCCCACACTGGCCAGTCTCACACCACTCTGTAAGACGTCTCAGGGAAATTAGCAAGTGAGTGGTGTGTGTGTGTGTGTGTATGTGTGTGTGTGTGTGTGTGTGTGTGCGTGCCGGTCCTAATCTGCCACGGACATAGACAGGGCTATTTACAGTTCACTTTCCACTGGGCCCAGTCAAAGTAACCGTAGCTAGCAAAGTGTTCCTCTGTTCCTCTGTCGCAACATTGTCCTGATAACTTAATCCGCTCCTCGTGTAGTCCTCTGAGACTGTAGTCGCAAATGAAGAGGAGGTTTGGAGCGTGTGTGTGTGTGGGGAGGGAAGTGTGTGGGTGTGTATTACTAAGGTATGTTGTCTGGCTGTAATAGAGAAAAGGAACAGCTGTTGTAGTTCAACCCAATGTATAGATACAGAAGGTAAAGCGAGAAACAAGAATATTTCGATCCAACTTTCATATATTTATAATTCTCTGGTGGAAGACGGGCAGTGAGCAGGGGTCAGAAAGTGTTTAGAGAGAAAAGCTAGTTTGTAGTTTTGCCTGAAACAAGCTGAGAGAGGTCAAAGGTGCCACAGCTTCAAAGGCAGTCTGAGGAGAAGCTTGTCTCTGATGGTGTGGTGTTTATACACACCGCCGTGTGCCAGGACTTTCCAAGAACATGAACAACCCCCCCCCAAAACCAGTGTTTACTCTGTCCTTAACACACCACTATACAAGCCTCTGTGTGTGCGTGTGTGCAATCCCTTCTGCTCACGCAGCCACGAGTGCCGTTTGATCTTGCATATCCCCGTCTGTGTGAGCGCCGTGCGATATGGCGATGTTTGGATCCCCTTAAAGGAACGTAATTTTCCAAAGAAACACATGTTTAAGGAGAGAAGAGGAGAAGTGAGTGGGCAGGGCGGAGAAAATGATGTTGAGCAGAAGCATTGTGGGAAATTCATCCCCAAAAGCAACAGTGTCAAGAACAGAGAGCAAGCGAAAGAGGAAGGGGGGGTAGATGGAGAGAAATAAAACAGGAAAGAGTCAAGGCGCGGTAGAGAGGGAGGGAGGGAGGGAGGGAGGGAGGGAAGAGACTAATGTGTGTGAGGTTGGACGGAAACGGCTTGGTGTGGCGCTAAATGGACTCCATCCCAGACGCAGCGCACCAGAAAGTAGCGATGACATCACAGAGCAGACAAGCTTGGCTCAGAGACTGAAGCCCAGGGGCCCATGGGGAGAGATCACACTGCACACACACACCCCCACACACACACCCACACACTCACACATGCATGCACACACCCATATACACACATACACAGACACATACTCATCTGTGTTGGCCAACCATTGTTTTGAATGTTTTCCATGACATCCAAGCATACAAATTTGAGGCTTTCATACATGCATACCTGCACGAGAACTGATCCCCCCCCCCNAGAAGCTCTCGGAGGCTTTAGGGAACACACCGGAAGATCAAATAACAGCCAAATAACCCTCATCGAAAAACATAACCTCAGACACACCCACAGTATTCATAATTAGACAGTAGAGCACAGTAGACCTGTGTGTCAGGTCTGTGTGTGTACGTGTGTGTGTGTGTGTGTGTTTGTGCGTGTGCTTGACTGACTGGCTGGCTGGCTGTGTTGATCAGCGTGCGTCAGCTTAAATGTCACCTGCTGTTACTGCTCACGGTTATTTGCAAATGGCTTAACAGTAGAAAATAGCAGACAGGTCATCGAAGGATTTCACTGACAATGTGTTGCTTAATCAGACGCCAGAGCACCCTTTGAAGAGCATGTGAATTCAATAGGCTCTGTGCTTCTCAGTTACAGAGCAGGAGTGAACCAGAGAGAGCAGGAAGAGAAGGTCAGATGGATGAACACACTCAGGTGTTTGATACTGAGGCTGGGAAGGAAACAGACAGAAGCGTGCGCATGCTTGAAAACACATCTGTGTTCCGTGTCATTGGGCGAGTGTGTGTGTTGCATGCTTGCTCGTGTACATGCATGCGTTGGCGTGTGCTTGCTACTGTCACCGCCCACGTGATAAAAGAGGGAGGTCGAAAGTACAGAATGAAGTTCAGATTCTTTCGTAAATCCTACCTGCCTGCCCCAGGATTGTTTGAGAAGAATCAAATGCATCCTAGTGTGGTGGTTGGAAGGGCTGACACACAGGGTTAGGGGAAGGTCATGTCACTCTAAGGGCAGGTGGCCCCGTCCTGTGACATTGTGTGACAGGTTTATTTCGTTTGTTTGTTCAAATACGAGCTTGTTTCCACGAAACCCAGAACTCGTTCGTTAAAGCTGCCTTTTGCTGTGTACCTGCACTGGGCTGGATCCTTCAGGGCTGCATCACTTGAATTCATTCCAGAAACCAAATACTCCTGTGCTGTTCGACTGTGAATTTTTTATTCTTCGGAGGGTTTTCCTACGGGTGATATATTTGGGGGGAGGACGTACTAACTTTTTTTTGGCCATCCACACAAGTTCATGGGCCTAGACTGAGATTCATGGCTTTTTAGAATCCGTTTATGTACACCGCATGGTTTTCATCCTTATGGGGTTTTTTTCTCCTTTTTTCACGACCAACTGTAGATTTCTGGCATCGTTGGGTTTGCTCTGAGTTCAAACCCCCAGTGTTATTTATAGACGGGCGGAAAACACAGGAAGAAAGAAGTTACCAAGACAACAGAGCGCACGCTCCTCATGTTGGTTCAGGCTCTGCTGGAGCGTGCTGACGACTCACCGTAAGGAAACAGAAAGGCAAAACATCAAGCGAAGTCCACTTTTACAACTAGTGTCACGTGTCCGAAATCTGGGCTCGGACTTCATTTTGCGGTGACGTTAATGTACTTTCATCGTGGATGTTTTGAATATATAAATATCTACAATCCCCATCTCTCTTCCCCTTAGACATCACAAAGTGTGTCTGGCTTGTCATTGGGCCAAGCGTGTCCGTGGTGTTCCAAAGCTCCCGGCCAGGCGCCCAGGCAACAGGGAGGACACCTCTGAGCCTAATGACCGAGCAACAAGTGGAGGGAAATATATGATCCGCACCATCGAGCGTCTGATTGGAGAAACTTAGAGGAGTAATTACACAGCGCAACCGAGCAGTTCATTAAAACAGAACTTGGCAGATCGGCTGCGGCCGGGGCACTGGAGTCAGGGGTGGTGGTGGTGGTGGGGGGGGGGGAGGTGTGTACAGGATGGAGGTTGCTCTGCCCCCCAAACCGCCGCCCTCATCCACCACCACCACCTCACACCCCATCTTCCCCACCCCCTCCCACCCCTGTTCCGGCGCTGGCAAGGACGGAGGGAAATGTTGCAGCTGTGTTCTCCTCATGGCGCTGGCCCCAGGCCCAGGCAGGGCTCTCTCCGCTAGGCCTCTCCTCCGTTTCCCTCCCGCTCCGCCTCCAATCCCCCTTTAGGAGCACCTGCACCTGGTGCCTGTTCTTAGCAGAATTGATTTCCACCTGTTGTTGTTGTTGTTGAGGCTGTGCTATGAAAAGGGAGCTGGGGATGACAATGCCAGGAGAACACCCTGTCATTGTTAATGCAGCAGCAGGACAACATTGTGGACTCGGCTCGTTTCTCTCCTCTCTCTATTATTGATGCCTGTTTCCACTGGGATTGTGTCGTTTCTGATTCCTGATAGCTCCTTTCAATCCATCATCAGTAATCAAAGAGAGTCTGGCAGCTGGACGCTCACGGAAGCTTCCAAATAAGTTGCTTGGCGCCATGGACAACAGAACATTCTAGAAGATCGGCGTTCTTTTTTTTTCTGGGATTCCAGCATCACTAATCAGAAGGTTATTGTCTTGGATGTTCTCGTCCAGATCTGGAGTCTCCTGTGTGCCTTGACTCCTTACGTGTATTCTGGGAGAGATAAACCAGTGATGTCAGAGATGTGATATTATAACGAGAGTTTGGGTTGGTCACAGTAAGTAGGCACTTGGGAGGACACCTGAAGGGGAATGGGTGATGGGGAAAAGGAGGGTCCGTGTGTTTAAAATCCACTTAACCTCTTTAACGTGAGTTGATTTGATTCCCCCCATCTCCACCCCCAACCCCAACTGTCTCTCTCATTAGCAGGGTAATTATCAAGGATAGGCTGGAGACAGAGATTCTGATGAACATTTTCTTGGACAGAAAGACTGTTACCATACCTCTCGGTAATCATCCCAGGTCCTGACTCAGCACTCGTCTGAGGCGCTAGGCTAACTAACCTTCTCCAAGAGAAGAGGTGCTAGTAAAGGAGCTGTTGAGCTCTTTCTTTCTCTCTGCCCTTCCTGTGTGACGCCCTGCCTTCCATGACAGGGCTCCTCCCACCATCCCTCATAACGAGTTGACCTTTGCAAAGGGCTTCCTGTGGCCTATTGTGGGAGTGTGCTTTCTATCGCAGCAATTAGAGCTTTACAGCTTCACGTCCCAGGTTGTGAGATCTCTGGAAGGTGAACTGAAAGGCGCCCCGTGGTTGAAAAAAGGGCGTCAGGGAAACAGGGAGGGATGGCGGAGAGAGGGTGGGTTCCACAGAAGGAGGCAGGGTGGAGGCGGGGGGTGGGGCGTTCCGTCCCAGGCGCTTGCAGGGGGGATAAGCCGCCCTTGCGTCGAAAGTAATATAAGTCCCCTCATTTTTTTTACCACCTTTGCTTTCAAAGGGAGAGAAGGAGAGAGGGAGCGACAGCACTGGCCAGCAAGCGAACAAGGGTGGGAGAGAAGAAGGAGAGAGAGAGCGAGCGAGAGAACGATAAAAAGAGAGAGGTTAGGGGAGAGAGGAAGGGAGAGAAAAACAGAGAGGCGAGTGGCCCTACTTCACCTTTTTTAAACACCTTGAGAAGGAGAAGGAGACAGCAGGGCCCAGAACACTGAGAGAGAGAGAGACAAAGAGAGACAAAGAGAGAGAGAAAGAGAGAGACAAAAGGGAAGAAGAGACAGCCTTTTGATGTGGTTCTCCCAAGCGTTGACAGGCCCACCTAGCTCTGCTCTGCTGTGGCGGAGCTCTCTGCTCCCAACTGAAACAAGCTGACTCGGACGACTCGGAGCAGCTTATTTCCTTATCAAAGGGCTTTACCTCAGTCCCACAGTGGGCTAGCAGAGCCAGCAGGGCTGGCTTGCACTCTGCCATGTCACTTTACACTTTATTTAAATGACTCTGGCTTTTCTGCGTGCTAGTCATGGGAGCAAGGATGGGCTAAATTTCCATTTTTGTCGCCAGTTCTCTCTCAGCCGTGTACCAAAGGTATCTCTGACTTGCCTGCCATTTAAAAGGCCAGCATGAGTGTTCTTTATCCATTCTGGAATTGGGGGTTTATTTGCCTGGGCTAAATTACCCTTTTTAATTGTTGTTTAACGTTAGGACGGTGCCTGCACATTTCCTGCTTGACCTTGTCACCAAGCGCTCAGGCTAGCGCTGCTGCTAGCCATAGGCAATCGCCAGTGTTAGTGTCGAGGGCATTTGGAAGATTGGTGTTGGTTGCTTTCGCTGCCTCGCCGTCTCTGTCCGACCATTCATAATCCACGGCTCAGATGCACGGGGACGATAAGTGAAGGAAACAGAGTTGGTCTAAATATACTCAGCTGGAGGTAAAGTGTGTTTTAGATGCATGGAGGGGGTCCCAAGAGGGCCTTTTTACTGACATGTATTTATGTGTCTGCAGTACAGTAGCACTGACTCTAGTGTACCTGCCAGGAGGCTGGGGCAGCACACACACACACAGTTACACACTCACACACACACACATCTTTTATTTGGCTAATACGGCAGGCGGACATGGCCACAGGCACCGAGTTAATGAACTCCGAGCATGTTTACAGAAAGACAGAGAGAGAGAGGAGAGAGAGGGAAGAGTGAGGGTAGAGAGAGGGGAGAGAGAGGGGAGAGTGGAGGGGAGAGTGGAGGGGAGAGTGGTGCGAGAGTTACTGAGGATAAGAGACAAGAGAAATGTGTAGCAAAACACCAAGAAGGGAGGGAGGGAGAGGGAAGACCGAGGAAAGATGAAGTGAGAACAAGAGCGAGAGTGCGAGAGAGAGAGAGAGATGAAGAGGTTACAGAAAAGAGGAGTACAGCAAAGTACAGTAAACGCAGGCTGAGTCACTTGGCTGCTGAGTGAATAATGAGGTATTGTTATGTAGCTGCAGCTGCCACTGTGAGCATGCCATAGACCCTGTTAAGAAGCTGAATGAGAGGATCTCTGAAGATGACAGCACAATGGACCAGGAGGTCTTCAGGACACTCATGGCTCTGAATATCCTCTTTGTTTGAGCTTTGACAACTGACATCCACCTTGTTTATACAAATAAATTAAAAATCAATCCGCCTTTCTTCTATGCGTTTGTTGTTAGGCTAAAAGGGCGTTCCTCTAGAACAACACTTTAGCTACATACATTGCTTATATGAGTTAGTCAGCATTTTTCCTGCTGGTTGTATATCCAGCAGGGATGCCCTGCATCCATCTAAGTCTATGTTTTGTTGTCTTATTTAATTTTGACTCTGTAAGCAGCCTGTCTGACATTATACCTCCATTCTTTCACATCGCAGGGGAAATACCTTTTTTTCTGTATATTCCTGTCGCCTGAGACGCACAAATATGCTTACAAACAACCACACATACCTGTGTATTAAAAACGCACGGGCGTTACGCAACACATATGGGCGCACGCACATTAAACAACGGCGTTCTCCGTTGCATTAACACGGACGCGTGCACGCGAACCCCATGGACATCGATGCGCTCTGTCACAGTTCCTGCGCGTCCTCCTCCCAGGAGACGTCACATTAGCCTGACAGTCACTCGGAGCCTCGTGCCAGGGGAATATTCCAGCTCCCGTCAACACAAGAACTCGGCGGTTCACATCCATCAACTCCGCCTCCCTGTCTAATTACCTCCCTCTCATCTGCACCTTTATCCTCTGTCTCTGTCTCTCTGTCACCTCTGTCACCTGGAGACCATCTGTACTCCAGTCCGTGTAGACACAAAGTTGTTTTTAACAGACAACGGAGTGACTTTGCGTGCTAAGTGCCGCGATGCGTCGCAGCATCAATAATACACTGATCTGGAAGGTCCATCCAGCTTCAGACCCAACCAGTAGAGCACAGAGACGAAGGAATCCATCATCCTGTGCCAAAGTCCTCCGCAGCAAACGTCTCTGCTGCAGCTCGGGAGATGTATATCTAGCGATGGATACCATGGGACCGAGGACGTGGAAGACTGCTGTTGCAGAGGACAGATATGACTAATAAAAAGGAAATTGGTTACATGGAGTAGCGGGGCCGCTCAGAATACATGTGCTCAGCATAGGACCCAGAGTAGATAGTAGTTGAGTCATCCATCATGATCATGTACAGAGCCTGTGTTGCTGGAGACTCCCTCCTTCCTGCGCTGACTGTGTTAGGAGGTAATGAATAGGAGTTTGGAGTCCGGGCTATAGTGGCCTCGTTGGCCGTCTCGGCCTCTCTGGAGAAGGTGTCAGCTGGGAGAAGGAAACTCCAGTGCCCCGTCACCTGTGATTCATTTGGATCAATAACCGATGCCAATTACTTTGGCCGGAGGACGGGGAGCGCCCAGGCAACGCAGGGGCAGCTGGGAGTGCTGGATGAGGAAATGAGCGCACATCAACGCGTGTGATGGTGTCACGTGCACGATACAATGATCTAATCCATTAAGAATGGGCTCTAGGGACGGGGTGCGTTAATGCAGGAGCTGCTGGTCTAAGACGAGGGCTATTCCCTTCCCTCTAACTCCCGTCTATTCCTCCCCCCCCAGAAACCCCTTCATTTTGCTCTTTCATCTGTCACACGCGGCGCGCAGGACAGCCCTCTGATGGATGGAGGTTTGGTGGGATGTGGTGTTTGCTCCTTCTCTTCTCTCTTCTTCCTTCCTCCGTCTCACCTCCGTCTCCCTCCCTCCTCTCCCTGGCTGCTTTGACAGAGACACCTGGGTCGTGCCTGAGCAATGGGCTTTTCCCTTTTTTTAGATGACACCTTAATGCCATGCCCATTATGCCAGGTGATGTGATTGATGGGCGACGGTGGTGGATGAGAGAGGATGCCTGTCATTCTGCAGAGAGATGTAGGAGAGGGAGAGACTGAGAGAGAGGGAGAGAGAGAGAGAGCAGGAGGGAGGGAGAGAGAGAGGGAGAGAGAGAAAGAAAGAAAGTGAGTGGGAGGGAGGGAGAGAGAGAGAGAGAGAGAGAGCAAGAGAGAGAAAAGGAATGAGATGGCAGATGTCCCTGCTTCCCCTGATTGTGGGATTACTAACAAAGACAGGACAGACTGAGGACACGCTGTATTCGCTGATCTTCTCAGTAACAAAGAAAAGAAACAAAGAAAAAGAACGCCTTGCTCTTATTTGAACTCTCTCGCTCACCTCTCAGGAATCATCCCTTAACCAAAGGAGCACTTGAAGGCTGCAGCGAGGCAGCATTGAGCCAGGCCCTTTGGCTCCAGACGTCTGTGCTCTGGTGAGGAGAGGTGACCTTCCCCCGGCTCCAAGCCAGGTCCTGACCCCTCTGCCTGGGAGAGACGAGAACAGATGAGAGTAATTAAATGACAGAGTGCTGCAGAATTAGCTGCCCTGTAAATGAAGATGGTTAGGTGACTCTCTTCACATCTGAGAGGGTTCATAGAGACATGGGACCTATGTGGGAGCAATCTGAGGAGCCTTTGTAGCCCTTCACTTGTACCCTAAAGCAATGAGGCCAGTGATGATCTTTTTTATGGTAAATCTTGTAAACATGACGTGATGCGTGCAGCTGCCATCAGCCGTTTAGCTTAAAATAGGCCGTTAGAATAGGCCCCAGTGCCATATCCTCACTCTAGATGTATTTCTCACTTCCCCAATCCATCAAAAATCTGTTTGGGGAAAATGTTTTACAGTAAGTGAACCTTAAGTGTCGGGCACCAGTAGTCATTTGTACTGAGATATTAGACAAAGTAATTTGGCACAGAGCAGATCTCATTAGCACCTAGCATTGAGGCCTACCATGATGTCATAATGAACAAGTTCTGCAGCGTTGTGTACAGTGCAGAACCAGCGAGCTCTCGGGTGAAGGTGATTGAACGGCCCGTGATGCTCACAGCGGTGTGCACAGTCAGGAGGAACCCTGGGTAATGTAGTAGAGGGAAAGGCCTTGGTTAGATGCACACAAGGTCCTTGGTTTGACATACCGAAAACGTTTTTTTTCCCCTTCCTCACCCTGACTCACACAAACACACACACAAACACATAGGCAAACTGTAATGCACACGCACAATAACGCACAAACAGTACAACCTCATCACAAACATCCTCCCGCATATACAATACAAGCTCCTGTTGAGATGCACTAATGGCACAACAGCGTTTGCGTTAAAAAAAAACAAGCACACGCCCACCCACACACATACACACCCACTCTCTTTCTCTCGCGCGAATGCCTTCTTCCATACACTGATGATGATGTCCCAGGCCATGGTCAGTGGAGGCAGCTGCTGTCCCTGAGAGTATTGACTTTATTACTGCGCCACGAGAAGCCCCTCCCCCCTGACGCCTGGCAGCAGGCTCACCCGTCGGACCACCAAACGTCTTGCTTCATTAACAAGATCATTATCACTCCTGATGCTTATCGACACACGCGCACGCGGGCTCTCGCGCGCACGCAGACACACACGAAAACACAAGCACTCACGTCCGCACACATTGTGCTTATGTAAATTGCGGTACTGTAAACGATTTTTCACCTGTCAAGGTCCAGATGACTTTCTCCACATCCTGGCTTGGAGACAGTGGGTGTCCATGTGTGGTTCATGCAAATGTGCTAGCGTATGCAAAAGAAAAAAAAAGAAAATGGTGTGTGCTTTGGCCTATGTGCGTGCCCCCACTCTAGTACTGCGTTGGAGTAGAAGCCATGAATGATTTGTGAGATCAAGGGGGTACTCCGAACTGTAGGACTGTGGGCTGATGTTAGTGAACCAGGTCATCAGAATAACCAAGGAGCAGCCTGCATTTTTCATGCATCGTTTTTTAGCCGCGGTGATTTACGAGGTTTACCAGTGCGACAGAAGGATTGATTCATGGAGAAGATCTCCAAATCTGCTGGAAGCTCCGTGCGTGGAACCATCCGTGGAACCGTGCGTGGAACCGCAGCAGAATCCCAAGTTTCACAATCATAAATCATCATGGATTCACTGGTTCTCTCTTAGACAGGAACGTACGTAGAGGAAGGGAATTTAATCTTCAGATGTGTCGGCATGACGCCCTAATCCCACTGTATATAATATATACAGCTACCTACTCAGCAATCCTTAGGTCTGAAGTAAATATAGACACGGTCTTGCTTATTTATGTGTGTGCGTTATTTATACTGGCAGTTTATAAATGTTTAACTAGAAATGAGATGATTTCTAGATGTGCAAAAGATGCAATCGTACAGGGAGTATCATTCCAAGGTCTATGATGATGGGATATCCTTTCTACATCCAAACATGGGGAATGCCCACACTGTCCGAGCAGGGCTTTGTCAACATGTATTCACTAGCGTTCAGGTTAAAGGCATGGGGCCAATGGAAGGACAAGCCTTTGTCATGCTATAGTTAGCTTCCCTTACAGCAGTGTTTGGCCTCAGCAAAGCTGGTTCGAGGAAGAACAGATGGAAGATGGAAAAGCTTTCAGACTTAAAAGCGCTTGTACACGGGACGACTTCTTCACCCCACAAGTGGTCTCATTATTCCCTCTGTCAGTCGGGGAATGCCTGAACGGATGACGAATTTCAAGAGTAACATAACAGCACAACCACTTGTCTACCTGTCTACAACATCTGCCTTTGGAAAGCTGTGCTGTTGAAGTCTCTCTTTTGACAATCTTGCATGAAAAACACTGTCAGCGTGACAGTGTCACCAGCACAGCGTGACGTAAACTGCCTCCATGTTCATCCAGAGTGTTTTGATATGCCCTGTCGGAGCGTCCTCCTGGAAAAAGGCAATCATGACGGTTAATAAGTGGCTGCCTGGCTGCCTGGCTGCCTGACTGCCTGACTGCCTGCCTTACTGACTGGCCGTTACTCCTCATGGGTCCTAAGCTAATGTGACACTAGCCACGTGCCAGCAGCGTGAGGAACCCAACCCAACCATACTAAAACACACACATACATATACACACACACACACATACATGCACACACATACACAGCGGTGCTCTCATCGCACTCAAATGTAAACATACACATATGCCCTCTCTCTCTCTCCACAGGATGACTGTCTCAGAAGAGTCCCTTGTTAATCAGTTAGTGCTGCACTTTACACTGTACCCCAGTCCCTGACACTGGTGCAGTGTATCCATTATTAATAACATCATTAGACACTACTGAACACTCCCCTACTTTGATTACTTTGGTGTGTGTGTGCTGGTGTGCATGTGTGTGGCTGTACTTCAGAACAGTGATTAGTGGATGTTAAGAATCTGTCGAACTATATCTGATGGACAAAAGGTCATGTACTAAAACCTGCTCATTAGAGGGAGCAGGGAGAGAGGGAATGATTGACAAGCCTGTTGTCACGACTGCCTCAGAGCTGGAAAGAGACAGAGAGTACCTGCCTTTCAGAGCTTGGGGGACTGTCGGAAACTGACTTTGCAGGACTGTACAAAGAGCAAAGGAGAGCGAGAGAGAAAGAGAGAGAGTGAGAGAGAGACAGAGACAGAGACATAGAGAGGAGAGAGAACGAGAGGAGAGAGACGGATAAAGAGAGACAGAGAAATAGACAGGAGAGACAGAGAGACAGAGGGAGAGAGAGATCTAGACAATATGGGCTTTAATGAGAATGAAAAGGGGAAAGGAATCATTCAGGAAAAGCTTTCCATTTAAATCTCTCTCTCTCTCTCTCTCATGGTCTCTCTGTCTCTCTTCAGGCATCTTTAACTGCCCTAATCTGTTCCGTGGGGGATTAGCTCAAATTTCAAACTGTGCTTACAGTATCGCCACACTGCGCCAGTGCTGCTGTCGCTATGTACACAGTAGCATAGATTAGTATGTCTCCAATCATGTCTGATTCCCACTCTCGCTGTAAGCCATACTCAATTCAATTAACAAACAATTACTACCTAATTGCCTTCATCCCTTTCGCAGTGGATTCACCAGCTTTTAGACGAGGCTGAGCTGGGAGACAGCTGCTCTGGGTGTCCGGGAAGCCTCCTATCTATGGCGGCGATGTTACTGGAAGTTTTTCTGGGTATGTTGGCAGACCGAACCGGATTGAATTAGCCGACCATTACTGACCACTTAAAGGACCGCTGTAATGGTGTGGGAGAGTGATTTTAGCACCCTGAAGTAACATCAGGGTTGTTTCTGACTGTGTACTTCCTGCTTCAACTGCTTTTTTTTCTTCTTCTTCTCCTGCCAACGATCGCTAAAGAGGATGTCTGGATTCCTTTTTTTTAATTCTCTAGTGAGTTTTTCTGGGAGTTTCTCCATGTCTTGCTTTGGGGTTGTGGCTGGTCGGGGAGGGGGTGGGGGGTGGTTCCATAGGCATGAAGCCCTCTGTGACATTCCTGGTTAAAAGGGCTCTACAAAGAAACTTCAATTCGATTTGATCAGTGATTTTGTCGAAGACATCTGTATAGATTAAAGAAACATTGTTCAAAAGTGGAAATAGAAGACGAGACGTTCTGTCCAGTACGTAGTGACAAATCTCTCCTCCTCACTCCGCCACCCTTGGAGGAGCGAGGGAGTCGGGTGAGCTATCAGAAGACAGGAGGGGGTCTGATTGATGCTTGAGTCAGGCTGAGAGCTACATTACCTGCCGTGTGTCAGTCAAGGCAGCGTGGCCGGTCTGGCTGGAAGCCTTGCAATGATGGAGGCTTCTGTCAGGAGTACGGCAGGCAGGCAGGCAGACAGACAGGCAGGCTGGCAGGCAGGGAGGCAGGCAGGCATCATGACCAGGACAATAGATCGCACCATGTCAGCATGTCTGTCCCAGCTCCGATCGCTCAGGCCATCAAACACTCAGGGCGTCACTCCGTCTCTCCTCGTTCTAAAGCTGCAGAGGAGCCCTGAGGGAGCTGGGGCAGAGGACTGGGGGGGCGGACTGGGGGCGGGGCAGAGAACTAGGGGCGGGGCAGAGGACTGGGGGCGGGGCAGAGGACTGGGGGCGGGGCGGGGCGGGGCGGAGAACTGGGGCGGGGCGGGGCGGAGGACTGGGGGTGGGGGGCAGGGCGGGGAACTGGGGGGCGAGGTAGGGCAGGGCGGGCAATTCAGGGTGGGGGTTCTGCGGATAGGAGGGAGGTTGATGTCATCATTGGTAAAGGTCAACAAGGAACAAGGACAATTGATACATAATGTATTGCTAATGAGGTGAATTACTGCGTTATTACGCGCTTTCTTCTTTTGTACGGGGCGGGTCATTTGCTGGTGACATGACATCATCACCGCCACTGCACACAGGTCATCCCTGTCAGAGGAGGTAAGGTCAATCGACAAATAGTGTAGAAAATCTGTGCTCGTTGATAAGGCCAGTTACCATGACAACCTGCTGTAATAGATTGCGGGCTATCATATTGTGGAGTGCTAAGTCCTTGAAGACACAGCTATTGTGGTGGTTCTGCGTGGTGATAGGATCATTCCCCTGAGTCAACATGGCCTATGCTATCCTCTCCTCCTCTCTGGAGAGGAGAAGGCTGGAGGAGGAACAGATTTGGCACTCTGCCTCTCTTCTTTCTTTCTCTCTTTTTCTTTTTCACTCCCTCTCAAACTCTTTCTCTCTCTTTGTCCCTGAACAACAATTTCTCTCACTTATCCTCGCAGCAAACAATCAGAGCGAGAACAGTTTTACTGTTGAGTCAATGTTCTCCTTCATGTACAGAGCCCATTACTTGTTTTCCTCTGACATGATTTATCCTTTAATTATCATCCAAGCAATGGGGCCCTCTGAAATGAACGCATGTTAGCGTAGCCTCTGGATGTTATCTGTTCATGAGTTGGCCAGGAACGTTGACCCATAGGTTGCCGCGGTAATTGTGCGTTCCATGCTTGGCATGGCACTTTGTTTTATTCAGGAGGGTCGCCCTGGAAAGGCACTTGTTACGTTTGTTATGTAAGCGAGGGTTTTGGAGAATGAATATTGAATTGGGGCTCCTAATGTGGAGTGAATGCTCAGGTGAGGGGGTGGGGAGTGGGCAGCAAGTAGAGAGCTGCATCTCTGTCCAGGATTTGGCAGCCAGCCAATATGCTGAGGAGGAGACAAGGTCCCTCTCCTCTCTTCTCTCCTGTCCTCTTCTCTTCCTTCCTGTCCTCTTCTATCCTGTCTGCTCCTCTCCCCGCTTCTCCTCCCCTCTTACCTCTCCCCTCCCTCCTCTCCCCTCTTCTCCCCCTCCTTTACTTTCCCCTCCCTCCTCTCCCCTCCTCTCCCCTCTTCTCCTCCCCCCTTACCTCTCCCCTCCCTCCTCTCCCCTCTTCTCCTCCCTCCTGCCCTCTTCTCCTCCCACCTTTCCTCTCCCATTTACTCCTTGCTCCTGTTTCCTCCTCTCCTCCTTCCTGTTCTCTCCCCTCCTCTGTTCCCTCTTGTCCTCTCTTCCCTCCTATCCTGTTCTCCTCCCTCCCTGTCATCTTCTGTCCTTTCCTCGGATCATTAAGTCAACAATGTTGGTCAGAGGGGACAGGAGTTTAGTTTGAGTTCAGTCATGAACATTGAGGAAATGAGGAAAGGTCTGCTCCCTTTTCTCTGAACTCTCCTCCAGCTCTCGTCCTCTGCTTCCTGTCACACCCCCCAGGGCCTTTCAGGGTTGCGTGGTCTTGTTTTTATGTGGCGCGCGTGCGTCCGCACGTGCATTTGTGTGGACGGTCATGTGCCAGCGAAGGGAACGTCTTTTTCAGGCTCTCAGGAAGTAAACAAATGAAAGTGCTGTGATGTGTGAAGACCAGCTTCAAGGTACAAGCTTGTACTTGGGCCCACAGGCGTGGTGACATTCTTGCATTTCCTCTGCCAGGACCCATCTGCACGTCACCCTGCTGATGAAACTGATAGCCTGTCTGTTCCAAATGGATGGTTCGTTAAATCCCGGAGGGAGGAGAGAGGGCATTGCAAGGGATTTGATGGACTGAAGGAATGGGAGATGGGGGGGGTTAGAGGAATTAGTTTGGATATACTAAGGAAACACCAGGATGGGAGAAGAAATCCTCCCAGCTCAGATCGCAAGCGAGGGGAACGGGAGAGCAGGGTAAATAGAATGGATCCATGGAGGACCAGAGCCGCGTGCACTGGGATCCAATCACAACCCCAACAACCTAGATGGGAGCGAGGTCATGCTGGCAGGGTGACAGAGGCAGCAGCAGGGATTCTAAACCTTGGCATGTTTCATGGACAAACAGGAGGACTGACGACACAAGAAAGCTCTCTTCTCGAGTTATCTTTAGCTGGGCTGAATCCGGCCCAAATAATGGAGGCAGCTCCACAGAGAAAGATGTGTTCCCTGCCCCTCCGCTCCCACCTCCACCACCTCCAACCTTCCATAACAAAACAATCCTTTCAAGTTAATAACTTCTCACCTGGGCCCATGCACCTAGTTTACCAGAGCAGCTTTCACTTCCAAAATCGCTGTTCGGCTGCAAGTTAAGGCCGGCTGACATTTTCAGTGATGAAAGCAGTAACAGTGCCTTGTTTTTGGCACCTACAAACCAAAAGTGCAGGAAAGCTTCACTAGAGCCTTTTAAAGTAATCATTCACTGTGCTTTATTTGGGTGTATGTGTGCACTCGTGTATGTGTACACCTTGCCAAAGATCTGTTCGATCAAGTCTGCAAACAACAATAGACTTTGCTTCCAAGAAGTTGAAGTCTGAGGGATTTGGTTGTTTCTGTGGCAGAGCAGCCAACTGTTCCGGTGTGGTGCAGGCAGACAACCAGTGTGGTGCAGGTAGACAACCAGTGTGGTGCAGGTAGACAACCAGTGTGGTGCAGGTCCTCTCCCCTCTTCCTCCTCTCCCTCTTCTCCTTCCTCCTGCCTCTTCTCCTCCACCTTTCCTCTCCACATATTATCTCCTTGCTCTTTTCCTCCTCTCCTCTTCCTGTTCTCTCCCCTCCTCGTTCCTGCTTCCTCTCTTCCCTGGCCTATCCTGTCTCCGCCATGCCCGTCATTCTTCTGTCCTTCATCGGTATTCATGATCAACACCTTGTTGCGTTCACGGGGGGACAGGAGTTAGTTGAGTTCCAGTCCATGCAGTTGAGGAAAATGCGACGGATAACCCGTTGCTCGCCTTTTTCTCTTGAAACTCTCCTCCAGCTCTCTCCTCTGCCTCCGTGTCACAACCCCGCGGGGCAGGGCGGGCTGTTCAGGGTTGGTCAGGTCGTGTTTTAGGGGGGGTGTGGGGGGCGTGTCGCGGGCGTGGCGGGGGTCCCACGTGCATTTGTTGGGGTGGGGGGGACGGTCATTGTGCCAGCGGAAGGGAACGTCTTTTACAGCAGCTCCTGCAGAATGTTAAACAATAGAAAAAGAGTTGCCTGTGAATGAATGTGAAGAACACAGTTGTTGTCGTGTTGTTTCAAGGGGGTACAAGCTGTACTTGGGCTCACAGGCGTGGTTGGGGGTGATCCATTTCTTTGCATTTCCCTCTTGCCAGGAGCCCGATCTGCACGTCACCTTGCTGATGTAACACTGAGTGCCCCTGTTTCTTGTTTTTTTTCCCTCCCCCAAGATGGATGGTTATTCGTTAATCCGGAGGGTAGGAGGAGCATTGATGCGCATGCAATAGGCGATTTGATTGGGACTGAAGGAATTGGGAGTATGGGTGCATGTGGATTAGAGAGAATTAGTTTGGATGTGTGGTCATAACTAAGGAGCACAGGGATGGGGGAGAAGAAGAAAAGTCGCTCCAGCTCAGATCGAACCGCGGCGGGGTGGAGGGGGGGACGGGGGGAGAGGCGAGGGGGGGGTGTGGTTAATTATGTAGAATGGATCCATGGAGACCAGAGACCGCAGTTTGCACTGGCGATTCGCAATCACAACCCCAAACAACCTGAGATGGGGCGGAGGTCCATGCTGGCAGTGGTGGGGGTGACAGAGCAGCGAGGTGGGATTCTAATTACCTTGGGATGTTTCACTGGAACAAGACAGGAGGACTGACGACATCAATAATAGCTTCTCTTTCGATTTTATCTTTGAGCGGCGCTGAATCTGGCGTGCCAATTAAGGGAGGCACGTCCACAGAGATAAGATGTTTCCCTGCCCCCTCCGCTACGACCTCCACCACCTCCAACCTTCCATAACAAAACAATCCTTTCAAGTTAATAACTTCTCACCTGGGCCCATGCACCTAGTTTACCAGAGCAGCTTTCACTTCCAAAATCGCTGTTCGGCTGCAAGTTAAGGCCGGCTGACATTTTCAGTGATGAAAGCAGTAACAGTCCCTTGTTTTTGGCACCTACAAACCAAAAGTGCAGGAAAGCTTCACTAGAGCCTTTTAAAGTAATCATTCACTGTGCTTTATTTGGGTGTATGTGTGCACTCGTGTATGTGTACACCTTGCCAAAGATCTGTTCGATCAAGTCTGCAAACAACAATAGACTTTGCTTCCAAGAAGTTGAAGTCTGAGGGATTTGGCTGTTTCTGTGGCAGAGCAGCCAACCGTTCCGGTGTGGTGCAGGCAGACAACCAGTGTGGTGCAGGTAGACAACCAGTGTGGTGCAGGTAGACAACCAGTGTGGTGCAGGCAGACAACCAGTGTGGTGCAGGTAGACAACCAGTGTGGTGCAGGCAGACAACCAGTGTGGTGCAGGCAGACAACCAGTGTGGTGCAGGCAGACAACCAGTGTGGTGCAGGCAGACAACCAGTGTGGTGCAGGCAGACAACCAGTGTGGTGCAGGTAGACAACCAGTGTGGTGCAGGCAGACAACCAGTGTGGTGCAGGCAGACAACCAGTGTGGTGCAGGTAGACAACCAGTGTGGTGCAGGTAGACAACCAGTGTGGTGTGGATAGGTCAGAAAGGGGTCAGCATGTTTGCCGGTAGATCACACCACCAGAAGCGCAATACACTTTTTTGTGTTTCTTTTTTACCTACCCACCCTCTCTTCCTCTCTACCCCCCCCCCCCTCCCGCATCGCCAGGGTGAGGGGGCCAGGGACAGGAGGTTGTGGCCTGACAATACACCTGCAGAGTTTCCCACCATTAAGCTTTTCTCACCCACACCATCTCCCCTCCCCTCTCTGTCCTGAGGGGTGGTGGAGGTCAGGGAGGGGATGAGTGCAGTTGGCTGAGCACTAGCCTGACACACCTGGCTCATGCAGAACTTCAATAAGGTTTCTGTCTGCACGCCGTCTCCCCAAACTCTCATCCCTGCCAGCTCTTTAATCAGCCCTCTCTCCCTCCATCTCCCTGCCTCCCCTCCCTCTATCTCTCCCCCCAGTCTGACTTACCCGGGGGGCCAGCGGAAGGCACCAGGCGGCCGGCAGGGCACGGTGCTCTAATGCCTGCCTAATTGTCCCATCTAGGTGGGTGAGCCTGGGGGTGAGGTGAGGGGTTACATCAGGCGCACTCTAGGGATGAGCAGGTTCAACTCCCTTACAAAGACACAGGCTAATGATAGTAGTGGGGGCACCCAGGTGCACCCAGGGACACCCTGTCTGCATGCCCGGCCCGGCCCACATGGGTAGCTGAGGGATGGGGTAGTTAGAGAGGAGACACCACGGTCACAAGAACCTTCACATCCACGCCTAGCAGGCTGCAGCAGCAGGCTGCAGCAGCAGTCATACAGCGACTCCAGCCAGCCTAACAATGGACAGACACGAGGGAGGGAGGGAGGAGGGAGGGGGAAGATGGAGGAAAATGAGGGATGATAGAGCGAGAAAGAGAGAGAGGAAAGAGAAAGGGACAGATGGCAGGAGGGCAATTGCGTCAGCCCTGAATTGGGTTTATGTCTGGTGTCACAGGGCGCTTTGGTGAACAATGCAATCTAACTCTGGGGCTTTATGTCAATGTCCCACTTGAAGATAACCAGTTGATGACAGTGTATTGGTATGCTGATCAATATTCAATCTAACATTTAAATTGGATCCAGCCCTTTTGGCAGAGTAGTTGATGTGCAGATTAAAGCAGTTTTTTCTTCGTCCAGGATAATAAGTAGATCTCTCATTCCCAATTGCCTGTATGTTGTGTCTGCACAAACATGCCCACATCTATCCTCACAGAGACTCTTAGCTTCCAAAGAACCAATCTTGACAAACGTCTCCTGCAATGCCATGTTTTTATCGATTTTACAGCTTCAGTTTCACTTGCCTGAATACTTAGGAGTCGGTGTTAATTTGAGTACATCTGTCCACAGGAGCATTTCCTTGGGTGTCCTTGCTTGATCCAAGGGCCTTCCTGCTGTTGTATTTAGTAGTGGCTCCACGCAGTTCGTAGTGCCAAAAAGCTTTGTGTCAGCTTTTGTGTGTGGCACATAATTGACACACCCACACACACATAATGCATTACACAGTGGTACTTCTAATTAGGTTCACCTGGAGAGTTATTGAAATCCAAATTGAATAGGTTAATTTTAGCTCAAGCTGGACACATATTGAGTGGATAAAGACGTCACTGCAAGATTCTGTATTTGGGAAACCAAAGTCATACACACGCCCTTTAAACGGAGCTCTGCTGTTCAAAGAGAACACCTTAGCCAATAAATGCGAATATTTCTGGAATATAATGAGCCAAATCACAGTTTGACACTGTAATTAGACGTGACTGATGCATTGCATATTAGTTATTAATTGCGTCATGAAATAATAATTATGTAAATTGCACGGGTTGCGTTTAATTAAAATCATCTCCCAACATAAGAAACTCATTAAAGCGGAGCTGCTAAGGTTCTTGTGAATGATTTTCTGTGGCCTCTGCTCAATGTGGAGGTATTCTTAGCTCTGGTAGCTCCAGGCAACTGTTGCCATGCATACATATCCATAGATATGCTTGGTGGGGTCGCTGTGGGGGGGGGGATGTTCTGGGTGGGGAGGTGGTGTGCAGCGAGACAAGGATGGTGATTGGTAGAATAGACCCGGGAGAACCCATTGATTTCCACACAGTGGAAAACAACAGTTTATTTTCCACCATAGAGGATGGAGCCATGAAAACATTCACGTTGGAACAGCTTGTTTCTCAGCCCCAGGTAGTCGATGGGTCGATGGAGCGCTGTGTGTCTTCCAAAAGACGACAAGGAAGTGTGAAAGATATGGAAATGACCCTGCGTCTTCTGTTAGCGTTAAAGCAGTGCAACCAACGTGATGTTTTCAGTTGACGTAAATGCTTGTGGATCAGTGTTGCGCACTCTGTATGTGTGTGTGTGTGTGTGTGTGTGTGCGTGTATGTGTGTGTGTGTGTGTGTGTATGTGCGTGTATGTGTGTGTGTGTGCGTGCGTGCGTGCATGTGTGTGTGTGCGTGTGCGTGCGTGCGTGCATGTGTGCGTGTATGTGTGTGCGTAGGTGCGTGAGTTTGTATGTGTGTGTGTGTGTAGGAGGGAAGGTATGCATGTGCTTGGCCACGTGTGTGTGCCGGACGGCTTTGTTCATGCGCTCGATCTTGAGGCCAGATGCTTCTTCAGGCTGTATCAAGCAGAACCACCTTAAGCTGCTCACGTTCTGACATTTCCCAGCAGCATTTGACCCGCAGGCTTTAAGTCCATTTTTTCTTTTTAATCCGCAGGAGAAAAACCTGACTCCAGACCAGTGTTTACGTCGTGAAACACATCACAATTAAAGATATATATATTACAGAACGTCATCTACGGAAATGAAACTTTGAGGTAGTCTGAACTAAATGTTTGTTAATACATACATAGACTGTTCATTAAAGTTCTTATGATAGAATATGGGCGGACCTCTGTGATTGGATCCTATTTGAACTTTGACCTGAACACTGCACAGATGAGGTTCACAAACAACGTGAAACATCTTCAGCATCTTACGTCATCCGTTTTCAATAATGTTCAGATTCCTTTTAGAATTGCACTTGTAATCTTTCAGAAGCACTGTTACTACGTCAGGATTGCTCGCATGACTGAACTGTACTATGAGGATCCCATAGAACCAGGTCAACGAAATGAACGAGTCTTGCTCACACTTCAATAGGCTCGATGGTTCTATATGAATTCCAGTTCCCTCCACTTGTCAGTGCCTCCCCCTCTACTCTCTGTACCTTGGCAGAGGCCTATCGATCTGGGCTGTGTTGACTCCTCACAACGTGGGGAAGCCAGACTGTCTTCTCTCTGCAGTTGACCTAAACTGTGTTTGAACCCGGAGACTTGTAGATGAAAGTCGGAGTCTTTTGGTTCTCCTGGACTCTTCCCTCCCTGGCCTCCTTATTCCTCCTCATGTGCCACCGCACCCACTGCCTTTTACAGCACAGAAGAAATGAAATCTCCTCTTCCTCTCTCTCCCTCTCTCTCCCTCTCTCTCCCTCTGTCTCTCCCCCTTTCCCTCTCTCTTTCTCTCTCCGTCTCGCTCTGTACCTCTCCCACTCTCCCTCTCTTTGCCTCTCTCTCTCTCTTTGTCCCTCTCCCTCTCTCTCACCCACTGCAGATCCTACTTCCTCCTCAGCAGATCCCCTCAGATCCCCTGCAGATCCCCCACAGATCTCCTTGGATCTCTGTGATCTTTCATGGCTTTGCCTGCAGATCCTTTTTTCTGGTCCACTTTCTTTTGAGACGGTATATTTGCATTGACCTGACCTTTATTCTGAAAACCTTTCGAGCTGTGGTGATTAAGGCCCAGGAAGAAGAGAAGAAAGCGATGGCAGTGCTCCATGCAGTCAGAGTTTGGGGAATCAACCTGATAGAACAGGAAAGGTTGTGTCAACACATCCAACTCCCTTGGCTTTGCTTTATCTATCCATGGATTGCTCCCAAGCTCTGGACTCTCATCTCATAAATACTAACCTCGCCTGTGTCTGTGTTTGATCTGCGTGTGTGTACGCGCGTGCGTGTGCGGGCGCGATCGTTGTGCGTCAAAGTCTGACCAAACGCCGTGGCAGGGTTGAGCCCAGGGATGGTCTTGTGTCAGCCAAGTTTCTAATTCACCAAGCCTATTGATCAGCGCTCTAATCAATTCAATTATTTATGTTTGAATCTCAGTGAGTGTGAGGCTGGGCAGCCTGAGTGTCCTGAGAGAGAAAGAGACAGACAGGGAGAGATGGTAGAATGAGAGAGAGGGGGGAAGAGATAGAGAGGGAGAGAGATAGAGAGAGAGCGAGAGAGATAGAGAGGGATAGAGAGAGAGGGGGAGGTAGATAGAGAGAGGGGGAGAGAGATAGAGAGGGAGAGAGAGGGAGAGAGAGGGAGAGAGGCTCGGACCACTGAGCTGCTGTGGTTTCATTGTGTAGAGTTCTCCTTCTCCTGGGCTCCAGGCAGCGTGACACAGTGAACATGAGATCAACGGTGTTGCAAGGCTGCAATGAGATTTCAGCCATTTCTTAGATGAAGCACTCTGGGGTGCCCAACTCCATCTTGCTGGTAAAGTCTCTCAGCCAATCACCTGCCGGATATTTCTGCACACACCCCCTGGGATCTTCTGTGCTTGGATAGAGGAAGGCTGGAGGTACAGCACACTGGCGGTCAGCAATCGGTTCTTAATTCAATTACATACAAGAGAGGCTATCATTTAGGCTTGTAAATGCCACGTCATGCAGGAGAATGTGCTGGATGTCACAGGAGATTACTGTTTGTTTACCTTGGAAGCCCTTCGGATTGTGTGCCAGATCAGTGCTAGTATGTTTGTGTGTGTGTGTGTTGGGGGAGGTAGGTATAGGGAGCTTGGGTCTCGAGATGATTATAAATGCTGGTCCCACAGAAACATCGTCTTAAAGGATCCAAATCTAATCCGAGAAAAGGCCAGGACTTTTAACAGGATGAGACAGTGGCTGTGGAACTGGGAGGAATGGAGCCATGGAGGCACGGAGGTCCTCTGATCACTCACTGATCAGTCTCTGTCTCTTTCTGTCTAATCTTCTTTTACATGTTAGTTTATGTTAGGTGACCGTTGTTACCATGAACAGGTTTATCTCTACCTAGGTAACGATGAACTTCGTACCCTCTTGTGATCTTCCTGTTTCTCTTGGTTCCATTGCTTTCCCTTGTTCCTGCTTCTCCTTTAGTTCTGGCCCTGACTGTGTGAACAAACCCCTCTCTAAAGCTGGGGTCAATGTCAGTCTCTCACCTGATGCCCCCCATC
>BROE01000024.1:10520410-10602775 GCA_036571765.1 Plecoglossus altivelis | reverse complement strand
ATGACAGAACACACCCTCTCTTAAATATAGGCTAGAAGTCTCAATCGTCATAAGTCTCCAAGCCACCTGAGCCCCCATCACACACGAACTCACACATCAAAACGCACACACAGAATACGCTACTCACGAACTCAACCCTAACACACAGACAAAACCACCACACAAAACAACAATCCAACCACCACCGCGAGACCACCAACACCACACCAACCACACAACGACAAACTCCAACAAGAAAACACACAACTCACCATACCTAAACACACAACTACAAAAGTCAAAAACCCACACTCACCCAAAAAACCCAAAACCAAACATCCAAAAAAACAACACAGTGAACAACGCACTATAAACAGCAATAACAACAAAACGAGCCCACTAACATATGACTACCATATGATACTATTCTAGCAACGCCACCCACTCCGCCGACTACAGAGAAAAGCAGATGATCCATCAGACCACCTACCTGGCCCCTTCCGAGCACCCACCGCGCTGACTGGGCCTACCCGTTCAGATCCCCACTCCCCACCTCCTCACAACTTACAACCAGCTCCCACCACACCACTTCCAACAAAGTTTCGCGACACAATCCACCCCACACGAACACACCGCCCCACCAACTGATGCAGCCACCGCACGTCCTCTCCCATATCAACCGACACATCGAGCAAAACCTGCCAAAATAAACCCAAACGAGAAAACTTCACGTCTACCAATAGACCAATAACCGTCATTGCAGTTTTCCCTTGGGCATCAGTGGGTCACCTCCCTCCACAAGAGAAGATTCATCATATAGGAGAGGCCTTCAGGTGTCCCTCGCTGTCTCCTTCTCTCTCCCTCTTACACAGACACACACACACATCATACTGCCTCCTGTGTCAGTGCTGGCCCCTTCCTGAGGCCACCTATCCTCCCCAGAGGTGGCCTCAGAACCAGCCTCGACACTCCCCCTGAAAACAGGCTGACAAGGCCTCGCAGCCTGCTGCGAGAGGCATCCTGATTTGTGTCACTCAACACCGTGTCTCTGTCTTGTCCTTGGTACCAGACTACAGACAGACAGACTGCAGACAGACTGCAAACAGACTGTAGACAAACTGCAGACAGACTACAGACTGATGGCAGACAGACAGACAGACAGACTGCAGACAGACAGACTACAGACAGAATAGAGACAGACAGACCGCAGACAGACAGACTACAGACAGGCAGGTTTGACAGCTGCATTTTAAAATCCAGTGCCAGGTAAACGGTTGTCAGACACTTCTTCTTACATTTGGCTTTGCCTAACCCTGATCCCTAATTAGACTCTGTATTTTTACATTCCCACAGTGATTAATTGAAACTTCTCACACACACAAAAAAACGGTCGTTCAAATAATGAACATCTGGCGGTACTAAATCTCCACTACTCTCAGCTTTTTAATAGCTGGAAAAGCTCCCAAGGGCCAAAAGTAGAGTCATGCTTTTTGGTTTTAGTAAGAGCCCTCAGGTAGGAACCCAATCAATTCCTGGAGACTTGGGCGGAACGACAGTGGCCAGGTTTCCGCAGCCTGATGTAAAGAAGGTGTAAAGCGTTGCAGATAAAGCTCAATGGAGTGGGACATATGGTGACTTGAACATTTGACTACAGGGCAGAGCAAACACCTGGTCATATAGCAGAATATACCATCCTGTTAACACAAGCCGTCAAAGACAGCACAGTATCGCTGAGTAATGCATCTCCCTTCCTGTCTACAGTGTAGGCTCTTGGTCATAGATCATAAAACATAATCTTGCTGCAATAAAGACTACTAGTCATATAGCGTAACCTCTGCTCGTGCACATGCTCCGTCTGAGGGCGTGTGATCACCAGTGCCCTGGAAGTGATGACATCATCACTAAGTGCCTGGACTTGAAGGCTCGGAGAGCTGCTGTTTTGAACGTCTTTGAACAAACTGATTACAGTGTAAAAGCTCCTCTGGCACGAACAGCAAGGGGTGTTAGCATTTCTCACATTTTCGAGTTGAAGGACGTGTTTTATTTACGCGTTCGGTGCATGAAGGGGGCAGACATGTTGAAGTTGAACGTTAACAGGGTACTTTAGTCACAGACACTTCTCTCGCATACACACGTAGACGTGCACGTTTTCACACGCACACGCGCACACACACACAAACACACCAACACACACAGACACACAAACACACACAGACACACACGCGGGAGCTGGAGTGTTTGGCAAGCTGCTAAGTGAGTGTTCCACTCCAAATTCTTTTTTGAGGTACACCGTGGATTTCCTTCCAACCGAGTCATCCCGTATTCCAAAAAGGGGAAAATCCGATATGTCCTGTGTCATTGCTCCAGAAATATCCATCGCAGTATCGATCGGGGTGCTCCTGGGTCCCATTCAGCTGCGTTTTACCTCACTGGAGGTCTAACAGCCTTAGAGCAACATCCCCCACAATGCATCAGCCTCCATCATCATCCGTGCTTGGCAGCGGAATGCAGATAGTTCCCTGTTCCCTCTCTGAGATAAGGTCTGAAGAGAGGCTGGCCTAGCCCTCTCCTCCACACACACACACACACACCACACACACACACACACGCACACACACTGTCACACACACACAAACTATAATGTATTATGTTATATGTACTGCCATGGATTGTTTGCATGTTATTTGTTGTTGGGAAATTGTCTTCTAAATTCAATTCATTAATCAAACGCGGTAAAGGACATGTAGTCTAAATCAAAGTGTGTTCCTGCTCCTTCTCTCTCAACACAGCATTATTTCCACACAGTGTGGCATTGAAGAGAGCTTGCTCCTCTCTCTCATCTTACTGAATCTTAAAGTCTCAAACATGGCAGGGATCTTACCATATCTCTACTGGTCATTTGATGCATCTCATTAACTGGGCAGTGATTTGACCCTGAGAGGGATTGGAGTGTGAGACTGTCCTTGACAACAGTTTGAACGATGTGACTGAAGGCAGTAACCCCCCGCTGAGACAACGTTCGAATAATCCACGAGCCAGACAGGTTGAGCATGTTTGTTTGTAGGGTTATTTTAAGAATAAGAATACCCTGTTTGTTAAAAAAAAACTCATTACTGTAACGATGCACTGGATGTGCCCTTGTGATGGGTGGTTTATATCATACGAAGCCCAATCACAACTGTAAGTCATTGTCTCATTCAGCAAACCTGTCAGTGATTTTTAAAAATAAACTCTGACATTGTTTTCCTTCCTGTCCTGATGAAGATGGCAGGTTAGACATGTGGACAGAAGCACAGTGGCAGTTAGGAGAGGAATCACAACATTCTCCGAGCATTTAACAAACAACAAGTTCTTTGCCATGGAGGAAACGCCAGGAGTGGATGCGGCTGATCCAGCCTGCATGCAACCTGCTTGGCTACAAGATGCACTTTCTGTGTCCAAGAATTTACAGTCCCGCTGCCATACACCCCTTTTGACTCGAGTGACCCCCCCCCCCCCCCCCCCATCGATCATCCTCCAATCTCAGTTTGCCCGGGGAAGGGTAATGCCGTGACACCCTGAAGAACACCCATAACAGCAGATGTCAGTGGGGAGAAATATATCTATTCTCTTCCTCTCAGGACGAAGGGTGGGTGAGTCATAGGAGATGGACGGAGAGCAGACCAGGAAGGACGAGGGGGGAAGACGAGGGAATTTATTGCCCTCTGCGGTCTTGGCGTTCCATCGGTTACGGTCCACTTCCTGTGGCTGTTGCTTCTTCTTCTCTTTACAGAAACCATAACATATTTCACCAGGCCAACCCCTTCCTGTCCTCCCCAGCTCTAAACAGTAGACAGATTGATTTGAGGTGCGATTTGAGGTTCGAATACTGTGCCAATCTCGTGCAAAAAAAACCCAACCCTGGCTGGCTGTAAAGAGAGCAACAAAGAGGACCAGAGAGAGAAACAGTTGAACCTGTCTGTGAGACAGAGACTGGGGGCCCCCTGTCTGCTCAGCCCTGCATGCTTGTGAGAGGACGCTGCCTCACAAAGCTGGGTAATGATGCCAAGCAAGCTGTTGTTTTTGGAGAGGGTGGATAAATGAGTTAAGGGGGGGAGGGGGGGAGTCACTAGGGAGAGAGGGGTGGCATTGTACCTGCATGAGCTGTCAGATGTAGAGAGGTGGGGTGGGGAGCACAATGCGGGTTACCCCCCCCCCCCCACACACACACACACACATTTCATTGGAATTCCCAAACGCCTGTTTATCCTGTGCTAGATGTTAAATGACTAAGTATGAGTTTACACACACACACATGGTTACACTTCTGTACACTATCCAGCATCTTTCACTTGAACACACGCATGCACACTTATCCCTCGGCTAATCCAGCTAATTGTGAGTGGCTGGGCCAAGAGGCAGTAAAGAGAAGGTCACCTTGCGTTTGGCCCTGGCTGATAAGCTTTAATGTTGTCTTTTATGTGTTGCCCAGCCTTCCCATGGCCCCCTCTGCAGCTTACACCTGATCAATACAGCAGATCACACTGGTGCATTATAGCACCCAGGCACACCAGGAAGCACATGTGTGTGTGTGTGTGTGTGTTTTGGGGGTGCACTTGTGTGTGTGTTTTGGAGGTGCACGTGTGTGTGTGTTTTGAGGGTACGTGTATGTGTTTTGGGAGTGCATGTGTGTGTTTTGGGGATGGGCGTGTGTGTGTGTTGGGGTGCACGTGTGTGTGTGTGTTTTGAGGGTGCACGTGTGTGTGTGTTTTGGGGGTGGATGTGTGTATGTTTGGGGGGTGGGCATGTGTCTTTGGGGGCTGCACATGTGTGTGTGTGTGTTTTGAGGGTGGGCATGTGGATAGAAAGGAAACCCTGCAGAAAACAATGTAAACCTCTTTGTTGTTATAAAAGGATTGTATTTGTGTCTCAATTTAGACATACTACTGTCCTGAAGTACTTAGTGATTTGCTGTGCAAGAACCATGCTTGCGTTTATTAAACCTGACAGGACCATAAGTAGTGTTAATGTAAAAAATGATTTTTGTACGTGGGAGAATCATGTAATCACTGTCCAGATGCTGAAGTGTTCTTTATGAAAGCCCTTTTCTCCAGTTCAGCAATTCTGCATGTAAGCTTTCTTTATGAACTGTAGGAAGTCAACGATCAATTGATTGCAAATGGTGGTCAAGGCAACACAACCTTTTCAAGGGGAAGTGGGATCTTTGTGTGTGTGTGTGTGTTTGTGTGTATGTGTGTGTGTTTGTGTGTATGTGTGTGTGTTTGTGTTCGTGTTTGTGTGTTTGGCAGAAAAGTGCATGGAGTTCAGAATAGTACCCAAAGGCATTAATGGCCACCTTGAACACTCACCTTCAAAACTTCTTATTCCAAAGCACACCTCTTTCCCTCCAGCGCACATGTTACCACACACTCTCTCCCTCTCTCTCCTGCTCTCTCTCTCTTCCTCCCCTCTCTCTCTTCCTCCCCTCTCTCTCCCTTGCCCCCCTCTCTCTCTCCTCCCCTCTCCTTTCCCTCGCCCCCCTCTCTCTATCTTCCTCTCTCTGCCTCTCTCCCTCCCTCTCCCCTCTCTCTCTCCCTATCTTTGTTCCTCGCTTCCACTCTGTCAGTATTTCAGACACATCTTGTCACAAACATTCAGCAGGAGCCTGGGTTATGGCCACACACACTTGTATAACAGTGTGCTGCCATACTGTAAACTTCAAAGACATCTGCTGTAGTCTGCTGTTGGGGATTCCGCAGTGCTCTGTGTTTTAGCCCCCAGAATCCACCCATCTCTCACTTCTGTCTCCTACACTTCATTCCTGACCCTGACCCATGATTTGTTTGACTGATTATCTCTGTTTAGCTTACTGTACTGTCCTGTCTAGCTCTCAAAACACACACACATGCTCCACACGCAGAAACACATACACACACATGCTCCACACACAGAAACACATACACACACATGCTCCACACACAGACACACATACACACACATGCTCCACACACAGACACACATACACACACAGGCACACTCACAGACACACGCCAACTACTAACATTTCTTTAGCGCATTTTCTTCCCCTCCCAATTGAATTGGAAGTGTTTTCCTCCATTTCAGGAGCAAGCACTGGCCGAGGGGGCAGACACAGAGAGAGGGTGAAGGGGGAGGAGGGGAAGAGGGGGAGGAGGGGAAGAGGGGGAAGAGGGAGAGGAAGGGAAGAGGAAGACGGAGCTAGGGAGACTAAGAAGCAATGAGAATGAGAGAGCAATGAAAAGAATGAAATAAAATGGTAGGGAATAAAAAACTGAGACAAAGGTATAGAGAGAGACAGGCCAAGAGAGAGAGATACAGAGAGACAGAGAGAGAGACAGAGAGAGAGAGACAGAGATGGAGAGAATGTGAGCACAGAGAGAAAAGGAGTAGGAACCCTGGAGCCAGCAAAGCTAAATGTGGAGAAATCCACATCTTTCAATTAATCTCCTTATCTCCCCTGTGGGCAGATGTTAGTGAGACTCCAGTGAAACACAGGTCACTGACATACACACAGACAAACAGAGAGAGAGGTGGCTGGGTGGGGGGAAGGGGGGGACTGAGTCTCTAAGAGAGACAGACAGGGTAGGATCAAAAGAAAGAGAGAAGGCAAAGGGTGAGAGAGAGAGAGAGAGAGAGAGACCAAGAGGGAAAGATGTTTTTTCCTCCTAGTAGGGTATCCATCATTAGCCCTCACTTCTGCAACATGTCCTCCCTGTAATTTACTGCCACATTTTATAGCCCTCTCATCTGTCTGTCCATCTGTTCATCTGTCAGTCCATCTATGTTTCATAAGCAGCCGTCCAGTATTTTTAGGGCTGCCGCCTCTTTCCCCTCAGGCGGATGAGGGGGGTTTGATTGTAATCCACGTTTGGCATTCTGTTTCCCAAGAATAGAGATTGTGCTCCAGAGTTTTAATCTGCGTCGACACGACAACCCTGCCATCTGATAAATACACTGAGCGTTTTTTTCAGGTGGGCAATGACAGGGACATCTGATAGTAGGAAAGGAGAGGAGACAGCTGACTTCTTAGGACAATATGTGAAGAGAGAGAGAGAGAGAGAGAGAGAGAGAGAGAGAGAGAGAGAGTGAGAGAGAGAGAGAGAGAGAGAGAGAGAGTGAGAGAAGAGAGGAGTGAGTGAAGTGAGTGAGTGAGTGAGTGGAGTGAGTGAGTGAGTGAGATGAGTGAAGTGCAGAGAGAGAGAGAGAGAGAGAGAGAGGAAGAGAGAGAACAAGAGACAGTGAAAGAGAGAGAGAACAAGAGAGAGAGAGAGAGAACAAGAGAGAGAGAGAGAGAGAGAAGAGAGAGAGAGAACAAGAGAGAGAGGAAGAGAGAGAACAAGAGAGAGAGTGAGAGAACAAGAGAGGAAGAGAGAGAGAGAGAGAGTGAGAGTGAGCAGGCGGCAGTTAGAGAGGAGAACAGAATGAGAAGAAGTGAGAGAGAGAGGATAAAGAAAGAGAAAGTATCAGATAAGAGCAGAGGGGCACATTTTAAAAAGGCAAACACGTAGATGGTTCACAGGGAGCATTTAGCTGGAACCTAGTTTTTCGAAACAAAATCCTTGGTTGTGGGAGTGTGGTATTAGAGTTCTTTTCTACCTTTGTGTGATGTGCAAAGCAATTCAACCTCATTTACTGCTGCTGCCATGCAATCAGTAGTGCAGGGTGCACTGTGTTTTATTGCATCATATTGTGTTGATGGCATCACTCATGCTTTCTTAGGTGATATATCTTTATAATGACAGCTGAAACTTCCTGATGAATGAGACCGAAGCATGGCTCCCCAGTCTATTCAAAAGCTTAACTGACACAGGCACAATAGAATATATAGTATATTGTACAATCCTTTCATACATAGTAAAATACAATAAGTGTTGCAAATTGCTTTTCCAAAAAAAGACAAAAAACGATTCCACTGAGAGCCAAGTCTTGAATGTATAGCTACGGTCTGAATAACAAATAAGGAAATACACAGCCCTCAGTTTTTCACAACATGCTTAGGCTGGACGAGGAAATTACTTGTGAAAAACGTTCCCAGATCTATTTCCATGTAAATAAAGGCATGAAGAAGAGGTTAAGAATGTAAGAAAGAAAATGTAAGAATTACATTCCAGGAGAATAGAAACTGATTGAGTAGAGAAAAGGGGGATTAAAGTGGTCTGTTATTTGCTACTGTAATGGAGGAAATTGAAATATTTATTTATTTGATTTACTTGACTCCTTTTCTTAGAATATTCTCTTTTCCTGTTGAGAAACCTATAGCGATACAGTGTTACTCTTGCCCGGTCTCACTAACTCTGGCTTCAACAGCTGATCCTGCATCATTTCCATCGAGGATCATTGCATGGATTAGTGAAAATCTCAATGTTCATAAATCTTTTTCATCAAGGCTTTTGCCTACAGCGTCATAATGTAATCTTGAATTAAGTGAGTTTATCCAACTCTTCAATCCACTTTATCCTATAGCCTGTCGTATCACTTGGGCTAGAATTGCGTCACAGGAAAATCATGAAATCTTTTTGGACACATCCTACAAATAATGTATTTTGTGTTGTCAGTTATTATATAAATGATCTTATTTGCTTGTTTAATATCTGTGAAAATATAATCAGATATTCGCATTGGAGCCCACAGTTCTTAATCTGGCTGTGCTCTCAGGAGTTTGGAAACCAATAGCCAACAATGCAGATATACTGTCTGTTGCGCAGAGCAGAAGGTCGCCTCCCATAAAGACCCGGAGGCGTAGCGTTCGAGAGCGCGTGCTAACGGACACCTCTATCTGCGCTCTCTCTCCACAGGCCTACGTTAGCATTAGCCTGAGTGCTAGGATACATCTGGTCCAGGGACATCTGATAGTAGGAAAGGAGAGGAGACAGCTGACTCTCTTAGGACAATTATGTGAGAAAGAGAGAGAGGAGAGAGAGAGAGAGTGATAGAGAGAGAGAGAGAGAGAGAGAGTGAGGAATGGAGGAAATTGAGAGAGAGAGGAGAGAGTTTGAGAGAGTGAGAGAGAGAGTGAGTGAGAGTGACGTGAGTGAGAGAGAGAGAGAGAGAGAGAGAGAGAGAGGAATAGAGAGAGAACAAGAGACAGTGAAAGAGAGATGAGAAAACAAGAGGAGAAGAGATGAACAGAGAGAGACGAGAAAGAGAGAGAGAGAACAAGAGAGAGAGGAAGAGAGAGAACAAGAGAGAGAGTGAGAGAACAAGAGAGAGAGAGAACAAGAGAGAGAGAGAGACAGAGTGAGAGTTGGAGAGGCGGGCCAGTTAGAGGGAGAACAGAGAGAAGAAGTGGAGAGAGAGGATAAAGAAAGAGAAAGTATCAGATAAGAGCAGAGGGGCACATTTTAAAAAGGCAAACACGTAGATGGTTCACAGGGAGCATTTAGCTGGAACCTAGTTTTTCGAAACAAAATCCTTGGTTGTGGGAGTGTGGTATTAGAGTTCTTTTCTACCTTTGTGTGATGTGCAAAGCAATTCAACCTCATTTACTGCTGCTGCCATGCAATCAGTAGTGCAGGGTGCACTGTGTTTTATTGCATCATATTGTGTTGATGACATCACTCATGCTTTCTTAGGTGATATATCTTTATAATGACAGCTGAAACTTCCTGATGAATGGGACCGAAGCATGGCTCCCCAGTCTATTCAAAAGCTTAACTGACACAGGCACAATAGAATATATAGTATATTGCACAATCCTTTCATACATAGTAAAATACAATAAGTGTTGCAAATTGCTTTTCCAAAAAAAGACAAAAAACGATTCCACTGAGAGCCAAGTCTTGAATGTATAGCTACGGTCTGAATAACAAATAAGGAAATACACAGCCCTCAGTTTTTCACATCATGCTTAGGCTGGACGAGGAAATTACTTGTGAAAAACGTTCCCAGATCTATTTCCATGTAAATAAAGGCATGAAGAAGAGGTTAAGAATGTAAGAAAGAAAATGTAAGAATTACATTCCAGGAGAATAGAAACTGATTGAGTAGAGAAAAGGGGGATTAAAGTGGTCTGTTATTTGCTACTGTAATGGAGGAAATTGAAATATTTATTTATTTGATTTACTTGACTCCTTTTCTCAGAATATTCTCTTTTCCTGTTGAGAAACCTATAGCGATACAGTGTTACTCTTGCCCGGTCTCACTAACTCTGGCTTCAACAGCTGATCCTGCATCATTTCCATCGAGGATCATTGCATGGATTAGTGAAAATCTCAATGTTCATAAATCTTTTTCATCAAGGCTTTTGCCTACAGCGTCATAATGTAATCTTGAATTAAGTGAGTTTATCCAACTCTTCAATCCACTTTATCCTATAGCCTGTCGTATCACTTGGGCTAGAATTGCGTCACAGGAAAATCATGAAATCTTTTTGGACACATCCTACAAATAATGTATTTTGTGTTGTCAGTTATTATATAAATGATCTTATTTTGCTTGTTTAATATCTGTGAAAATATAATCAGATATTCGCATTGGAGCCCACAGTTCTTAATCTGGCTGTGCTCTCAGGAGTTTGGAAACCAATAGCCAACAATGCAGATATACTGTCTGTTGCGCAGAGCAGAAGGTCGCCTCCCATAAAGACCCGGAGGCGTAGCGTTCGAGAGCGCGTGCTAACGGACACCTCTATCTGCGCTCTCTCTCCACAGGCCTACGTTAGCATTAGCCTGAGTGCTAGGATACATCTGGTCGCCATCCGCGTGGCGTTAGCTAGCAGCTCAGCTTGCAGCCTCATTAGCAACAACAAATTTGCTCTTGACACTAATTACAGCTTTCCGGGGAAGCCGAGCAGTGGCAGGGCATATGAAAGGCAGCAATCTCCCCATCAACCAGCCTGTCGTAGCGTGAGCGATTGCCCGGGGAAGACAATGGCCGCCCTACAGAGCCGCCTGTCGAGAGGTGGTGCTTCCGAGTGAAAGAGGGAGTTGGTGCGGGAACAGCGAGACGGAGGAGAGGGAGGGAGGGGGGTCGTCCAGAAGGGATTGTCTTCATTGAGCGCGAGAGGAGATAAAAGAAGCTTCTCTCTGGATGATTATTGCATCACCAGAGGGGAGTGATACGTCTTTGTCTCCATCTGTCCTCCCCCTCCTTCCTCCTCCACACCTTCCTCTTCCTCCTCCTCTTTCACCTCCTCCTCCCTCGCTCCCTTGCTCTTGCTCCACACTGGAAAGACTGTGCCACCCAGCAACAACGCATGTGTACTGTAGGCTTATAGACAGTGTGTGGGCATGGGCGCATGGGCGCATGTGTGCACGCATGTACGAGTTCAGGGAAAACGCCCACTGATATGCATGGCTGGTTTCACAGTAGTACAGGTTCTGCTGAGTGGTAGGAACAGCAGCAGGACTACTTGGTCAACTGATCTTTCTGCTGTGGGGGGTCTCTCTGTGTGCATGCCAGGGGCAGGCCCATGTGACGAGGGGACAGCTGGGTAATGGATTTGCTCCCAGGCTCCAGGAGGTACCTACATGGTGAAGAGGAATGTGTGTAGGTGTCTCTTAGTGACGCTGCGGACTTAACGACTCAGCCAGCCACAAGAATACACTGTTACACACATGACGTGCACACGCACATGAATCCTTTCCCTCTCTGCATCTCATTAACGTGATCTACGCAGGGGCCAAGCTCCCTTTTCTCCAAAACCTTTTTGTTTGTTGTTGAAATGAGAGACTGTTGATGAGGTTCTTCCGGATTTTTGTGACGCATGATTAAATTCTGAAAGACTAATAGGCAGCATGTGCTGCTTATTGTGTTCTTACCAGACAGACTATAAACCACCAGAGCCAGTCATCTCTTTGAATGACAGGATGGTGTTGATGACACTTATGTGTGTGTGTTAAACTAAGGGTGGTGTCATTTGAGGTGGGAGTGAGTTATGTAAAATGATTTCCTCACCGGGAGAGATTCATCCACCTGATCACAGACCTTCTCTCTGCATACCTGTGTTTCTCTATCTCATACTCATTCTCTGTCTCTCTCTCTTTATCTGTTGAGATAAAGAGTGTCTCTCTCAGTGGGATGACACTGAGATGGTGTTCAGTCTCTTGTTTTGTCGCAAACACTTGCACCCATCTTAGTATGTACAGACACACTCCCCCTCCAGCTTCTGTTGACAGATAATGAGTACACATCAGGTCTGTAAGTATGTGAACAGCTTCAAGGGGTCTGTAAGAAAGTTTGTGTCTGTTAATGAATGTGTATTCTACAGTCTACTGCTACAAGCCACTCCCCGAGTCATCCAGGCCACTCCTCCAGTCCTACAAGCCACTCCCCGAGTCATGCAGGCCACTCCTCCTGTCCTCCAGGCCACTCCTCCAGTCCTCCAGGCCACTCCTCCAGTCCTCCAGGCCAGTCCCCTAGTCCTCCAGGCCACTTCCCCAGTCCTCCAGGGCTCTCCAACAGTCCACTCCCCCATTCCTCCAAGCCACTCCCCCAGTCCTCCAAGCCACTCCCCCAGTCCTCCAGGCCACTCCTCCAGTCCTCCAGGCCAGTCCCCCTGTCCACTCCCAGCCCAGCCAGCAGCCCTGGAGCAGAGCAGGAAGAGAAGCTGCTATGAGGTAGACACACAGTCACTCTAGTTCTCTAGTCTGCAGGGAGGCTGCAGCCATATTACATTGTTGTGCATCCATTAAGAATATAGTAATGGCACACTGGGGATAACATCAGGGAGTAGATAGAGGAAGCGGAAAGGGGACAGAGAGAGAGGGAGAGAGAGATCGGGATAGAGAGAGGGAGGATGGAAAGAAAGAGGGAGAGAGAGAGAAATGGAGAAAGAATGAGAGAAAGCAGACTTAGCTTTTTTAGATGAAATAATTGAGGAATTGATTATCCACCAACATGAAACCTTTCCTCATCATTGTCATGTACTACATTTTAATTGGGATTTTGTCTCCTACAATCAATGGCTCGATCCCCATGGGCATGTGAAGCTCTGAATCATTAAGAAAAGTCATGTACTTAATAAGGACTTCCTGCTCCTAGGTCAGGAGTGTACTAGATCATGGTATTTACTGTGTGTGCACACGTGTGTGTCTGAGCACATGGTCCTCAGGAAGGCCTCTTGCAGGAGCACGCAGCTTGTCTACCCCAGCCTGCCTCCACATGTTCGGGCTCACTGCCACACCGTGCACCCAGACATCCATCTCCACCACGTTCAAGTCAGTAAGGCTGTCTTTGACGCTGCCGGTGGTTGATGGCGGTGGGCGGGAGGAGAGGGGAGACGGGCAGAAGGGGCGGGGTTATTGGTCAGATCAGGTGGCATGTTTAGCGGGGATGGAGGGGTAATGGTGCCATGGGTAAAGCTGCTGTCGTTTTTGTCCAACTGTTGTAGGACCCCAGGTTCCACTGTGGCGGGGGGGGGGGGGGGGGGGGGGGGGGCAAGTTTGTCTCCTCAGACCATCATTGTACATCAACACAAGACCAGGCCATGACATGGGGGACGCGAGACACCCAGGAGTATGTGACCTCTGACAGGTGCCTGAATAACTGAGACACAGCGCGAGACACACAAGCACCACACACCTCATCAGACCATGTGAAAACCATCGCACACACAAAACACACATGAAACAAACACTATAGGGTTTATCCCTGTTTAGTGTGCTGCTTACTCAAGTCTCTTGACACCGCAAAAGTTACTCCCCAAGCTAAGGCTTAGCTCCATCACACACACACACACATAAACAAACATGGGGCGATGGATAGAAGGCTTGAATTAGAGAAAGAAATGGAAAGCAGATTGAAAGATAAGGTCAGATAAATCCCATAATGCACTGGTGCTTTATCTCTTCCTTGATAACCTAGAGCCTACTGTTTCCTATCAGTTATTTCCCCTCCATGTAATCCACATGCATTCAGTCATTCAAAATGGGATTTTTCAGAGGGGTCTTTCACTGCAAGGTAACCTGGCGGAGGGTAATGAAATATAAATCGATGGCTGCCATTGATTGTGGGGTTTTCTAAGAGGGTCCTGTGGCAGTGTTCTGTACTGTTGCTGCGACTGGAGTGCGTGTAGTTGGGGAGTGAGGGTGGAGAGGGGGGGTTGATGAGGTCTCCTAGAGGAAGACCTCGCTAATGCTGTTCATTAGAACTGTGGGCTAATGGGTGCTAACGCTAAAAGCTTAGAGAGTTACCACATAGTACTGGCTGTCAAATACACACACACACACACACACACACACACACACACAGACACACAGACTCCTTGTCCCAGATATGTGTTCTCTCACTCTCATTACGTTTCTTCTGAATTGGCTAAATGGAACTGGGGTTTGCAAAGAAAAAGTTGTTAAAACTATGTTTGTTTTTGTTTTGTTGTATTTGGATTAATTGTTTGTTTTGTATAGTGCTTCGACTTCTTAACCAAACAGAATAACCAAGTACTGAAACCCTGTGAACAGAACTGCATCTGTTTGCCTGTGTGTGTGTGTGTGTGTGTGTGTGTGTGTGTGATGTGTATTCGCACGTGTTAACACACTTGCCCACAGCATGTGAACCATGTTAAACGTTAGCTATTGCAGGAGGACAAAGAGAGAGAGAGAGAGCTGTGTGGTGGCTCAGTGAGGAATCACTTGGTGAGGTGTTAGTGTCTCGTCCTTCACTAGCAGGACGGGACAGAGAGGGACTGAACTGCCTGCAGCCTAGCTTACGTAACCCGAGGACTAACACTGAACTTCGCTTTTATCAAAGGGACAGAAAGGTCGGCCCTGTTCTTTGTGGGCTACTGGCGGAGAGGGAGATGGTGTCTGGGGGACCCAGGGTGGCGGCTCAGTGCCCCTGGCCCCCTCCCTTCACTCCCCCATGCTCTGGATCCCGCTTTCAGAGCAGTGGAAAGAAGTGTATGCCAAATACAGATAGAATTGGATTACCTGACCTGTTCTGGTGCTTTCTTTTCAACTTTGACCTTTAAATTCCCCCCACCTCTGACCCTAGCCTTCATTACCTGGCAAACTCAAAGTGGACAGGATGCTAGTTTGGTTCAGCCATGTTGGCTCATGTTCACTCTTAGCCTGCGCGAATGTCCAGGGAGGAAGTGGGCGTTGCCTTTTCACAGGGACAAAATACACGCCAGGATCCACACACACACACACACACACATTTCATTTATCTCCCTGGTTCCATCCCTCCCTTGTTCCAGTTCCGCCCCCCTCTCTCCCAAATCTTTTCTCTTCGGAATCTCACCTATAGATTACAAGAAATCCTTATTACAATCCAATATTACATCCTAAAAACAGCAGCGGTCCTGCACAACTAGCTGTGGTTACACTTCTGGGCGTAATAATGTGGATGAATCTCTGTGAGCCTCCGTTTAAGACTGTCTGGAGTGTCGTTCGCCCAGATGCCGTAAACACTTAGAAGTCTCAAAGCCTTGCTCCCTGCTGTATCCTGCTCATTGGAGCTGTTGGTGCCGCGTTTCAGAGGAACTGTTGAATCTCTGCAGTGCCTTTTAGAGGGGCGTGAACGTATGTCAAATCAGGTCGACCGTTCGTAGCGTGTTGGTGACTGAAACGCAAACTGTATACTTCAGGGAGATTTAATACTGGTATAGGTGCAACTATGTGTGTGGTGTGATTGTCTTTGAAAACATCTACACACTCATTTAAACATGCCCTATCTCAGCCACCTGCTGTGTTTGGCTCCTGTGGTCAGGTGAACCTGGGAAGGCATTCATGCTGTCCTTTCTGTCTAAGGGTAATTCAGGATAATTGTAATAGGATTTGCAGTCTATCTTTAGTAGGGATAGACAGAGGTTATAAGCGGTTTCTCATTCTCTCCCCCGCTGGAAGAATGGTCAAATAATCTGATAGTTCTGCATCCAGCTTTCCACTCTTTATCACCCCAATGGAAACTGTGTCATTCAAATCTGTGGAAGTGGAAAGTAGCTATTCACACACACACACACACCAGCAGGAGTACCTGCCCTGACCAGCACACCACTACTACTTTAGGAGCGTCCCCTACAGTTGCACACAAGACACATCCTCAAAAAGCCAATCACACACACACTATGTAAACACAACCTAAAATGTAACCTAAAAACCCCATAACTGTGTCGTGTGTGTTCTGCTCCCCCCTGATGGAATGTTATAAATAGTTCTATTTTGGAATTTACAATAACGGAAATCTTCCGTGAGAGATAAGGCAACCCAATTGGGCCTTCATCAAGGACAAGCAACTAATCATACCTCTCACTCTATCCCCACACTCCTTCCTCCACCTCCTCCTTCTCTGCCCCGTGCCACGCCATGCACCATCACACCAACGCCATGGCAACCATCTCCCAGCGATCGCCCATCAGGAGGTCATCGGTATCATTTGCGTCGGGACAAAATCAGAGAGCGTGCGCTCATTACTGCTGTTCTCTCATCGGGCACTGACCCCCCTCACCCCCCTCCCCCCCCTTCACCCCCCCTCCCCTCCTCCCCCTCCCTCCCCCCCAATACACATCGTATCTTCATCAGACTCCTCACCAACGTGCTTTGGAAAACAGCGATCTCTCTACTCGATTGTATGGTCGTTTCCGCAACCGTTTCTTCCTTTGTTTCTGTCCAAGTGACATCACTGTCGGTGGTTTGTCAGCGAGTGTGCCATTGTGGAGCGTGTCGTGTTGAGTCATTATCACACAGCCTTTGGAGTTGTTTCCAATTGTAATGTAATGAACTGGACTCCAGCGCATGTATGTGGTGTTCCTGCGCAAGGTGAACGCTCGACACCACTCAGCAACGTGTTCAGGTAGGCGTGGTGGTCAGCCTGTGCACCACTGGGTGGTCTTCCTGGGAGAGCCATCGCGACTGGTTGCTTCCAGGCACATGATACATCTAATCTTATCATCATAGTCTCTCATCTTATCATCATAGTCTCTCATTTTATCATCATAGTCTCTCATCTTATCATCAAAGTCTCTCATCTCATCATCAAAGTCTCTCATCTCATCATCATAGTCTCTCATCTCATCAACATAGTCTCTCATCTCATCATCAAAGTCTCTCATCTCATCATCATAGTCTCTCATCTCATCATCATAGTCTCTCATCTCTCATCTCATCATCATAGTCTCTCATCTGATCATCATAGTCTCTCATCTCTCATCTTATCATCAAAGTCTCTCATCTCATCATCATAATCTCTCATCATCATAGTCTCTCATCTCTCATCTCATCATCACAGTCTCTCAACTCATCATCATAGTCTCTCATCTCTCATCTCATCATCACAGTCTCTCAACTCATCATCATAGTCTCTCATCTCTCATCTCATCGTCGGCCTCCTGAGTAACAGTGTCACAGAAACCTTTCACCTCCACTTCAACCACTCCTCCATCCGTCTCTCCCTCTCCTTCACCCCCCTCCCCCTCTTCCCTCACCAATCTCTCCACTTCCCCTTCTCCCCCCTTCCCCTCTTCATCATCCTGGTCTGTTGTTTTAGCTGCTTGTGGTGTTGTCTTTTTGTCAAGTGTTCTCCCCACTAACAGCAAGGGCCCATTCATAAGCTTGCTGGTAAACAAGTGAATCCCTTCCCAGGGTTTCTAGAGACCCTGCAAGGCCACTTCAATGTCTAGTTTGCTGTCTGTTAGGTGTGTGTCTGAGGTTTGAACTCACAGCAGGGGGAAATGAGTTGTTTGTCTCCAGTCTGACTTGCTGACTTTTTATCTTGAGTTTGAGGTTGGGGTTGTATCCAAACAGAGACTGCAGTGGAATATTTTACAAGCCATTTTTAACAGACAAACAGAGACTCGCAAAGATTTAAGAGCTTTTCGTCTTCTTCTCTCTTTCTCTACCGTCTCTCTGTAAGTGATGTTTACTATTTTTCAGCTCTTGCTCACCCTCGCTCATAAATATATTCATGAGAGATTCATTTCTGATTGGAGGGCGTCTCATTAAGTGAGTGTTGCTTGTAAACAGACCCCCTATCTCTCTCTCCATCTCAGTCCTCTCATTTGCCCCGAAGACTGTATGAGCAGACACAGCGCCGCTATGTGTCAGGTGTTCAGGACCCCACATGTGTTCAGTAAGTGTTTCTTTGTCCTTGACTGAAGTTCAATAACAATCTATCGGGCTAACAATCCAACTCTCTATGTGCACTGCAAGCAGATAGCTGGAGTGGCAGGTTGCCCGAGCTGGGATTGAGATTGACAGCGGTGAATATGGGCCCGCACCTGTGGCTGCTGCTGAGGCTGAAGTGAGGTGCTTTGACGTCCCAGAGGTGGGAGGAACAGTGGGAGACGGTGTTGGGTCTGTGGGAGACTTCTGGCCTGCAGTACGACCTGTCGGTCTGGGTGTGAGATTGCAGACGCACACGAACGCAGCACACATGCTCACGAGCACGAACACACAGATTAAGGATTTAAATGGACTGTGGAGCAGCCTTTTGTGGACAATACTGCACCTCTGGGAAACTAGCCTCTCTTTCTGTCTTTCTCTCGCTCGCTCATTCGTTCGCTCACTCTGTCTCCTTCTTTCTTTGTGTTTCTATCTTTCTCTTTCGCTCTCCCTCTTCCTTTCTTTCTCTCGCTGTGTTTTGCAGAATGTGTTCCGGCTCACAACAGTATATTAGGATCCTGTCATAAAAGACACCCTAACTTTACTGAGAGCAGACGATAAACAGTGGAACTTTCTGTCCTCTCCCGCTCCCCTTCCCGTTAGCTCAGAGAAGACTTTGTCTCTCCCTGCTTCTCTCTCTGTACTCTCTCTCTCTCCCTCTGTCTGTACTCTCTCTGTCTCTCCCTCTGTCTGCACTCTCCCTCCCTCCTCCTCTCCTTCTCTCTCTCTCTCTCTCTCACTCTCTTCCTCCCTCCTCATGTCTCTCTACTCCATCTCTCTCCGTCTGTCTTTGTAATCTCCCTCCCTTTCTCTTTGTACGCTTCTCATAATTGAAAAGCAACAGTACAGTACTATAATGTAAATCACGGCTCTCTTCTGCTCTGCTTGTATTAGGCTTGCTTGTGCCTTGAGACGTCTCCATGGTTACAGAATTTGACTCAGAGAGCAAGGTGACGCTTAGTCATTGAGCATAACAGATAGAAAAGGGGGTGTGAGGAAGAGAGAGTGTGAAGAGGGAATTCTCTTTTTAATCTGAGGAAGGTGTACCTCTTGCTGAGTGCAGCTGTGTGTGTGAGTGTGTGTGCGTGTGTGTGTGTGTGTGTGTGTGTGTGTGAGTGAGTGAGTGTGTGTGTCTGTGAGTGTGTGTGTGGGCGTGTGTGTGGGCGTGTGTGAGCGCGCGCCCGTGTGAAGAGGCCCCATCCTGCCTGCTCCGACAGTCCTCGCTAATCCTGTCCTTATTTCCTCCAGGAGAGGCCGTGAGAGAGGGATATCAAAACTGAACCAAACATTTCCGACACACCCGCTCCCCCCCCCCCCCCCCCCCCCCCCCCCCCCCCCCCNGTGATGTTTGCGATGAGTAGCGTTGCTGAGCCAGCCCCGTCAGTGTGGCGCGGAGGCCCAGCGGAAGGTTATTTGTAGCGCTGGTGCCTCATGAATATTAAGGCGAACATTGCCCCGGTACTTTGTTTGTTTTTGTGCTCCTTCCTTTCTCCAGCTCTGGGCTTGGGGACGCGCTACCGCAGACCTCTGGTGTGGCAGGCAGATGACAGCTGTAATATACCTGGGCACTGACACAACCTCACTGGGATCCCCTGCTTTGCTCTCTCACAAGCCCTCACACACTCCGGGACATTGCCCCCCCCCCCCCCTCCTTCTCTCTCTCTCTCTCCTCCTCTCTCTCTCTCTCTCTCTCATTATATATATATAATATATATATATATATATATTATATATTCATAATATATTCCTCACCTGCCATTTTTAAGCTATCTTCTTCTTTATCTCACTTTTTTTCTCATTTTCTTCTCGCAAACTGTCTTTTCTATTTCACTTATTTTCACTTTTATCTTCCTTCTCTCTCCTCTCTCTCCTCTATCGTCTCTCTCTCTTTCTCTCTTTCCATGTGTCTCTCTATCTGTGTTACATTGTGAGACTATGATTCAGCTTTCAGCAAGGATCATGGACCATCTCTGTTCTTCGGTAAAATAGAGACCATGACGGCGTTTGAGAGACTCGCGAGGGTTCAATACGAGGAACTCAGGAGTCTACAGTTAGCTGCTGCAGAAGCATTCTCATGCTTAAACTGTAGGCTAGAGTCTATGTGTTACATTCTGCACCATGAGGAGGATGAATATACCCCTACTCTGTCTTCCTCAGGAGGCATTCCGATGCAGATGTTAATATGTATGTTATCTCAGCAGGAGGCCATATGATGGACTTGTGTTCCACAGACTCACACAACACACACACACACACACCCCACACCATACACGTGCACTACACACACGTGCACACACAATCTGCTGGAAGTGGAGGGCACGTTGAACATTGGTCATCAGTTCTTGTAAAACACCTCTCCTCTCTCTCCGCCACTCCCTCTCTTCTCGTCTCTCTTTTTTTGCCTCACACAAGAATCTTTGTTTTAATCTAGGAAGAGAGGATGAGTGACAGACAAAGAGGAGCAGGAGAAGAACAGAAAGAATGAAGGAGAGGAGAGAGGAAATGTATTCCATTTAAACTTAATCACACTTTATGAGGTGATTCTGTATTCTAGTGTGCTTTAAGGACACAGAACGTGACAGACCTTCCCTTGGCCAGTGATTAGCACAACCCACACCACTATTCCACTTAAACACTTCAGAAAATGCTGACTTGCCACGATGCCACGAAAAGAAAACACCAGGATGTCTACCAGCTGCAGAAATAATAATACGCTCAACCTCAATTCCTATATATGTTTGGAGTGCACCCAAAGTATATATTATAACAAAAAACAGTAGGATTCACTGGATTAGAGCATCTAGCTTGGATTTTATTTACAAACAGAGATCACTTAGACTCCAGCAGCAGCAAATTAAACTCATCTACTAACCTATTGTGATCTTGATGTGAGCGACTCAAGAGGATGAAGTGCCTCAAAAAAGGAGGTAATTACACCTAAGCGTTCAGCATGCCAGGTGTCCTTCTCGGAGGACTCATCGTGCTAGGCCGTTCCTTCATACATAGGAAGTTATGCTGTGGAGCGAATCTATGTTATATCACCACTTCCTCTGCAAGCGAAAGCGTATTTGGTCAACTCAGCCGTTCCATAGCACCCCCTTCCAGAATGCAGGCAGATGAGTACAAAGATGTGTTTGGATTCTTGAAATGAAGCATTTGAGGACATTTTTATATATATATATATATTTCCTGCCCACCCTGCCATTTTTAGCTATCTTTCTGTCTTTATCTCACTTTTTTCTCTATTCATTCTCGCAAACTGTCTTTCTATCTTTCACTTTATTTTCACTTTATCTCCCTTCCTCTCTCTCTCTCTCTCTCTATCTGTCTCTCTCTCTTTCTCTCTTTCCATGTGTCTCTCTATCTGTTGTTACATGTGAGACTATGATCATGCTTTCAGCAGGGATCATGGACCATCTCTGTTCTTCGGTAAAATAGAGACCATGGTGGTTTGAGACTCTGCGATGGGTATCAGATCGAGACACGTGGTGTGGCTACTGTAGCTGCTGCAGAAGGCATGTTCTCATGTTAAACTGTAGGCTGTGTTTATGTGTTACATTCTGGACCATGAGGAGGGGATGAATATACCCCATACTGCTGTCTTCCTCAGGGAGGGCATGTCCGATGCAGAGGTTAATGATGTTGTATCTCAGCAGGGGCCATAGAGTGTGGGGACTTGTGTTCACAGACTCACACACACACACACACACACACACACACATACACGTGCACTACACACACGTGCACACACAATCTGCTGGAAGTGGAAGGGCACAGTTGAAGGACATGGTTTCATCAGTTCTTGTATAAACACCTCTCTCTCTCTCTCCGCCACTCTCTCGTTCTCTGTCTCTTCTTTTTTCTGCCTCACACAGATATCTTTGTTGTAAATGTCTAGGAGAGAGAGAGTGACAGACAAAGAGGAGGGCAGGGAGAAAGAGACAGGAGAGAGATTGAAGGGAGAGGAGGAGAGGAAAATGATTCCCATTTAAACTAATCATGTCATTTGAGGTGATTCTGTATTCTAGTGGTGCTTAAGGACACAGAGACGTGACAGACCTGTCCCTTGCAGTGATGTGCAGCACACCCAGTACCACTAGTTCCACTTAAACACTTCAGAAAATGCTGACTTTGCCACGGATGTCACGAAAAAAAAACACCAGGATGTCTACCAGTGCAGAATAAATTAATACGCTTCAACCTCAATGCGCTATATATGTTGGAGTGCACCCGAAATTAGATATTAGTAACGGAAATAACAGGATGTCACTGGATAGGATGGATCTAGCCTTGGGATTTTATTACAAACAGCAGATCACTTAAGACTCCAGCCAGCAGCCATAAATAAACTCATCTATACACCTGATTGGATGCTGTGTGAGGCTGACTCAAGGATGGATGAAGTGGCCTCAAAAAGTGAGGTAATTACACCAAGCGTCAGCCATGCCAGGGTTTGTTTTCCTTCTCGGAGTGACTCATCGGTGCGTAGGGCCGTTCCTTCATACATAGGAAGTAGCTTGTGAGCGAAAGTTTCCTTGTGATATCACCAGCTTCCTCTGCAAGGAAAGGTATTTGTTCAACTCAGCCGTTTCCATAGGCAACCCCCTTCCCAGAATGCAGCAGATGAGTACGAGAAGATGTGGGGTTTGGATTCTGAAATGGTAGCATTTGAGGACATTTTTAGGTTTCATGTTCCTTTTCTGAGCCTGCCTCCTATCCTTTATATGGCCTTTTCCCACTAGCATAGGAGTGGCATGCCGCCTCATTGACCCGGAACCTTCCGTCGGTGACGGTAATAGTCTGCCCCCGTTGTGACACACACCACTGGGTTGCCAATTCAGCGCTGGTGTGTTCGTGCCACTGGCTTCACATTGAAGTAATGAATGGGCGTCAAATAAATGAATATTTCATACCAGCCCTCTTTGGGGCCATTCTCTTACAGCACAGCACAAAGAAAATACTGAAATACCTTCCGAATATAGATGAAGATGGAAAAAGGCGGAGTTGTCACACAGTCCTTACATTCAGACATGCACAAAACAGCGTCAGTCACCCAGATATGGTTGGGGTTCCGACTTTGGCTTCTGTGGATTCGTAAAGATGGTGGGAGACAAACCGTGCACAGGTCTGATTGAAGGCTGTCCCTCGATCTAAAGATTCTGTCCTGGTGCAGCCGGCTGGATGGGAAACAGCAGAATCCAGACACAAGCTCTGTAGATTTCATTCGAGACTAAAGACTAGATGAGGACTTGACCTGTGTGGTTGTGTTCCTGGGAATCTAAGCGGATTGTTTGAACGTGTTTAATTGTCGAGACGCACCTTTTGCATGAAGGGAAAACGAAAAGAATTCTGCTTTTCCGTCTTCCCCGTCTCTCTTCCTTCTCTCTCTCTCTCTCTCTCTCTCTCTCTCTCTCTCTCTCTCTCGCCGCTCTTCAATCTCAGTCCATCTCTCTCGCTCCTGACATGTAGAGAGGAATATATTCCTGGCTCAAGGCAGAGGGTGAGGTGGCCTGAGAGTGGGTGTGGATTTGTTATTCATTAAGGTTCCTTTCATAAGCAGTCAGCCCACACTGCACTGCAACTCACACTTTCAGCACACACACACAGGCAAAACACACACGTACACACCGGTGCCACAACCTTCTGGAGTGCTGTTGCATGGATACAGTAGGGTGAGCCCAAGAGCGATCCAGATCTGTTTCCTGTGTGTCATACTAGAGCCCCGACACGCTTGAAATACACCTGGTATCAAATGAATTATAGATGAAATATACCTGGTAACAATGACACTATAGATGAACGTCAGGATGTAAAAATGCTCTGCATAAAACGGAATTGGAGCCCGTTGTCAAGATGGTAACAGTTTCGTGAGTCTCTCTCTGTGTGTGTGTGTGTGTGTGTGTGTGTGTGTGTATGTGTGTTTTTAATCATGTGGAACTTCAGCCTCCACCCTCTGCTGTGGTCTGATGTGTCTACTGTGCGTTCTCTTCCCACACGCTCCACAGAACATCCTGAACCCGCCACACTGCCTCAACCTGCTGTTGACCCTCTTAATCCCACGTGTAGCTCACCCTTCTGGACTGACATCCAAGTAAATGCCATCCGTTTCTTAGGGTGTCCATATTAAATATGGTATATTTGGAGTAAGATTATTTATAATTGCAACACAGATGTAGGAATGATTATTCTGATGGAATTTAGTTTGTTTCCCATCCCCATGAAACATAACATCGCATAACGTACAATAATCTTCAATTCTGGTTTGGGCTAGTTCGTGTGTCGATTGTATAATCCTGAAGAGATTTAGTTGTTTTGTTCTGCTTCACTGTAGGGTAGTATTGAGGCAGTTCTGCCTCAGATTAAAGTACTGAGGAAGTTCCTCAGATTAGAGGAGAGTGTTGAGGCAGTTGAACTAGAGACCAGATGCTGGTGTTCAGACAGGTCTGCTGCAGACTAGAACAAAGTGTTGAGACAGAAAGCCTCACAGGACGAGGGATTTGATTTCCCTGAACAATCCAATTGGCCCTGCGGCTCATAAACTCAATGAAGGGAAGACAAACCAGCACTATCCTCCTCCACCATTCTAGTCTCCTCAGCCTCTGCCCCAGTCTACCTCCAGACCCACTGCCATGGACTAGCCAACTCACCCAGAAATTGATTATCATTTAATTTAGGTTCCAAAACTTTAACGACTCTGGCTTTTCCCCAAAGCTCCACATCACAGTAAATGACCTGCTGGATAAACATAATCTGCCACCAGACTGTCTGTCTCTGGGCAGGCCAATCCCATGCAGTGCCTGTGCTGCCACTTGGTGGCTGGTGTCTGGGTCAGAAGGAGAGTGATGGAAAGCTAGCAGAGTGTGTACCTGTCTTCTGTCTACAAACTAGGTTCATCTGCATACCACTGTCCAATCTGTGGTCAACAGATCAAAACGTATGTGCATAATGTAGTTAGCTGGCTCTTGACAGGACCAGCTGTATAAGTGTGACAAAGAACCAGAGGAAAATGAATTTCCATTTTTTCAATAATAAAGGCCATCTAAGTGGATCTAAACTTGTTCACCCAGGGGATAGTGGGACTCCTGTGGATGCCAGGCAACTAAGGCATCTCCCAACCCATCGTGCTAGAAGGTGACCACACATCACACTGTACATCACACCAGGATGAAGACCCGTCTACATTTGCATAATCACTAAGACTGATTCAGCAGCAGGAGATTATCATACCTAAGGAATGGCTCAATTCGTCCGGACTGAATTGATGGCAGAGTGGGCGTAGAAGCGGAAACCCCCTGGATCCTGGTGTGCGTTGCTGCTCGGGTCGGGCCTGAGAGAGATGGGGATTGATGGAGGGGAGGGGGGGGGGTATCTGTGGCCAGCCAGAGGTCAGTCTCTCCAAAGTGATGCGTACACAATCGATGGCTTCTGCCTGGCTGACAGACGGCTGCTGCTGGTGTGTGGAGGATCGTTTCTCTTCTCGCTCCCACCGGGGGGACAGATGGAGGGATGGGGTGGTGGAAGGGGCAGGGGTGGAGGCAGGGTGGAGGCGGGGGGGCTGATCTGTGCTGCAGGCTGTAACCATTAGTGGCCACAGGCCCTGTCAGCGTTGACAGGGCAGTTAGAGGGAGTTAGAGTCCCTTATTTGTGAGGAGAGGGTGGGGTGGGGTTGGGGGTGGGGATGGGCAGAAGCAGCAGGGTGATTATCAGATGTTTAGGGTCGCTGGCATGGAGATGACAAGAGGCAACGCTGCAGCGCTGACCCCTTCGTGCTAGAGTTGCAGGGTCATGGTTCATGGTAAGGCATCTCCTGGCATGGCCTCCCAGAGGAGTGGCCATTAGGTCAGAGGGAGGCGACAGCGAGGTGGCTCAAACTGACTTGCATAAGCCAATCATTCTCCTGGATTTAAGGCTTTTGTGGGAGGTATTTTCGAGGTATTACCCAAGACATTTTATTTTCACCAAAACTCTATTGTTGTGTTACACAGGATTGAATGCAAGGGTGCAGATCAGTGCCAAGACCAGCGCAAAAAATTAGCAGAGAATTAGAGAAAGAAAAGCACAGGCGACTGTTCCACGTGAAGCGTGTTAGTCGTTGAGTCAGCAGGAATGGAAGTTCAGTGAGTCAGTCTGGCTCAGCTCTTCTGTAGCATGTAACCAATCACCTCAACTACTGTTAACAAGTCATTACCTCGCTGTCTAAGCCAATCAAACTCTTCTAATGGCCTGAGCCTGGTTTCCTCAGGACAAATCCCCCTGAGAGAAGAGGAGCCTTAGAGAGAAAGAGAGAGAGAGAGAGAGAGAGAGGGAGAGAGAGCGAGAGAGAGAGAGAGAGAAAGAGTAGGAGAAATGGAGGAACAAGAAAGGTGGGACTGCCAGCGAGCATAACAGAAAGGAAGAGAGTGAGACAACAGGAGATATGAAGACAGAGTGATAGTTGGAAGGTGAACGAGAGAGATTAAAAGGAAAAGGTTACTCCGCAATCAACCCTCGCCCCGGATTAAGAGGAAGTAGCTCGTGTAGCGTAAGACCATGAGCTGATGAAAGCATGTCTCTCAGACACGTTCATCACAGAAGCGCTCAATGAGTCATGCCATAACAGTATACATGTCCTGAACAACATGAAACATCTGTTGATTTTCTAACCATGGCAGTGAAAATCTTCATACCTCATCCCTAGATATATGACCCTTGGTTTGGAGTAGCAAGGTTCAGTCTGTACTGATGATTTTGGCGAACAGTGTTTGCCGTGACATCTGCCAGGTGAGTTCCATGTCACCCAGTGGGGTCACGCTCCCAGCCAGGACTTGATGTGGCGTGCTGTCTCTGATACCCGCCGCCTCCGCTCTGTGCTACCCATGCAAATGAAGGGCGATGAAGGCTCCACCTGAGTAATTGATCTTCTTAACTACTCCCACTCGGTTCCAGACACCTCAGGAAGGCTCAGCCGCTGAAAGACGTGCCAGTTGCTGGCAGTGGCACAAGAGGGGTTCTTGGAGAGATTTTCTGTGCATGTGTCTGTGTGTGATTTTTGAGCGTATTTAACAGGTCGACTGGGTTCTCCTTCTGGACAACGTCAACTTGTTTCCTACTTGTTTGAATTGGTTAAGCCATATGTTGCATTCAGCTTCTGGATCAGGTTTTGTAAGCAAACATATTAATATTCTAAGGGAAATTAAGATCCATATGGTGTAAAATTATATAATCGACTCACCAATTTTTAGAATTGATTCTTTGCTAAACCTTTTCTCAATCGGAACGAGAAAGCAGCTCAGCGGGTTGGGAGGTCGTGACCCAGGGTGAGAATTAAACAGGCTTGCCAGGAAGGTCGGGGGTTAGGCAGCAATCAAGACGCATCCTCTGGTCACCATGGCAACACACTAGGCCAGTCAGACTGGTTCAACAAAGCCGCATCTGGGAGCTGATAATAGGTTTAGCCTAAGTAGAACTAATTAAAAATAACACTTCCTGCCAGGAGAACCAATTACCTCTCTTTCTTTTCTGGATAAAGGAAATGAATGAAGTCTTGGGACTAAGAAGGTCACACAAACCATGACTGAGCTCAAATGTTTTCATTAGCCAGTGGTCTTTGGTGATGTAATAGTGGAGGTTGCCCAACCACTGTCTAGCCATTGTCTAGTCTAGCCCCTTCACCTATGATGGGATAGATCTCTGACAATGTCCTATTATCTTGAAAATCACTGTGCCTAATTACACTACAGATGAGCACCCTGAAAGATGATCAAGTGTGCTGGATGAGGACCTGGGCTGTGGTATGTTCGTCGTAGTGCACTTGTTTCCCTTCAACAATGCTCCTTCCGCTTCGCTTGGCAGGGATGCGATTTCTCCTCATTAAACTGCAATGCATGTATTTGTTTCTAAATATACAAGTCGGGTCAAAAGAGAGAGTCGCTCTCCCCTTTTGGTTCCGGCTCGTACAAGTGCCGTACTTGTTGAGATGCGGTGCAGAGGCAGGCCAGCGGAGCTGGAGAGGCGAGGCCAGCCGCTCCTGACCCCGCATCCACGTGGGCAGAGGCAGCATGAGGAATGCAGCAAGGGGGTTTCGCAGGAACTCAGCTGATCCGAACTGTACGCTGAAGAAGTTACATCTCAGTTGGCGGAGGAAGGAAGTGGGGGAGGATGAAGGGAGGAGGAGGGGGAGTAATTGGAGGCGGATGAGAGAGTAGAAACAGTAATGGTTGTTCTTCTGAGGTGTCAAGGTCAGAACACAAGCACGCGCGCAGACGCACACGCACACTTATGCATACTGACTTATCTCATAATATAGTCGTGTCAATATCATGCCTCTCCCAAGGGTTTAGATGGATTGGCGGGCCAGGTATGGTCTATTAAAGTTGATATTACCCCCTACACGTTTTCTCATTTTCTCCTCCTGCTTGTCATCTTTCTATTCCTACTCCTTCCATCACTCCTCGTTCGCCTCTTCACATCATATTCATCTTTCTTCTCTTCCTCTTTCCCTCCTCTTCCTCCACCCTGCCAGTCTAAAGGCTTGATGGGTTTGCCCATTCACCCCACAGGAACAGTTCAGTATTTGTATTTTACAACACTATCTTTACCTTCTGAGAGTGTATACAGTCTAGGTTTGGATTATCAGCAGATTGTTCTCTATCTAGGTCAGCGATCTGTGTTTGAGTCATGGGGATTGGAGTCTTTGCCCATGTATTTTACTGTTCATTCAGAGATATATTCACACATCATAAACACTTCTAATCTGACAATAGGTGTACACATTGCTTGAGGGTAATTGTGTGTGTGTGTGTGTGTGTGTGTGTGTGTGTGTGTGTGTGTGTGTGTGTGGTGTTGTGGTGTGCGTCGTGCGTGCGTGCGCTGCGTGCGTTGTGTGTGTGTGTGTGTGTGTGTGTGTGTGTGAGACCGAGTTTTTGTTTTGCATGTTTTCATAAACAACCCCCAGACATTTGACTTGGGCTTCCGTGCTCTTCGTCAATCGAGCTTGTTTTCTTTTCTTTTGTCTTTTGTCTTTTTTCTTTTTTTGTTTAAGTTTTCAGGCCTGTAGTTGCCTGAGACTTTGACCGCTGTGATGGAAGGACATGACATGAATGAGATGAATCACCTGAAACGCAGGAAGACAAATGTGCTCCCAATGCAGCACCTACATTTTCTCTTCATTTGCTGAGGAGGCAGTCGCTTCCTAGCGTGCTTAGGAGGGAGTTGATAACACCCCCCCCACTTCTCCTCTGGGAGGAACAAGCTGTACTACAAATTGGATGTAGTACTAGTTTGTTGTGTACTCCAAAAGTGTCAATGTTCTCACAGACCTCTAGAAACCACAGGTCACCTTGATCCCTGCTTTACCACAGTTATAAGAACACTATCAATGAAGGCAAGGGAAAGATGTTTGGTAGCTCTGTGTAGAAATCTAATGTGAACAATCCACTCATCATTGAACTGAGCTACCTTTCATAAGACAACATCAGATACTTAGAATAGTGCAGCTGCAATACTTCAAATATTTAACAATCAATAGGTGGCACCAAATCCCCCACAACTATAAAATATCAATTTGTTTTGCATTTATTTAAAAGCCAGAATGTTCTACTGCTTTTTATAGAGAAGTGGCACAACAAGGTTTATTAATATACCAACGACAGAACATGGGAACAAAACCACTCTTTCAGTGAAATGTGCACGTGATATATCGTTTGTTTTCATGCTTATTGTGGAGAGAATACTAATGTACTAACTACTAACTAACGTACTTTTGACCATTTTTTATAATACAAAAAAAATGTTGGACTGATATCTGTATGATTTCTCCCTCTCTCCAGATTCTGGCCATCATATCCATCCTGTTCATAGTCCTGTCCACCATCGCTCTGTCACTCAACACCTTACCTGAGCTTCAGGTCATTGACGAGTTTGGTCAGGCCAATGACAACCCCCAGCTTGCCCATGTGGAGGCTGTGTGCATTGCCTGGTTCACCATGGAGTACCTCCTCCGCTTCCTCTCCTCCCCCAACAAGTGGAAGTTCTTCAAGGGGCCTCTAAATGTCATCGACCTCCTGGCCATCCTCCCTTACTACGTCACCATCTTCCTCACCGAGTCCAACAAGAGCGTGCTGCAGTTCCAGAACGTCAGGAGGGTGGTGCAGATCTTCCGGATCATGAGAATTCTGAGGATTCTGAAGTTGGCCCGACATTCCACGGGTCTCCAGTCTCTGGGCTTCACCCTGCGGAGGAGCTACAACGAGCTGGGCCTGCTCATCCTCTTCCTGGCCATGGGGATCATGATCTTCTCCAGCCTGGTCTTCTTCGCCGAGAAGGACGAAGACGCCACCAAGTTCACCAGCATCCCCGCCTCCTTCTGGTGGGCTACTATCACCATGACTACGGTCGGTTACGGTGATATCTACCCTCAGACTCTCCTAGGGAAGATAGTGGGCGGTCTCTGTTGCATTGCCGGTGTGCTGGTGATCGCCCTGCCCATCCCCATCATCGTCAACAACTTCTCAGAGTTCTACAAGGAGCAGAAGAGGCAGGAGAAGGCCATCAAGAGGCGCGAGGCTCTGGAGAGAGCCAAGAGGAATGGCAGCATTGTCTCCATGAACATGAAGGATGCCTTCACCCGCAGCATGGAGCTGATGGACGTGGTGGTGGAGAAGGGAGAGGACAAGGCCTCTCAGGACAACCACCTGACGCCTAGCCGCTGGGGCGGCACGCCCAAACGCGTCCCCTCTGACACCAGCCTCAGGTCAATGGACAACAGGAACCTCGACTCGGGCCTGATGGCTTCCCCACACCGCATAACCATCACCACCACGGGGAGCCCTGAGCGTTTCACCAGAAGCCCCCAGCACCGGCGAGGCAGCCCCCTGCCGTACAGAGGCAGCCCTCAGCACCTCAATGCCCAGACACTGGAGCAGATGTACAACCAGATGACCAAGTCTCAGTCCTTCACCAACCTTAACACCAGTTCTGTTAGCACCGTGAGCACCACAGTCGCCCCCACCTGGACGGACAAACCCCCCCAATACCAGCCCCAGCCCGAGCCTACACCCACACAGGAAGTGGAGCTGGAGATGAAGGAGGTCCCGCCTTCCTCGGAGCCTGCCCCCAAAGACAAGGTTGTCACGGAGATACGGAGTCTGTCGAGCGTGGACAGCTTCGCCAGCTGCACTGCTGAGCTCGGTGAAGGGGGCGACCACAGGCCCTCTGGAACCCCCGGAGACGGCAGTGCCCGACATCCCAGGGCCCCTGCCTTCCTAGACCTGAGTCAGCTGACCCTCCCAGAGTCTACGGTCGATGAGAGCTCTGAAGAAGCCCAGGGCACCATCCCGAAAGACGACTCGTGCGAGGTCGCTCCCACCAACCCGGGTGCCGGGGTTGAGTCTCCAGATGATGAGAACCAGGATGAACAGAAGGGAAATTTCGACAGCTTTGTGGAGAACGTCAGGAGCTCGTTGAGGGACAACAATCCCGTCAATTCCGCGAGGTTGAAGGTCAATTTCACAGAGAGTCCTGACGAGGGTCCTCTCACCCCTCCCAGCACCACCTCACCTCAGGACATCAGCTCCAGCCTTCTGGAAGATGAAACCCCGGAGGGAGAGACCTCACCACTCATCCCCAGCACGGACACCCCCGAGGAGGAGGTCGACCCCTTGTCCCCTAAGAGACTGGTGGTGGACACTCCTCCAGGAGACGATGACCCCGTAGACCAGAGTTTGTTGGCAGAGAACCATGAGGAGAAGAGCCTAGTGGCAGGTGCTGCTGTTGGTTCCTCGTCAGCCCAAAACTGCACCCAGGGTGTAGTGGGAGCCGGCGAGGAGGGCAAAGCTGACAGCAACCAAAGTGGACACAAAGTAGAGAACCACATGTTTACACCTGAGATCCACCTGATTCCTGGTGATGGAACGCTCTCCCCCACCTGTGAAACCAGCATGTGACTGTAGGGGGAGCCGTTGAGGGAGAAAAGTCCCCGGGACGAATGTCAGGTATGGAGGAAGGCAGGAAGAGAAAAGAGGAAAAGGGTGCAGAGATGGAGTCATAGATATTTTTGCATGGCATGACAAGTCCCTTTTACTTGTGTCGTTGTGTTTTGCTGAACGTGAGACTGCAGTACTGTTGCAGATTTCAGCAGATTTTGTGGGAGTAAACAGTGGTCTAAGAGAAGAGGCTCTTGTGAAACCGAGATCATTTAGCAAAGTATATAGACATTTTCAATATCCTAATGTAAATATGGACCGTATCTTTCTTTTATAGCAACAGAGAGAAATGCACAGAGGGAACATAAAAAGCATGCATTAAAAAATGTTATTTTATGGTGCTTAGTTTGTTGTAAGCGCTCCACTGTATATATTATGACAACAAAGGCTATGCCAATGCACAGGATGGCTGAAGAAAAGTATTTCAAATGGGAAGAGGGAGTTTGCATTCAGAGACCTCAGAGAATGTTGCAACGTAGCGAGCTATAAAAAACATATCATTACCCTTTTGTGGAAATGCAATGTGTACCATGACAACACAGATGTTTTGTGTTCTGAACTCTGTATGGCAATTAATGTTAACATTTGTGTCTACGGTTTGCATACTACTTGGTTTGGCTTTGGTTTAATGTCCTGATAAGAACTTGTGAGAACCTAATGCCCGTCACACTTTATTTGGATAGAAGGACTAAACCCCCTTTATTCCACAACTGAGTACATACCTGTAGTTGCCAAATACATAACCAGTGATGAAAATAACTTTCAGAAGCTTCATCTTAACTTAATTACTAACTTAAATGTATTGGATTCAGAGGTTAGGACCAGGGGATTAAATATTATATATTTGGTTGATTAAAACCACGTAGGCTGGTCCACTTATTTGCGTTCTGTCTGCATTATTTACTTGCTGATCTCAGATATCTTAAAGTAGTTTTAAGAATTACACAACAGATAGCTAGACCTATTCTAGATCAGTCGTAGAGCTTTCAAGTAGAGCAGAAAAGGTCTATAAAAATATGATGTGTATCAATTAGATTAATGTAGGTCTGGTCATTATCCTGATGGTGTTCTTACTGTAGGTCTATTTGTGACAGACGCAACAATAATAGTCTAATACAGGAGTATGATAATATGCTGTCAGATTAACTGTCAGAGGACCAAAACAATAATATTATCATGCTGTGTCATCTTATTCTCATCTGTCAGTGCATCTCATCTGTTCAACAACATGAAGTGTAATGTGTAGACCACTTCTATTTGATTGTTCTCATTGAGTGTGTCTGTGACTTCAGCACCATATCCTCATATGTCAGAAATCATACTATCCGTCTGTTACAGAACACACACCTGCAAGTTTCTCCAATCCTGCACTCTCTTTAAGACAGTTTTGTATATATCTGTAGTGTCTTGAAATGTACATTATTGTGTTTAACCGTGAACAAAACAAGATTTCAGTCTAACCTGACCCAAAGTTTGTTCTTTTCTCGCTTTTGTTTTCACAGAATGAAAATATCTGAGGGTGTTTGTTGCCTTTTATTCAATTTTTCTTGCTGGAATATCTACATATTGCTTTGGCATGGCAGTTGGCTGAGAGTAAAATGACTAGTAATGGGTTAGAGGAAGCCACGTATACCAGAACAGAACTGGGACGAGGTTGGTGACTTCTATATCTCAGCTGAGTCTCATTGATGGAGAAGTGCAATACAGCATACTGCAAACTATGCAGGCCAAGACTTGTGGCACTTTATTTTCTGTCAGTGGGATTTGTAAGTGTACAGGCAGAAACTACTTGTATTTTTAAGATAACGTATCTTTAATATAAAACGATAATAACAGTGTTGCTGACACCATAATCCTAATGTAAACGGATAATTTGATCTTGCTTTGATTACTGCGTGGCAGGTGTGCACTTTCAGTCACCTTAATGCCAGATGGCAATGGACCTCAAATTAGATTCTGCTTTGGGGATAGACATTAAAATTGACCATAAGGGCCTTTTATAAATTGCGGAAGTCGAACGTATGTTTTTTTCAAATATTAAAACAGGATTTCAGTGGCCACAGACAAAGTCTTTTATTTTGATTTTTTTTTTGTGAATTGATGTTGAGAATGATTCTATTTTTTCTAAACCAAAATCAAGCACGGCCACAGTTTCCTGCCAAACGGTGGGTGAAAAGATGCGTGCCTTTTCATAACAAGCTGTTTATGAGAAGGTAGCATATCATTAGGCTTTGTTCATATAGCACTGTACAGAAAAAATTCTAATTTTATAGGAAAAATCAGGTCTTTATGTAATAGATGCCAGTAATATGTTGAGTTCTCAGGTTTTCTATAACTCTGTGATGTTCTGATTGGATAGATTTTGTTTTGATTTTACAGGTAATGTTAAACAATTCCTACTTTTTAAAGATAATGTTGTCAAATCCACACTGATGTCTTGTTTAATAGGGAGCAGCCATAATTTGCCCCCTGGATATCTTCCACCCACATTATCACCTCCTTCAGACTAATGGGATGGAGAGACACACATGGAGGATGTGGGTGTTTCTTAGATCTTTCAGAAACCTAGTGGACTCGGAGTTCAGACGGAGTGCATTTCACGTTGATCGAGGGCTTAAGTGGTCAGCCAGCTCGACAGACAGACAGACAGACAGACAGACAGACAGACAGACACGATCTGAAGCCATAGTGTGAACTCAAACAGAGATCTCCTTGGTCGTTCGATGAATCAAACTGATTTGCTCCTAGTGAAGCCATTTAGCCTAGTCTGTCCACGCTACAAATCCTTATGGTTCTCAAATCCCTCTAGCATGCTTACAGGAACTTTGGTCCGTTGGTTAATGGTGGAAACAGTGGATTTCCAGACTGGAGATGTCGGTGGGAGTATAGTGACTGTGACAGTGGATGCAAACTTCAGACAGCTCCTTTTACCCAGGGGTCAGCCATGGTTTGTCTGTCATCCTGTTTGTGTGCCCAGACTTCCAGTATCATTAAAACATGCATTTGTTTACGAGTGAGCTCTCTGTGAAATATTCATGGAATTTTAAGGTTGTTCTTGTAAAGTGATCCATTATGTGAAAATCTGAGGACATACTCATGAATAGGAAGAACGTTTTTTTTTCTCATTAGTCTTTTGGAAAATCCTGTTTATACTATCAGTTTACAGTTTTTTTCTTCTCATTTGTATTTATCACCCTCTCCATGTGAGTGGATAGAAATCCTTTATTATACAGGTGAAGTAAAGACACTGGGATGTTTGGATTGGTTTATTTGGGTTGATGTTTGTGTGCGGATGCTGAAATTAACTCTGTGAGCTAACAGCAAAAGGACTGCGTTGTTTTGTACTGTGTCACATTTCTTATTATCTTATGTGATACAGTAAACAGCAACAAGGTTGTGTCTTTTATTTTGTGAGAATGGTTGTCCGTTTCCTCCATGCATTATAACCCGGCCCTGCTACTCCATGATGCATAACGCTACATTGTTTGTTACCATGTCTTTGTGTATTCTGCCTCTTATTTTGGGATTTTGTTTGTTTTAAACTCTACTCTTGTTCAGTTTTGAAGGACATTACCAGTAGACACCTTTTAAGCTGCAGACTGTTTATGTACAAAGCAGCATATTTGTATGCATGTAGTAGCCCAAACTGTGTGTGACATCAAAACACTTTGTTATGGTACATGTATGTCAACATTTCTGTAGAGCATTGTTCCCCATTATGTCTATTAGCATATGCAGGATAACAAATAAATGTGTATATAACTGATGTGTGTGTGTTTTCTTTTTTTGCTAACAGAATTATTTATATAGAATCTTAAATAAAGTACTAAACAATGTCGTTTCGCTAATTAATCAATTCGAGTGATCACAAATCAAAATAATGGTTCCATAACAAGGGGTTGTTTAACTCATTGGGAAATACTTTAATGATCTAATTTTGGATTCTATTTTTAAAGTTCTGGTGAATATTTTTATACTAACGCCACGTTTTAATATACAGCTGCAGTATAGCCTCCGAGACGTTAGAGGTCCCTGCAGGAACAAGCTAACGTGTTTTATATACGCGCCGAAATTGAAAAACAAACCCCTTAAAGTTTACAAAACACACAAACATGGCGGCTGATATAAGTCAACCCATTATACCCAACACGGATGATAATATGGTGGAATTTTCGAAAGTTGAATCTCTTTGTAAACGATGGATGAGTGACTTTCATTTTGTCAGTATGTGTCGTTACTTTAAGGAGAATCAAATAGAGGAATTTGAGAAAACGGTCAATAATTTGGACGGTAAGTTACGATGTAAACATTAGGCTAACAAACCAGCCAGCAGAAATTGATATCAGCATCTCTTTATATCATTTCAGCAATACTTGGGAGTATGCCCCGTATTGACTTCGAGTTGTCTCAGAAGCAAAGCATAGCGGGGTTTGTCACCAGGGTTATGCACGGAAAGGATTTGGGTAGGTCACAACACTTTTGCGAAGCTCAATGAAGTTTTGGTTTGTCACCCTAAGCATCGATACTGAATACAACAGCTAGCAGTAGCTGGTGATATTAACGTCAGCACTCTTCCTTACAGACCTGTGTTATGGTGACGAGGAAGTGACACCTCTTGTTTCAGCCATCAGTATTTGGAAAGTACTCAAAGAAACGGTGGCAGACGAACCTCTGTTTGAGTGCATTACCAATCTCTTATATATTCAGGTAAGGTCCAATGCCACGATACTTTCGCTCCTTTTCTTTGACTTTTTTTTTACAGAATACATTGATCCTCCTGTTTCTAGAAAAGTACCATAACGTTCTTTTTAGGATTCTATAATAATAGTAATGTCGCTGGTCATAAATAACGGCCGGCATTTTGCGTGTGCATTTGCAATCGATTAACAAACATGAATCATTTTTAGATCGAAAAAAATAATAAAGATATACTTTTGCTTCTTCAGTCGGTGGCTGTGTGCTTGGAGAAGGATCAGTGCTCCACAGCCTCCGCTGTCCTCAAGTGGCTGGAGGGAGAATGTGAAATCCCACAGGTTCAACTCAATCTGACACATATTACAATTATCTTATGAATTACGATTGTATAACCTACCCTCTGCATTCGGTAAGAGCTGTACCCCTGACCCCTCCACAGAGTTTGGGGATCAAGCTGTCATCCATCATAAAGAAGAAGTACACCCATCACCCGTATCTCCTCAATTTTAGCTTCGCTCACCTACTGGAAGCATGTCACAACTTTCTGGAGGCCTTTCTGAAACGTCACCCTTGTGACTTCCTCCTCAAGGTGCCCAAAATTTTTTGTTTTTTAGCAGTTTACCTACTAACAGGAAGCATCTGAACCTAACTGCAGTATTGCCCATAGGCGACCCCACCACATTTATCACATTTATTGATCAACACATATGTTATTATCTTGAAATAAGAGTCAGTGTGAACTATAGTGTGTTTAAAGGAGCCATATGTTCTTGGCAAATACTGGTGTGTGTGGTCCAGTGAACCAAGACATTGCAGCAGGAAAAAGCTTGGATATAATAATGGGACCCAATTTTCTGCTCCACCATATCTCCCTTGATGAGACCTGTTGGAGCCTATGAACCACTGAATAGGCCTGTGGTGCTGGCTGCTAGTCAAGCCCTTTCCTATCAGTAATGGTCTGCTGACTGACCCTGGCTATGCATTAACATTCAAGCATGTTGATCTAGGCGTTCTCAATCGTCGTAGTGGCTGTGTAACGGTTAAGGAAGTCACAGTATTGACCCACAGAGGGCGTTATGTCTTTGTAAGGCCTGTACCTGTTTCCCCAAGGCTGCCACTAAGGTGGTGAAGGTATGCTCTGCCCAGCTGGAGGACTCAGGGACTGAAGAGAGTCCAACACAGTCAGAGTCATCCAGTGACTCCACCGCAGTCACTCAGGAGTGAGTCACCGTCTAGATGTCCTCTGTGGAACACAGTCTGGCGTCTTAAGCAAACAGACCCTCCACTGGAGCTTGTGCTGCCGTTTCAACCATGTGTCTTAAATGCTTTTAATATTCCAACGTGAATATGTTATGTGTCTTATTTCATACAGTGACGAGAAAACTCGGGTTAAGAGGTGAGTGGAACAGACAGTTCTTCCATGAGTGATTGCGTGAGTCCTCTTGCTGAAGGTGACTGTTCACCGCTCCTGCCAGCAGCATGGTCCAGTCTGCCATTAGACATGTTCATGTGGTCATCAAGGCAGCACAGAGACTTATGGACAATTATATGAGGGGCAATTGCAGAGGGAGGCAAGCAGAACATCTCTCACCATGCAGTGCTTTTTCTCAGACCCAAAAAGAAACTGCTGTCAACCAGGAATGACCTGCCATGGAAACCTGAATCTGAGAAGAAGCCAGTGGTTCTGCTTAGGAAGATCGGAAACGGAGGTGGGTTCTCTCTGGCCGTCAGGATCCCGAGCAGCCACTTGTTTAAATCATGGTGACACACACGTGTGTTTGTATTGTTGAATTAGGTTTAATTAGCATACAGTTGGTGCACAATGGCAGCGCGGTTAGAGATCTTGTCTCCCAATAAGGAGATCATGGGTTTGAGTCTTGGGCCAAATCCAACATCACACGATCTCTCTCTGGGTGGAGTCAGCGTGCCCTCTCTGTGTTTCCTTGGGTTCTCTCTGGGCACTCCAGCTTCCTCCAACCATCCAAAGACAAAAATTCAAAATTGCCCCTCATGAATGAATGAATGAATGTGAGAGTGAATGGTTGTCTGTCTCTGTGTTAGCCCTGTTTACTTGTTGTCCCCAGTACAGGGTGTACCCTGCTTGTGGCCTGAAGTTACTGGGATAGGCCTCAGTCACCCGTGACCCCTAACAGGAACAAGCGGCAATGCAATTCCTACCAGGGATCAACAGTAGAAAATGAATGAATAAAGGAATGGATGAATAGCATACAGTACATATATATGCTGCTAATATGTGTACTTGTATGTTCATTACCTTTCTACTTGCCAGCACTGAAGCTAACGATTGATAATTCAATCATGGGTTCATTAGTAGATATTTATAGTCACAGAAACATGAAAAGACTAGAGTGAGTTTGTTGGCATCTGTTTGATCAAAAGACGGAGATCCACTGAAGTCTGAAGCTGCCGTACGAGTCTGCCCTGCAAGGAGGAAGTCGAAGCGAAAGGTAAGTGACACCTTTGTTCACCTGGACAGTTGGTCCAGTATGTTGGTCTAGAGTCTAGGCCAACATAACTAGACTCGAGACGCACTGAGACCTCTCAGCTTGGAGAGGTGACTGTTGCGGCATGTGATGTAGCGTGTTCCTGCCAGCTCATGGTCTCTGTTGTTGTGGACAGTGGACAGCGTTGCAGGATGCTAAGATCTGGGAAGGTGTGAGACGCTTCGGCGAGGGAAAGTGGTCTCAAATCCTACTTTCCTACAACTTTGAGAATCGTACCAGTGTCATGCTGAAAGATCGGTGGAGGATTCTGAAGAAGTATGAAACCTGAGCTGCCATTACAGTACCATTACATTTGGGCCGACTTCATAAGCATGAGGACGTGAGCCCAAACCTTGATGGTACTTTTGAATGTACAATATGTTCTTGTGCGAAATGCAGCGCATCACTTTTTAAGTCGGTGTCTCTGTTGTAGGATTTAGCTTTCACAGCTTACAGTTATCTTTTAGGATCTTGGATATATGTTGCTTGAATGTTAGACTAATGTGTACTGAGGCTCCACAAGTATAGTATATATAATCCACATGCTTTGGGTAGGTCAAGTTTAGCTCCTACCAGCAGAGGGCGAAAATCGTCCTTCTATGCAACTGGATGTATAACTTCAATGTTTAACTAGAATGTCTAACTACATGGCATTTGCTTTCAAAATATTGGGGGAAAACGTCTTGTATTTCAGTTTATTGTACATTTGACACAAATTGTATCACATTTTTTATTCATTTTGCAAATGTAATGGTTGTGCTTTGGAATGTGATTTCTAATTGTCACAATACATACTGTCACCAAATGGCTGACATTAAAACAGTGTTTTATCTAAATGATGTATTTTCTGTTTTTAAGAGACTCACGAGATTGATAATGGTGGCACAGTATGTTTGTCTTTTGAATGCTACTGCATGCTGTATCTTTGAATAAATAACATGAGGAGTTGTGGTCCAGCTTGTGAGGATGTGCTCTGCGGTGAGATGAATGTCGAAACTAGGGTTGCCAACTGTCCTGAATCAGGCTGGACGTCCCGCATTTTGAGCCTAATTATTTGTCCCGTATGGGACCTCACTTGTCCCGGTTTTTTTACTACTGCGCTGATCTAACCACTGATACAACAGCAGTGCTGATCACCACACTTGAGAATGATCACCGATACACACAAAACCAGCCCACCTTTTGTCCTGCATTTCAGTGACAAAGTTGACAACCCTAGTTGAGACTCATGTGAACACAAAGCTGTGGACTTGTGGACAGGAGCACTGTTGGCTCCTCTGCACTCTCCTCCAGGTTCCTCTGCAGCGAGGGTTCCCCACAGCCTGCCAGCGGAGCAGGGTCTCACTGCAACACACACAGGTACGTACTGGCAGGGTGGACAGAGGATCTGATCTCATGGTCATGTTTAAGGTGAGTTTTCAGAGAGCCACTTCCAGGCAACTGAAGGATGTTAAATACCAAGGTCTATGTGGCAATATCAGCAAGCGGAGGGTCAGTGTGCTTAACCTGCAGAATCATTCCTGAAGGAGGGCTTATTTTAAGCACTTTCTGTGGCCAGGAGTAGGGCAATGGGAGGTGATGTGTAGAGCAAGTTTCAGCGCTAAAGGAACACTTGGACCAATACTACTTTTTTAGAAATGTGCAAAGGTCACGTTCACAGGAGAGTGGCGAGAATCTAGACTACTCAGTACAAAGACATGACTGTGGTCACTCAAATGCTTACGTGTGTGTGTGTGTGTGAACCTGTCTCTTGAGTTGCACGTTTCAGTTCAAGCACAGGAAAAGATTGACAACATCTTATGTAGGCAGCTTGTCTGTCAGCTTTTCGACGTTTAACCGATGGCTGTTCCTGTGACTCCATACCTGTCAGCTTCCTGTCCATCCCCTTGGCAGCTGCTGCTGTGGTTCTGCATGGCAGGTGGCTGGCAGGCCACACACACTGTGTAGCCCTCCCTCAAGTACTGCATCCACTGTGTGTGTGGTCGGTTCTCCACCATGCAGTGAGGGGTGAGAGACTCCATCTTGTATTCCATGCAGAACCTGGCAATGAGAACAGGTAGAACACATGCAGTTGGCATCAGGCTCTTTTGAAATACTATCTGTGTCAGCTATTCATTAGCAAAAGTAGCACACAGGAAGATTTGAACCAGTAACAAATGCCCCCAATCAAATGCCATAAACACTGAGCTTTGCCTCTATGGTATTAGCCGTTGACATTAGTTACAAAAAGTAGTTAGACCATGTTGTCAGTGTTAAGTAGCCTTTGTTTGGAATCTTGGTCAGGCAGACGTAAAGATGGGTGTGGCCTGTGTTCGTATCTGACCCGCCCTTGGGCCCCAGCTCTTTGTATGCTACCATACTGCCATTCATGGTTCAGAGACCAGTGTTTGATTTCAAACGAACTCAGCAACGACTCATAAAGGTGACAGCATAGTGGGTGTGTGTGTGTGTCACTCTGCCAAGTGTCCAGGTGAGCAAGCAGATTTATGGACTCATCTCTGAGAGACTAATGGGCTAGTTTTGTCACAATAAGGGTCACAGAGACTAACGTGAACTTTCGCACAGTTAAAAATGAGGTCAAAGACTTCGACATTCGTTTCGCCAGAGATCCAAGCTCATTTTTTTTGCGATAATACGTACAGTATCTTATCTGTGTGTGTTGCGTAATGCAGGCAGGCATGGGCAACATACCCTGGGTTCAGAGGGGATCCATACACATCATGCTTTGGCCTTCCTTTACCAAACTCAATACTGGTGATGAATGCTGGACCTGAGAAAAAGAAACGTTTAGACGCACCAAATGCACTGTCATATTAGAGCGTGTGGGTGCGCGCGACGCCTGGACGAGCACCTGCGTTGACGCCACAGTCGGCCCCCTGGTGGTCTCTGTACTCTCTGCAGCCAGCCTTCTCTTCCACACTGAAGCAGGGCTCTCCGCTGTTCCTGGACTCCTGCAGGATGTGCCTCCGGCGGACTCTCACCGAGGGCTGGCAGGGCTGGGCACAGCCACTCCAGTAACTCCACTCAGTCACCACACACGGCTGGGCTGGAGGGCCACACACACACATGGAGACTCAGTGTGGGGGACAGTGACCAAGCCTGAAGTCACTACTGAGGAGTAACCAACTGTTACATCGTTGGTCTCTTTGTGGAATTGTTTTTAAAAAGACTTAGAGTGCATAAATACAGTCAGTCATGTCTGTAACTGAGTAGATAGACAATCAAGAGTGCCTTAAAGAATGCACTTTTCAAGTGGAGTGAGCATGCATGTAACCTATAGAGGTTACATACTCTGGCAATTAGACTCAGTTGGAAATTGATTTGGACTTGAAGAATTTCTGTTTCCTTCTTAAACCCTGAGTGGCTTGAGAACTGGCCAAATTAGTCCATTCAGCCATTAAATCCTGTGATTTTCTATCCAGTAGACCCTCATGCTTTCTGTGATTTGAGCTTTGATGTTGAGCAGAGTGATTTAAAGAGAGGAGGCCCCCTGTATATGATGTGGCATGAGGTGCAGTGTTTTCATCCGGCATAAAACTGCTCAGCAAAATAGAACGATGAATATGCTCAGATACATTAAGGATCATCTGATTGACATTCCCCATCAGTTACTTATCAATGTTTTCACATCACACCCAGCTTTGTGACAGAAGTGCCACAGTACTGAGGAGAAAGTATCCAGGCCATTTTGTGAAGAGACTTTGCCCTGAACTCAGTGCTAGATAGCTGGAGAGGAACGTCAAGAGGCTGTCTGATATAAGGAACTCACAGTATGGACGTTTGCTAGTTGATGAGTTGAAGAAGGAAATATCAAGTATAGGCTAGTATATATGCCATAAGTTTGAAAAGAGACAGCATTTATTTTAAACCTGATCACATTTACTGGGTTTCTATTTCTTTTAGCATAATTTAGTTTTTAAATTCTGAGTCGTAGCATAGCGAAGTCTCTTACCTGGACATTCTGCAGCGTAGTCAAAGCAGCAGTCTTTGGTCCTGATGCAGCCCTCATCACAGTAGCACGTTCCATATACCCGGTCCATCCTCCAATCGGTCGTCACACAGGTGAGGTCAGTGCCTTGGCAACACTTTCCAGAGCACCCCCCCTCCACTAAGTGGTACATTCCCAGACTGGCTGCCACCAACAGCAAGCTGGTACACTCCCCATAGGACCACATCATCAGGTGTTCAAAAAGTGGGCCCCGCCAAATGGCAACTTCTGTGCAACCCTCACAAATACAAAGAAAGTTTGTGGATGTCTTGTTTTTTTGATCTCACGGTCTCTACGTTTGTGCTCTCCTAAGTGTGTTTACTCCTTCACAGGCTACATGTCTCCTTTGCTGTTAGCTGAGAGATCGAATACCAGGCTCCCAGCCCAGAACCGACCTGGTCCAACCCAGTCTAGTCCAGGATAAAGCTGCCACACAAGCTCTTGTGACCTGAAATTCCTGCGTCCAACCCGTCCTCCACTCCAGCCCTCTGTTTGCCCCGAGCGGTAGGACGTCTCCTCAGCCACAAGAAGCAGCAACTCCTTTCAGACTCAGCTCACTCTGTGTCTGTGCACACTGGGATGTGCCTGTTGTGTGTTTTCTGTCCCACTTCCAGACCTCACTCTCCAGGGAATCACTCCTTCTCTCACAAACTGAGTCCCTCCCTCCTGTCTGTCAGACAGGAGGAGACTCACAAACACGACTGAGAGGGAGGGAGGAGGAGGGGTGGAGAGTTGTGTGCCCACCGCCCCACCCCTCCCTCTTATTCTCTCTCTCTCTCTCTCTCTCTCTCTCTCTCTCTCTCTCTCGTAGTCTCTCTCTATCACTCATTCTCTCTCTCTCTCTCTCTCTCTGTATTTTGTTCCGTGTCAGTCGGTCTTGCCCAGCAGGTCTGTGCCACCCTGTTTCTCAGCCTGAGACAACAGAGGCAGGAGGAGGAATGTGAGCTGTTGGCTGGGCTCCAGGTCACAGCAGGAGAGGGGTAGTACACTTGTACAGGTCACCCTTTCGCTTGTCACCTCCCTCTGTCCTTTCTCTTTACCCCTGAGGTTGTACGTTCATATCCGCTTAAAAGAACCACCAAACTATGTCAATAGATGCCCTCATAGCATGGATTAAATGTAGAATTGTGGTTACACCAGGTCACTGTCAGTACCCGTCCTACTGTGAGTCTTTGCCCCTGATCAGGTGACTTGACTGTGGTTTGGTGGACGTGACGCTTCACAAGTCCCCCTGTTGCACATGAACCCAGGAGATGTTTGAAGAAGGAAAGACTGTGTTGAACTCTTGTTTTCCCGCCCCTCTCCTCCTGACCAGCTGTCTCCAAGGCCTTTGATTCTCCTTCGTGTCAAAGAGCAGGTTGGTCAAGCGGCAGTTAATGACCTCCATCATCATCACCATCATCATCACCATCATCATCAAGCAGGCAGGCAGATAGATCTCAGTGTGGCTACTGAGTCCAGTGGGACTTCTTGAGAAATGGAGAGTGTTTTTAAGTTTCCTTGTTCATATTGTTCAAAGTTGTGTTGTGAGAATATTTTTCGTTAAGTTTATCTGGCCCACGGAAAAGGGAGTGTCAAAGGAATGTGATTATGAGAGCGCATCAAGCAGTAGACAACTTATCTATTCAAACAACCCTCTATTACCAAATATTGACCCAGGTGTCTGGAAAATGTTATATTGGTTTTTCTGTTGTAGAAAGCGGCAGCAGATCTCTGAAATATTGCTTTTGTAGTTGAAGCTAAAGATACAACAGCAACTTGTAGGACATTATTCATTTGGTCCAAACAATGCTTGTGGACTGAAAGACTGAGAGGTTTACAAAGTAAAGGTATGTGGGAAATGCACATCAAAGACTGTGTGTTTTAGTCCCACAGGCCCCTCAGCCTTGACATCCTGGGGGGGGGGAGAGTGGGCGTGTGCTTGAGTGCATGCGGATGATTGAGCATTCACGGTAGACATCCTAAGGCACGACCTATCCTGTTTAAGATGAACAGCATGCACACTGTTGCTATCTCACTCTGCCGACTTCTCTTTCTCTCTTTCATACACACACAAACACACCTTTTATCTGTTCTGACTAGGTTTGGTCAGGAAAACTTGCACGTTGTCTAAATCATTGAGGAATCAGGAGATTTTCCCAAAGGCCTGTGGCAGTTCTACAGTGGAACATGTGACATCAGAGACAGCACAAGGTATTGGTATCAAGCAGAGGGCTGTGCATTGCACCATCACATGATCTGCTCGATGTTAAGCTTACACTTCCTGTCATGTAAGCAACGCTTCCAGGAATGTGGAGGAATATGAGAGGACCAGGAGGAGGGTGGAGGGGGTGTAGGGGAGTTTGGGGGGAGCTAGTGGAGGAGGGTGGAGGTGGGTTCGGGGGGGTGGAGGAGGGAGGGGGTTGGAGGAGCAGAGTACAAAGTCATCGTGAACAACATGCCTCAGGCTCTGGTTTAGGAGTCGAGGAGACAGTTGTTCCCAGGTCAATCTCGTCTGCATGGGGAATCCAAAACACTGCTGGTCTCTATGGTAACTGCTGGCCAGGGCCGCTATGGGGACAAATACTTCACTCGCCAATGGGTGTGGGTTTGACCTCCTTGTTTCCGATACTTCTTGTCACAGTGGTGTGACAGCATGATCACTGGCCAGCATCGATACACACTGACTTGCTTCTCTCCTCCTCTCACTCTCTCTCTCTCTCTTTCTCTCTCAGCCTCTCTCCCCCAGTCTGTCTCTCTGTCTCCCTCTCTCCCATCTCTCCAAGTCACATGAAAATGCTGTTCTCCTCACAGCAGCATGCATCCAGCACTCCTTACTGTCAAATCAAAAACATGAGTAGCGAGGCATTTACAAATGTTTGACCAGTCGGTTAGATTTCTAGGCACGGATCATTCCACTTAATTTATGTCTTTTTCCTGATGGCTTCAGCGCCGTGGCTGTTTGAATGAAGCTCTTTGTCCTACCTTATCTGGAGAATTTACTGCTGTCTCTGTCTCTCCCTCAGTCTGAACTTCTCTCCTCACAGTTCACAGAACAGGACTCCCTTCATGCAGTCATTAGATTTTCTTGTGTGTATAGACGTGAGTTTTTTTTCCTTGTTTTGTTTTTTAAACATATCAAATCAGTTTTGGTAATGATGTCATGTAAATTTGCAAATATGCAAAATGCCAGTGTGTGAGCCCAGAGTGAAAGAGAGAGAGAGAGAGAGAGAGAGAGAGAGAGAGAGAGAGAGAGAGAGAGAGAGAAGCCGGAAGGGAGAGAGAGGATGGAAAGAGGGAGGGAGAGACAGAGAGACAGCAAGTGAGAACGTGAAATACCATAGCAGTGAAGGATCCTGGTCATCCTTACCATCCATCAACATCTCTCGCATCAAACTGAAACAGCACTGTCATGTTTTCCACATCCACATTTCCGTCAATGAATCATCTCAATTAATTAGGCGAGTGTACTCCTTCACGCTCCTAATACCCGTTCCAGATTTATTAATGGACAAATGCCATGTTTCTGTCACCTTAAAGATACCATCACGCTGTAACTGGTCCAGTTCTGATTCTCTGATCCCACCTAACAGACTGTCCACCCAGCACTGACGTGATGAGTCATCCCTTCAGCTAACGAGGCGTCATTAATTAGCAGAAATGGCTGTCAGGTGTGTAATGGATGGCAGCCTCTTCACCTGCAGAAGGACACCTCCATGTTGCACATCAGTCCAGGAGGTCTGATGAGGCGCTGCCAACCTGCAGGTCACCTTGGCAACGGGAGAAGGGCGATGATGAAGGCAGCGAGGATGAGGAAGAGAACAGTGGCGGCGATGAAGGTCGGTCCTCCGCCTGCAACGTGGCCCCTCTGTGTCCCTCACCCCACCCGTGGGCCATTAACACGTATGGAAATCAACCCGCTGGCACGAGCGTGTTCCTGGGTCGGCAGCTGGAACATGGGCTGAGGGGAGTGGATGGAGGCCGATGGGAGCGTGACCCTAGTCTCTCAGGAGGGGGAGTGATGGTGCTCATCTCAGGGTTTAATTAGAGAGTATGGACACATCCATCACCCATCACGCTATAACTCTCACTCTGGGGTGATAGAGGGCATTAAGCAGGTCATACTTCATTCCCTTAGGTGTGCGTGTGTGAGTGTGTGTGTGAGTATGCATGTGTGTGTGTGTGTGGGTGTTTGTGGTTGTGCGTGTGTGTGTGTGCTTGTGTGTGTGTGAGAGTATGCATGTGTGAGTGTGTGCGTGTGCATACGTGTGCGCGTGTGTGCATGTGTGCGTGTGTGTGAGTATGCGTGTGCGCGCGTGTGAGAGTATGCATGTGTGTGTGCGTGTTAATGAAACTCACAAAGCTCCTGCCAAGACCAGAACCACTTAGCCATCCCATGTTGAAAGAGTATAAATGTATAACCAGCTACTGTAGATGCAAACATTAAGCTAATCACTAAACGAGACAAAGAAGGTTGTGTGAGGGTTCCCTTTACTTACACTTGACTCCAGCCACTGCTTGTTTGTTGCTGTCGAAAAGACATCACCTCAGTCTGAGTAGCTTTTATACAAGATGACAACAATAATCAGAAGCAGGACAGGACTTTTCAGCTGCTGGAAAGTTATGCAAAACAAAATAGAAAAAAGTAGTCAAAACTGAACCATGTGAGGTTTTCTTGAGCTAAAACGATCTCAAACGACGTGAGGCCCCGGAATAGCCACCTGTGCGCAAACATGGTGAGGCAACAGCACGTTCCCAAGGCTTTGAGATCAACTCTCTTTATGACCAAGGACAAAGGGTTGACCCCTCAGTGGCCTGCTTGAACACACACACTTCACCACTACACCAGCAGCGTGCTGCCTTTACCACTTATAACTCATTTGTTCCTCTATTTGCTTTTGATCGCTGTGTAACAGCCTCTTTACAAGACCATTGAAGAAGCTCAGGCTTGTTTCACAACCGGAGAGACAACATCTGTCGGTCGATAGGTTATGTCTCTTATCGGAGAAGAATTTTTACTGGTCTGTTGTTTTTCTCGGCAAAACCCTGTCAACAGAGACAAAGTAAGCATGGAACATTATGGCGCAGCACATCACAAGTTTGTGCAATGCCACCCCACCTGTCAGAGATATGATCTGTCGGTAATGAAGATAAAAGTAGCATTGTGAGTCTCCCAACTGCGCAGTAGATGGTCATGAATGGCCTCGCCCAACCCTGGCCACCCTCACCTTTTAGCCAGCGTTGGGGCCCTTTTCATTCTCACGGTTGGCAAAGACAGGATTTGGCAGTAGGACAGGCTACATTCTCAGATCCCTGCTGATTGGAGAGAAGACTGGCAAAACATCAGTCAGGTGAAAAAACAGCTTGGCTTTTCTTCTCATGCTGGAGTCTGTTTGGAAATACAGTCGGACTACAGTGCACAGGTTGTAAACTTTGTTGGTGTCACAAAAGGAGAAACGTTTAGCTAATTGAGTTCCACATTTGAGTTGATAAACAAGTAATATGTCTTACTATTTTAGCTGTTGTCATGATTTGCAGTTAAAAAAAACACAACATTATTATGACATTGGCTTAGAGCATGGGAAAGGACTAAACGAAATCATAAAAGGCTCAACCTCTCCCAGCAGAAAACCAGCTTCACAGCACCAGGTTGGCAGCGCTAGGATGAAATGATAAACCACTGGTGGACAGGTCCCAGAGCAGCTCTTAGTAAAGGACTCTTTGTTGACTGTTTGTTCCAGGTCATTCTGTTTGACTACACATGAAAGGAGGGTGACCCCCAGTGAGAGGAGGAGACCCAGGCTTCACCTGAGAGGGATTCCAGCCCCTTGACTCTGTCTGGAAGGGGGGGGGGCTCTCTCTGTTTCTAGGTCAGAGCATGGAACACACACCTTACAGGGTAGGAGACTGGCAACAACCAAACTCAAATGAGACTTGAGATAAAAGTTGAAATCTGCCATTTAAACACCAGTAGCATCTCTTTTATAATATTTGATCTCCAAGTGTATGACTTAAAATATGTAATTTACGTAAGTCCCAGTAATAAAGCTAGTTAAATCCCTTGGTCTTCTCATGATGCCAAACAGAAACTGACTTTATCGTAGAATGCAATGACGGACTTTTTGTAGGACTATAGTCTGAGATGCACTGCTTTTTATCCAAGTACAATATGAAGTGTAAATCACAGTTTGATTGTATTGACACATAGACTTTGTCGTTATATTGGACTCTCATCGCTCAATGACAGAGAGCTCTGTTTGACTCACTGATGAGACGTTGTTTAGTGTTTGTGCTTCAGTAATCACTATCCCTTTCAGCACCTCAAGGTCTCAGGTGGCCTCAGCTGTGGATCTTCATGACTGTCAATTGCCCTCCCTACCGATCCCCCTCCCTCCCTTCGACCGACTAAACCCCCCTCCTTCCCTTTGACCGAACCCCCTCCCCTCCCTCCCTCCCTTCAACACCTGCAGGTTGTTGAAGGCCAATCACTTTAATCTCTTTAATCGCTCAAATGAATCCTGGTATATTTGATGTCATAACATATTCATTACTCTATCGTGTTCCCGCAGCAGCTGTGTTGAAAGGCAAGACTTCAGACAGGTGCTGTTGCCAGTCCTGCTTACCTCCTCTCCTGTACGCCACATCTGTCTCACCCAAACTCACAGAGTGATACAACAAACTTTCAGTGCATCCATTGTCCCAGACAACATAATGATCAACACTGTTTGGGTACTGAAAATACCCTGCTGTGATTGCAAGGCAACAATGTACTTGGTGGGAAATGAGCACATTCCATGGGACTGAGGAAAGAAGCTGGTGTCTGTAGTGTGCAGACATTTGATACTAAGATTCTTTTGCTAATCTAACTGAAATTCATGAAGTAACGCAAATAAATACATTTTCTTGGTGATAGACAACAGACAACTTGCAAAAAAATACATAATTTATTTTCAGGAAGACTTTGGACGTAACACTTTCACATGCACTACCTGATATCTGAACAAGAAAACAACTTTTGAAGCTATACTTCTTATGTTCATTCTATTCAAAAACTCAATTGTATGTTCCAGTACTATCTGACATGGCAGAAAACACTAGTCAAAATTTTGTTGACAAATTGACAGAAAAGATATATTGGAATGTAAAATCAACACTGACCAAACCATACATTAAAGTATGTCGTAACACAAACGAAAGAATGCACCTCAGAGTGGATAATTTCATGTAATCTATATCAACGGAAGACAGATCACCAGACACAAGAAATAACTGGCCTGGAATCTATTTTCAACCTTAAACAGCATACTCGTAAATCATGGTAGCAACAACCTATTAGGGTACATTAGCTACAACAGCAAAACAACCACCTTGGTTTCCTAGAAGTCGTTTTATTTTGCTCACAGGGCTTTGGCACTGACTGAGGGATCGGGATGGCGTGTGATCCAGCAGGCGAGGGTTCGGGTCAGGAGTCCTGCTTTCTGCTTTTCTTCACCTTCTTCAGCTTTTCTTGTCGGACCGTCTCCCCTTCCAGACAGGAGATCTCTGACAGGCGCTGGACGAACGAGGCGGACGCCCCGCTCACTGGGTCAGGGTACGTCTGGGCTGGTGGACACGCAGAGAGAACACCTTCAGACACCTGGAGAGCACGCATCAAACACACCTGTGGCAGCAACAGCCCATCGTCGTAAAAGGGCCAGGCAAAACACGATAGAGATAGAATGGGCTGTGTGTGTGGTTAGGTTGAGCAGTAGGAACAGAAAGCAAGGTTTGAGTTAGCGGATGCAATGAGTACAACTGAAGTGGGGAGAACTCCATGAGAACTGGTGTTTGTTCGTTCGAAAATCAATGTCATTTGCACCTGAACACAAACAACATACTGTTCCTTGTCTGACCACCGAAACGCTGTAGAACTCTGCATTTCCCGATCCTTAACTTTACACAATACTTTCTATATGTCAAATCTGTACTTTGCTTTGAACGAATGCATCTGCTAAATGAATCAAATGTAAGATGAAAACATGCAGGATTCCTTCTGAACCGGAGCCTAGACTCCTGCATTCTGCTTCACACAGGTGTTTGCTCAAACAGGTTAAGCCCACATCCAACCCCACAAGTCAGGGCAAATGTTAAATCTCATGAGGGCAGGGAGTTCATGGGGTCAGACTATGCTTACTTTTCTGATGAGCACCTAGGGTGAATAAGCTGCAAGCTCGACTTCCAACTCTTGGTCTGTGAGGAAAGGATGAAAAGGGAAAATGGTTACTCACACAATAGAACCAGTTTTAGTGCAACTATAGTAAAGGTATCGTATGGTTAATGTCTTATTTGTATTATTATTATTATATTATATAAGTATAATTATACTTTATACGATTATTATTATTATTATTATATACTTATACCTGTGTTTGCAGCCATCAATGGATATAGAGTGTCTCCCAGTTAGTGAGATGGCAGAAGGCAATAAAATGGCTGGCCCAGAAGTAAGATCATATCCATCATAGCATCTGTTAGGCAGAAGCAAAACAGTATATTTAGCTATTGCTTATATAAAAACTACACCCCCCTTCCTCCCCCCTCAAACAACTGTTAGATTCTGGGAGAAGTCTTGCAAATGTCAATCAGGCTGTTGAAGTTTGCCTCTCTTCTTTTCTACCGCAGTCCGCTGACGCAATCAAACTAATAATCTTACACAGTGCTCCGAGTGACATAGATTATGGGCAGTCCAGTTGGGCACCGCTCGCTTGATGGAAGGGCCACATTATTCCTAATGGGCTGCTTACCCAAGGGTGAGAGGCTGACTGGGGCTGAGGGACCTCTCCTTGAGACAGGAGTACCGGTGGAGGTTGCCAGACCTGTGCACCTGGTAGTCCCGTGGCAGTGGAGGGATAAACCCATTCGATCTCAGGAACCTCTGGTCTGGAGGCGGACCACAAGAGAAGGAGATGTGGCCAACTACCTCTGATGTGTTTACTGAGAGAGTTATGTTTGGAAAGGATGTACATCACACATTTCTGATTTCTATTTAGGAATAAGAGCCAATCGGATCGGCGCTCGCCCTAACTACAGATAAGTCATTCAAAGGCTGTTTCGGATCCATGCGTTTGGGCGCACTTTTAGAAGGAGCGTAGATCAGATATTAACTAAGAGAAATACATGTTGTGTGTTTAAGAAGTGCTGTGTTAAGGATGGCTGTCTGAAGTGCAATGTGCTGAGAGTGCCATCTAGTGACAGTATCTGGAAATACATTTATGTTACGTATGAGGCGTGCGCATCTTTGTGACACAGCAAATTCATACACGCTGGCGCATCTTTATGAGACGATGATACATACATAAGTGAGAGACAAACCTCTTAGTTCATATTTGGAACACATCTCGTCAGTTTTCCACTTCTTATCAAACAGAAAGTGTCTCCCACTGGCGGGAGTCTCGCCATTGTTATCTGAATCCAATCTGGCTAAAGGTCCACCTCTCCCTATTAAGGTGGACCTGTGTATTGCAAACACAGAACAAAAACATTTACAAACCGAGACATCAGCAAGTAACATTGGGATCGTTTTTCTCCACTGTCTCATGAAACTCTTGATTTGCTCACCCCTGTAATATACAGTTGTAATCCAGCGTTTTTCCGTTCTTTGAACCTACAATTCAAATAGGTACAGTTGGTACAGCGGGTAATATACGTGGACATGATGTGACTGAATGCCATTAAAGGTAGCGCCATAGCTAGTTTCACTGCATCAACATCAGCCCATCAACCCTGACAGTACGCCCTGCTTACTTACTGTCCTGAATTCCAAGGCACTTTCTCCTGAATGACTGATTGTTAGGGCTGACTCCGGGCGGTCTTCCAGCAGGTATTCTCATAGGTAAGCGGGCCCCGAAAGTTGAACTAGGAGTCGGGTAGACCGCAGCACCTGGACCGGGCAGCATGCACCGCAGGCTGGCCTCTGAGTAGACCTTGTCACCGTCGGTAGATAGCGACCCTATAGCCTGTCCTGTCAACAGCTTCGGACTAGTGAAGCTATACATCGCTGCTGCCTAACACAGTCGCTTATCTTTTCTGTTGTCAAGATCCAAACAGCCAATGAGTTCATACTCATGTAAATGGACCTAGACAGATACAGTGCCAGTGAAAGCTACCCAGGCGTCCATGAATGTCAGACTGTTGCTATGACAACAGACTACACACGCTCCACGGCATGTCAGACATTTTTTGTGCATGGAAGCGATAAAGCTAGCTGAATTAGTTGCACATCTCGTCTAATTCTCTCCCAATTTTACACTATTAAATTCGGGATGGTGATTTTCAAAAATTGATGCAAAGTAGGTCAATGATTGATTACTCAATAGGCAGTCAGTTATGCATGTCAATGTTCGATTATAAACCGCTATTTTAGACACAGGCTTCAAGACGTTGTCAGATAAAATGTATACAAAATATCCATTGCATATTTCCCCACGGTCTTTTGACACATTTAGATTTCCAGCAATACACACTAGATGGCGCTAGTGTCATTTTATAGAGCATGAGGGAATGGCTGAGTGAAGAGCACAATTACCGGTAGTCTCACTTAATCATGTCACCTTTATAGACAAACAAGACACACATTGGGTTTCTTTAAACGTTTTATTCCAGACATCAGAAATCTGTGAAAATTCTGTAAGGCAAAAAAACAAACATTTTAAGTGAAAGCAAACAAAATGGTTACATAAGAAGTGTGCTAATACGCCAAATGATCTTGAAGCAAATTGTAAAGTAGGATGGAAACAAAGAAATGCATCCTTGACTACTACAAGCTACGTCTCCATATTGTTGACCAATGCCTTTCCGTATCTACTGTGCTGCCCTCTCACCATGGCCTAGTTCATCCTCCTGACGAGTCTGTTGATCTGGTCCTCCCTGTTCCCAGCATCTCCTCCCTCCACAAAGTGAGTGGTCTTCTTGTTCATGCCACCACGGGGGGACGACAGCTTGAAGGGCCACAGGAAGTTGTTGGCGGGCTTGAAGTTCTTACCAACTGTGTAGATCTCATGGATCAGGTCCTCCACACAGATGATGCCATATTTGCCTGAGAAGACAAGTCGGTATTACTAGAGTTGAACAAGATGCATGTTGACAGACTTCTGATACAACATGGTCCTCTTCACCAGATGAGATATTTACTGAAGCAAAGAGTCTTTACACCCTTTGTCCCTCCCCATAAGGTTACTCATAGAACCAAAATGTGTAGAAATGTCTAGTAGAGTCCCCATTGTCCTGTACAATGTACAAGAGCCAAGACTAGTGTGAAGCCTACATACCAAGAGCCTTCTCCACCAGTGCGTTGTCAGTGAGGGCAATGCGCTGCTTCGTCATCCTGCCGTGACCACGCTTGTAGATCAGCTCACGCACAGACTTCAAGTTGGGGTACCTGAGACACAGTTATCATGGTTACGTCAGAGGGCAGCGCACACTCACAAGCACAGCATGTATGACAGATGGGACGCTGGTCCAATAGGCTGCTTCCAGATATCTGTCCTCACCCAGGTTCTATTTAGGCCCAGGGCAGGATCACCATAACCTCAGACCCGTCAAGATTACAGACGACTACCGTTTCCATACTACATAGTATTTATTCAGCGTGTGTGATGTGGGTTCAGACAAATTGGCTTAATTTTCAGATTTCTCACCATAGTCGATAAGATGGGGAAAAAAGATTCAGCATCATTAACCACACCAACACGTAACTCTGATCAGTGCACACTACAAACATTAAGGTACCAGCAGCGTGCATCATCTTTTCTCACGCAGCAGTAAAGGTTCCTCTTACCCCCAAGCAATGTAGGGCTCAGCGATCCTCAACATGTTGATGGAAGCCTTGTTCAGCTTGACGAACACGCCGTTGAAGATCTGGCGAAGACGGAGGAGCTGAAGGACTTTGCGGACCTTGGGGCTGACGCCGTTGATACTGAGGAGGGGGGGGACAAGACAGGAAGTTACGCTCCGTTCACGCATCACTTCCCTCGACACGGGCGACAGCAGAGTGGTTTCAGATCAATTGGCTTATATTTCAGATCAATTTCACCATGGTCGATAAGATGGGGAAAAAAGATTCAGCATCATAAACCACAGCGCAGATTTAATTGCCACTAGATTGGTAATACAAGACTCACCCTCTGATCCTGATGACAAAGGCCAGTTTGGGCTCTGCAGGAACGTAGTAGTTCCCAACTTTGCGGGCTGTGCGAGACAGGCGGATCTCGCGCCTGTACATCTCCCTGTACTCCTTGTGATACTTCTCAGCCCTTTTGTAGATGAGTTTTCTGGTCACTTTGCGAGACTGGTTACAGAAGAAGCGTGTTAGAGCAACTACTACAAAACCATAGCCCCATATTCCAATCGTCAAGCCGACTTCGTTAGCGTTCGATTCAGCTAACATCTGTAACATTAGCTTCTTCTACGGTGACCGTAGTTCCTTTACCTTTTTCTCAGCCAGCATCTTCTTGATGCGCATGGCCTTCATGGTAGCGAAGGCCTTTCGCCTTTTCAAAAGGCTCTCAGGGACCGCCGGAACCTTCTTCCTGCATGAGTTAAGCAATACACGGTTTGCCATCAAAAAGCATGACACCACGATCGTTTTATTTTATAAGATACATGCTCGACTGTCTCGACACTGAGAACTTTAGCAACGTCAATGCCATAAACTAGTTAGCAATCGGCATTATCTTTTCCGGCTAATTTAAGCGAGCCAGTTATAAAAACGTAAGTCTCAGTTCTGTAACAAGGTTTAAGGGATATGCAAAGCTATAGCCTTAAGTCCAAACAAAAGACAGAAGATTTAGCAGTTGTTTTAACAGAGACGGTTCACTAAAAACGTGGAAATGAAATGCGCTTCTTTGACGTGAAAGCTAGCCTCTTCCATCTGATGTTTTTGTGTAATATAATGTACGTTCAACAAGAAATAAGAACTTGACTATGTGACAGACAAACATATGATGTGATATTGGATTCAGATTGTGCGTGATATTAACTTAATTAATAGATGGTCTTAGATTTTAGCGGAGCATGAATCACTTACTCTGCGTCCGCCATTGTATCCACCGAGAAAGAGAAATATCTTCATGCGCATGTGTGAGTTAAAACGTTTAGGCCCCCAATTGCTGTCTGTTGAACTGCCTGGATTGCCTTTAAATTTCTCAAGCGACTCAGTCAGTGGGTTGATGTGTTGGGGACCTTTCGCGCGGAACATTTTGGTCTTGTACGCCTAGTCTACATGTGTTATGAAAATCAGGTTCATGTGACATTAAGCCGATATTCTGAATGTGCAAAATTGTGAATATAGGACGACCCATAGTACGTTTTAAATGTCACTAATTTCATATTTTCGATATTTACTTTACATTGAAGTATTTTTTCACAAATAGTAGCGAGATGCTCATACGCTCGTGAGGCGCTCAAGATAGAATGAATATGCCAACTACTACTAAAGTGTTATCATGTGATATTACAACGATATACTCAGATTTCTTTCCTAATTCACTTGTGCACAGCTGTGAGGCTTGTAAATGTATAAGCACATTTTCACAGAGCAAATAAACTCATACTATGTTTTTACATTTAGAAGTAGGTCTAATGCAAAAGCTATCTGAAACTCAAAACAGCCTACATCAGTGGGAAATAAAGATTAAAGCCAACATGCTATTATGAAACGGTGTGATTTGTAAGGACGAGAGACAAATGCCACACTGTAACAGAACGTTGTACCGATGCCAATCTCCATGTTCCACGCGTTAGTTGTAGAGGTAGGATGTTGCAAATGACGGATGACGGACTGATCCCTTGGTTATGTCAGGCGCACAAGTCTCAGCCTATTGGGTCCATCATTGACGGGCAGACTGCGGACTGGATAAAAGCGCGTGAGACGCTGTAGAGCTGAGATCAGTGAGGACAGTCTGTCGCAGAAAGGGAAGGAAGCAGCACTGGCAGCTATTCGCAACTCACTGAATCTCTGAATTTCTGATTCCGGACATCAACCAAAAATTTCTTGAGCAAAGTTACTTTCAGCTTTTTTGATAGATTGGCATTGATTGATTGGGTAGTGTACTCAAGCGACATTCTGAAGTCAGTGTCTTTTTCTTATTAAGACACAGAAAGCATTTTTAGATCGTTTGTGGTAGTTTTTCACTGATAATTTATACAGTTTGTGTAAAACCACAACACTGCCAGTTTGCTTTTGGTTGAGTTTATTCTACCTCTTATGGTAACAGTAGAAACCGCAGTAGAAACGTTCTCTAGTTCCAATATTTCCATTGATTTGTTTTTGGTCGGAAACTGAATTTAAGATGATGATCATTATCGCTGAATTCTTCGTGGTCATATTGAAGGTGCTCTGGGCTTTTCTAGCGGCTGGGGCAAAATGGGTCGTGCGTCCAAAGGAAAAGAGTGTCGCGGGACAGGTGTGCGTGATCACCGGGGCTGGAAGTGGCCTCGGGCGGCTCTTCGCTAAGGAGTTTGCCCGGAGACGGGCAGTTCTGGTGCTATGGGACATTAACAGCGAAAGCAACGAAGAGACTGCTGAGATGGTGCGGCAGATTTACCGTGAGCTGGACAGCCCGATGTCCAAAAATGGTGAGTTTCCGTACCAGATCTAAGGAGATGTTACGTGCAGATGATGAGACTGTTGGCCTTAATGGTTTACACGCATTTATTTGAACTATATAGGTTGAAACTGAATTCGCAACAAACTTAACTGGACATAGTTAGGAGATCGATGATAGTTAAAAAAACCTACAGGCTGTGAAATTTGGATTCATTTCAGATGCTTGAAAATTGAACGTTTTTTTTTGATGAAGTGAGGAACGGTAGATAATTATAAAAAGCACTCAAATATACCATTCATAACTCCCTAGTGCAGTACTACTTTGCCGCTGCCTAGGGGGCGGACTGTATCATGTATTCGCCTCACATTGAGCGCTCTAGTTTCTAGGGCTACAGCAACAAGGAAGTTCAACAGGTCTTTAAAACCCAAGTAGCGTTTAATTAAAACCCTCTACATGTTCATGAGCACTGAATTGCTGTGTATCTGTATGCTTAATATGTGCGTGTGTCATCGTTCTCATTCCTTCTGTGCGTTTCTCTTCAGGACCTGTCGGAGGGGTCGAAGAGGTGCCCCCTCTCCAGCCTCAGGTCTACACATACGTGTGTGACGTGGGAAAACGCGAGAATGTCTACTCCACCGCGCTGAAGGTGCGTCAGGAAGTGGGAGAAGTGGACATACTGATCAACAACGCCGGCACAGTCTCTGGTCATCACCTCCTGGAGTGTCCAGATGAGCTTATAGAACGCACTATGGTTGTGAACTGCCACGCACACTTCTGGGTGAGTACACTGCCACTTGTACCTTTTTAAAATTGTTGCCCCACTTTACTGAAGTTGGGTGCTGTAGTCACCCCACGATGGGGAAACGTTGAAATTGTGGGAGTCGCAAGTATTCTCCAGAATACTGCTGTACAGTTATTTGGTGAGTAAAGTCATCTTGTGAGTCTGTCATCCACAGACAATCAGAGCTCTCTCCTTATCTTGCCTCTGTTTCCGAGATCAGTTATCCTAGAGTTTGCTAAGGTGCCAACTAGACAGGAATCGTTTGTATACTCCTTCACATCCCTGCTCTCTCCGTCTGCCAAACACAATTTCATTGGAGAGCGTGTGTTCTGATGGGGATGGGGGAGGGGAGGGGGAGGGGAGAGCTGGGGGGAGGCGGAGAATAATATGACCATAAATAGCTGCCTTTGCATCTATAGACTTCAGATCCAACTGGCTCTGCTCTCCCAGACATTCATGGGTTTGGTTTGATGTGTTTGAAGGCAGCTGTTTGGCAGCTCGCTCTTGGGATGATCCCTATGGTAGGTCCCTGCCCCCCCACACACACACACACACACTCTGGGACAGCATCACTAAAATCCTCCATGTGAGGAGACATCAGATGTTCCTTGGTTCTGTTGCCATCGGTGCAAAGCGTCCCGCACCTCTTCAGGCTGCTTGGTGGTCAGGAAGAGCCTCGTCCGCCCAAACCCTTGTTTCTCAGTCGTTTCCTCTCACTCCCATCATCTCGCTCGGCCAACGGGAATATTTATCTTGGAGACGAGATGCACCCCAGATACAGCGAGTCTGTCCGTCCTCACAAAAACAATATGTCGGTCTTCTCAAGTATCCGTGTGTATTTGTATGTGTTAGCACACCAAGAGCGTCTAGCCAGGCCCGGTAATTAAAAGCCCATTGAGAAACACTTCCTGCGTGAGTAGGGAGGGGGAGGCGGTGTTTGTGTTAGACCAATTCTCACTTGCCCCCCCCCCCCTCTTCTAATTAAGCTCATGTTAGTAAACAAGTGCATGCTGAGGGGTGCAGAGGGTATTGTTAGGGGAGGACCACCCCTGCGGAGAGAGTATGGTGATGTTTGTTTAGAGACCTGGCGTGCTGAGTCACCCTCCAGGCCTGGAAGGCAGTTTTCAGCTCAGCGTGGTGAGAGTCTGAGGCTGCCATTTGTTTGGGTTTGTTTTTCAGCGTGTGATTTGGTGATGTGCTCAGTCGAGCCTGCGGGCTCTGTGCTTACAGTCTACGACTCAAGGCCATATCGGAGTAGAAAGGGAGACCCTGTTTGGTTGCTCAATGACACCATGAAACCACATTGATGTGATTCACTAAATTGAGCATGAAAAGTTCTCGACAGACCAATGGGCCGTGTGGGAGACAGGTTGTATTCTTTGTGAATAGACCCCTCCATTCATTCATCCACACGCCTGCCGACTCGCTCTCTTCATTCAGTCCAGGCTGGATCCAGCGGTTTGGTGTTGTAGTTGGGATTCTCATTAGCGTTTGGGCCTCTGTTTTCTCTTGTTCTGTGGCGAGCCTGGTTACTCTATGGGAGGGGTGCAGATGAAAGCAGGGCCTAATGAATGGGGACTGGCCCAATGGAGGATGTGGTTCATTAAAGACACAAGCTGCTTGAATAGAGCTAAGACTAAGAAGTCTTCTTCCTCCTGCACAAGCACAGCGTCCAAGCGTTGTCCTGGCGATACGATGGTGTATTGCGCAAACATCTGATGACAGGGTATATTGGGTGTAACAGTCGTTTCTAAATTGCTCATTAGTGGCACATGACTCGAATGGATTTTTACTATTTGGTTATTAGGATGATTCAGATCTCACGTCTAGTTTAGCTTGATCTGTGGTTTCCTAAGGCTTGTCATCAAGTGTTCATATTACAACAGGAAAGGTTTCCTTTCGATGACGTGCTACAGGGTTGGATTGACATGGTAGCTGTCGAGTTTTTTTTTTCTTTTTCTGCCAGTTTGATTTACGGAGTGGAGTTCTTCTGGGTTCTCCTTTCTCAAGATCGTCCTCTCTGTGTTCACATAACTGCCTCAAGCCCGCCCCCCCCACTTGTTCGTTCGCAAACGTCATGTTCCTGAGAAGGTAACCTAAATACCCTGATGCCTGGATAATGTGTGCTTTTTAGTTTGGCTTGTCTAGCATGGCTTGTTTTTTAGTAAAAACATCCTACCAGGCATCACAATAGCTTGGCCCACCCAGGAAAACCATTTGAGGCTGATTATCAGATAAGCGATGCCCTCCCTCCCCAGTCTCAGTCTGGTGAGATTTGTCTCCCACAGCTGGTCTCCCATCCTGACCTCCAGTTAGCAGCAGGTTAACAGAACCTACTCCACCTCAACGCTCTGCTGAGAGAGCAAACATAGGAAGACCGGCCAGATGGGAGAATGTTGTTCTTGTGTGCGAGTGGTTCATTTTGATGGATACCTCTGTGGGAATGGAGCTCCGATGAAGACACGAGCAGGAAGTGAGTGGTTATCTAAGCGTGGTCGACTGCCAGGCTCAGCTCTACCTCCTCGTTGTTTCCCCCTCGCTCTCTCTCTCTCCCACCCAACCTCTAAGAGCCCCTCATGGCCCCCTGGTCCCTCTGGAGGAGAAGGAGGAGCAGGGAGGAGCTGCTACTGAGGAGAGGCCAGATCTGTTCTTCTTCTTGCCCTGTGTTTTACCCATCCTTCCCTCTCTCTCTCACTCCCATACTCTTTCTCTTTACCCCCCCTCTCCTCTCTCTCTCTCACTCCCGTACTCTCTCTCTCACTCCCGTACTCTTTCTCTTTACCCCCCCTCTCCTCTCTCTCTCTCACTCCCGTACTCTCTCTCTCTCCCTTCCTCCCTTCTCTCTCTCTTTTTACCCCCCCTCTCTCCTTTCTCTCTACCTCCCTCTGTTTTCAAAATGAAGATTAGGGAGAGGAAGCCCTATTTTATTGCCTGGATGATGCCTTAGTGCTTTAGCTGAGTAGGGGGCGAGTTTATTAAGAAAACAGCCTTCCGTATTCAAACTAGCCAGACATTCCGCAGGTATTGGTGAGCAGTGGTCCTCCTCAGTCTGGGAACATGTGACCATGTGGCCAGAGCTGAGGAGGACAGTGGCGGGAAAGAAGAGGAAGGAAAGAGGGGAGGAAGAAGGGCAGTCTGATGCTGTCCCATCCACAGGCGAGAGAGTAATGGCAAGCTGCTGCCTGACCCACTTATCTGACAATTGGGTTTCTTGTCTGCGGATCAGCTTGACGAGATGCCAGGCGACAGGAGCCAAGTTCCGCAGGCCGCATTCCTGCTGCAGCCAGAGAATGGAGTCAGCCAGGCAGAAGGGTGCTACTTGACTGGTTTTATATGGGGCCCTCCCCTGTCCTGTGCACCTGTACTCCCCTCTGGAGTCAGCACCACTCACATGCTAGAGTTTCCATCCACGGTTTAATGAGGCTGGGAAAAGCCAAGGCTCTGCTAGTTAGCCTTGTTGAGCGGTTTGCTTTTTAAAGGGCCGTTTGGGAAGTTTCCATCAGTGAGGGCTTAAGGGGAGAAAACGGAGAATGACACGGATACTTAGGTTGACAGTCAGAGCGCACCCCTATCTCGGATGTCTTGGTTGCCGAAACTCCGCCTCCATCGTCGTGGCAACGGGACTAGGCCGTTCCAGGCTCGGATCGACGGTCAGGATCCCAAACAAAACGCCATGTGGCAAATCGAGCAAGGACGTCCGTGGTCATTGGAGGGGGTCAGTCTCATTAAATGGCCACCTGGTCCGGCTCTGAGGCCAACACTTGTCCATATTCCTGTTGGTCACTAATCCAGCCTGACACCACAGCTGCGAGCAGCTTTGTGGATCTTCAATGCCGCCGGTGATACGCACCAATTAGGGGGCACAGCGGGCAGGGCACCCCCACATGGGCCGCGGAGGCCTGGCTGTGTCGTGGGGTAATTTAGCGGAACGGCGAGCTTTGAGACCCAATTACGCCTGCTCTGATGTAAGACATGAGCCCCTGTTTGCTTTCACACGTTCTGTGTCCGAGAGGTGCGCAGAGGTCATGCCAACATGCCAGACCTGCCATGTGAAGCAGGGCAGGGCGGGGCGAGGCAGGGCAGGGTAGGACAGGACAGGACAGGACAGGACAGGAGCGGGGGGGCTGGCCTGGGCTGGCCTGGGATGGGGGGAGGGGGGGGGTCCCTGTTTACATGCTCTATGCTTGTCTGCTTGCTGATGAATGAGGGAGGTACAGGGAGGAATGGATTCATGTCAGATCATAGATTACTTTCGAAACATTTTCAGAAAGACTGCAGAGCCCTGTTTTTATCCTGTGGAATGAATGTGGCCCGTGTACGTTTGTGATTCTAATCTTATTGGAAGTTTTCCTCGGTTGCTGAAGGACTCTGTCAGAGACATTCCTGTGTCCACTTAATACTTACTTCAACATTTCCTGCAAAGTCAAGGCGTTTCGATAGCGGCATAAATCTTCCTTCTTGGAAGCTGTGAACAGCACCAGAAGCAGCCCAGCCCCGTTCCGTCAGCTGCTGTTGAAAAGTGAGCAGGGTAGAGTTGGCATGGTCCAGGTACATCTGAGCTAATGCTTCATTTGCACGCGAAGCCCCCACTCATCCAACGCCATCTTGGCATCGAGAAGCCCTATCTCAGCTTTGGCCTGGTGCAAACCGCTCCCTTCACTCAAGTCGAATATTGCAGCAATTTTACATTCAATGTCCTGGAAAAGTACTGAGGTTTGGCTCCGAGTCATATCAGTTTTACCTGGCTTTCGAATGAGTTTTCGCAGCAGACAGTTGCTCTCTGACAGCTCCTTTATTCTCTCTTCCCCTGGTCTGTAACAGTTGGGGGTTTAGAGTTAAGTTAGTGCTTATTGTTGAACCTGGCATGGAAAACGAAGAGGAAAGTCAAAATGAAGTATGCTGTCAGGGAACACAAGAGATGTGCACATCCAGATCCTATGAACGTGAAGGAGGTCTGACAAGGCCGGCTTATCTAAGGAGATTTTAACGAGCCGTTCGTGCTCTTCCTGCTGGCCTCGCAGTACTGCCTGGTACCACGCACTCTGCCTCTTTGAACTCCTCCAGCCCATGTTTGGAACTTGGCGACGTCATTCCCAGCCAACACCTTCTCCCTCAGAGAAAGTCAGAAGAGGATATTTCTGTTGTTGTTGTTATTATTCCCCCTACGCACTTCCTCCCAGCCCGTTCAGATGGTAAGCACACTTGTATCACTCCGTGGGTCTGAATGGCTCTGGCCTTGTCGCTGACAAAAGGCCCAATCAGTGTTTAGAGGCCTCCTGAGGGGAGATTGATTGATTGGTTCCAATTCCCGTCACCGCCATCACGTGTCGCCCCTGCTGATTGGCCATGCTGTGAACAGGGCAACTCCAAAGCCAACCAACAGGGTGCGAAATGGTTCTTACTCTTAATTTACTAAGACCCTGCCCCCACCCCCACCCCTCCTCATTCCCTCTCCCCAATCGCTCCTAGTGTTGCTCTCTTCACCTGCTCGCTGACGGTTGGAGCCACTTAGCTGCTCACGTGGCAGCCGGCACTCCTGTTTCATGTGTTCTCTCTCTCTCCTGCTCCTGCTCTGAGAGTCTTGTCCTTCACACAGCAGCTCCGCCAGGCCAGCGGGCTGCGGCGAGGGTAGCCTCTGAATTGCATTGTGGGATGTGCTGAGTGAACGGAGGTCTGTGATTGGTGCTGTCGTCGCCTCTTTAGACCGGGGCCTATCGCAGGGTACGCGATCTGTGTGGGAAAACGGAACAAATCAGCCCGTAGATCTCATCTCTCGCCGTCTCTTTCTGTCTTATCGTTTCACGGGTTTTTGCTCTCAGTTTAAACGCATTATAAAAACGTTATCAGAATGACGTTGTGCGACCGCAACTGTTGAAACGTCTCACAAAAGTCTACACCTCCAGTGGCTTTTTTTTTTCTTCAGCACCATAGGAAAAAACTAATTCAAAAGAGCCTCTCTCTCTCTGCATCACCATGGATAAAGAGGGAGAGCGAGGAGGATCAAAGGGCTCTGGCACAGATGAGCTGCACCAGTAAACTAACCTTCCTTTCTCTCTTCCTCCCCCTCCTCCACTCCTCCACCCTTCCTGCAGACCACCAAGGCTTTTCTTCCCAAGATGCTGGAGAGGAATCATGGCCACATTGTGACGGTTGCCAGCTCTCTGGGCTTATTCAGCACAGCTGGAGTGGAGGTTAGTACCGTACACACACACACAATCACACAAACCCTCCGCATCCACCAATTCTTCCTCCAGTAGACCCTGGGTCTTGGCCGGAACACAGACAGAGAGCCTGTCCTAAAGACTGTGTGTGCCAGCTAGCATGCTGTGACCAGGAGATTTACCCTTCTCCTAGCACCCCCCCCTCCCCCTCCCCAGAAAATTCAAACGACACAGATCAGCTTTAAGGGGCCCCTTCAGGGGCTGGATCAAGCTGACAGGCCCCTGCATGGACAGACATCTTCATCACTGCTTTAGAAATCATCTGGGGCTTACTCAGTATTCACCTCACAGCTACTTTCAATGGCCGCTTGCCTTTTTTTCTCTCCCCCCCCCCCCCCCCACACCAAAAAACGTTTTTCTTGTCTCTTCTCTCAATTGATTTCCTTTTGTTTGTTGATGATCTCAGTGTGTTTTCTGATTATTTTCTGTCTAGTGCTCTTCAAATGATTGCCTGGGTGGGTTCAACTGCCACATTCGGCTGTGTTCTAAAAGGACCCTCAGAGTATTTTAAGGATTTTTTTCCCCCCTAGCAAACGCACGCTCACCCTCTTTCTCACCAGACTGGATTGGTGTCATTTTCAGCTGGTCTTTAGAAGGCTGCTAACCCAGAAGCCTTTTGTTTTTATAGCTGCACGTTTGCTTTTGTTGTTCAGACATTCATCCAGAGCGATTAAGACTCCCTTCAAAGGAAGTTGAGCTCAGTTGATTTGTTGACCTATTATACTTCCTCGAAATGCCTTGAATGTGATTTTTAAGCCTGCACATTCATTTAGGAACCAAAGCTGGTAGGTCTGTTATGTGGGCAAAGCCAAACCTCTTTATTCGCCTGTGTTTATCGACACGCATCTGTGTGTGCCCAAGTTCTGTTTGAAGATCATTTTCACGGCGAACCACATCAAAACATTCCTGCCAAGCAGATGGACTGGATAAGAATGCTAATGAAACCAGAGGGCTGAGAGTGCAGGGCTTGGAGGGGGTGTTCGCACCAGTGTCATTACCAGGAAGAAGAAACCTGTTCAGCCCAGGGCATGCTGGGTCAGCGTTCATCATCAGTGCGGTGCAGCTTCTTTTTACAGCAACGCGTGTCCTGTCATTACCTTCACAGGACTACTGCGCCAGCAAGTTTGGTGCCATCGGGTTCCACGAGTCTCTGAGCCATGAGATCAAGGCGTCCGACAAGGAGGGCATCAACATGACCCTGGTGTGCCCATATCTGGTCGACACGGGCATGTTCAAAGGCTGCAGGATAAGGTAAACAATGAGTGGAATAACAAGAATGTGTCTGGTTGTGTTCAAGATGGTCAGGGAAATAGCATCTCAGAATATGACCTGCCTGGCACGAGAGGTCATTATCTTTTGCTTACCCAAAAGATGATCTTCCCAGACCTTGCAGGACAGTATCTCTTACTGTCTCTCAATAGATGTTCTTGGCCTGGGCCAGTCATGGAATTGCCTTGCTCATCAGATTATGCTAGACGCACTTCTATGGATGTCAGTGAAATCCACTGTGACGATGCTCGTAAAAGAATTTTTTTATTTTTTAAAGGCGGTACATGATCAATTTAATTTTTAGCATTTTTTTCTGTGCTCATACAGGAAGCTCCATGGCTGTATATCCCTGTTGACTGAAGTGTATTTGTACAGAGCGTTTTTCCATTTAATAAGCCTTGTCATTGGATTGATTGATTTCCCTTCGCAGAAAGGAGATTGAGCCTTTCCTGCCCCCCCTGAAGCCTGAGTTCTGCGTGAAACAGTCCATGAGGGCCATCCTGACAGACCAGCCCATGATCTGCACGCCACGCATTGTTTACATGGTCAACTTCATGAAAAGGTGAGTTGGACCTCTCTCTCACCCTTCATATACCTCTCTCTCCTTCATATACTTCTCTCTGTCCTTCATATACCTCTCCCACCCTTCATGTCCAGAACGTGTTTCATATAAAAATGTTGATCTAAGTGTGGCTCTTGTGTCTCTCTCTCTGTCTAGCATCCTGCCTTTCGAGGCCATTGTGTGCATGTACCGGTTCCTGGGGGCCGACAAGTGCATGTATCCCTTCCTGGCCCAGCGGAAGGAGGCAATGAACAACAACGAGGCTAAGAATGGGATCTAGGGGGCGCTGTTTCCACCACGCGGAGGGGCCTATAGCCCAACAGTAAAAGGATACGACCACTGGGGATGCATTAGGAAGGAAGAAGAGGGGGGGGGGAAAGAAGGAAAAAAAAAGACTGAATCTAGACTGGTGCACTTGCATTGAGCGGATGCAAAGGTTTACCATATTGTTCCTCTGGAACAAAGAAAGCTGTGTAGTACACAAAGGATGTAATTGTATTTGTGTTGTTTTTTTTAAGGATTGTTTAGAGAAACCAATCATCAATATACTGTGTCAATAGTTTTGAAATCATATGAAAAAGGTATTCAGTAATTAACTATTTACGTAATGTAGTCACCAGCCTTATCTAGTGTCTTTGTGGAAATATACAGTATGTTACTGTACAAACAGTAAAATCTTGTCACTTTTTATTTGAATTTTTTTTGTAGACATGCACTGTAATTACTGACTTTCTCTACACTGCCATCTCTCTGTGTAGATACAGTTCAACTTGGCATTTCACTACCCAGAATCCCCTGAGGCACAGTCCAACCTATCAGAATGGTCTAAATTGTTATCTACATTGCCCTAATGCTGATCTGCCTACTGAAAGGTCATTCATTTCACTCTCAGCTGAAGAGATTCTATCCAATATAAGTCCATGTTACACAATTTGTTTACAACATTGTTCTTAGTTGTTGTTACTTAATGTTAACATGATTTCTTTGGTTAGCGTACAGTAGATCTGTTTCAAAACACTTTCCAGCTCAACCTAACCTACCAGTTACCTTATGGCTTATCTAGTTAGGGGGCTGTTTCCAGACATGCAATTCTGTCATGTGGAACAGTTATTTAAGTACTCATGTAACTGTTGAATATCAGAGGACCTATTCCCCCAACTCCAAACCTTAATTCAATTGCCCTAATCTAATTAAAGCTGTGAGCTACATTGTACTCCTCTGCTCCAGAGAGCTGAAACATCATGTCCTTGATGTGCAAATTCTGACCAGCTATTGATTGGTTTGGGGGAGAGAATAAAGTAAAAAAAAAAAGAAAAAAAAAAAGGAAATGTCCAAAAACGTATTGTTAAAATCATTATTTCATTTGTAAGACAACTAAAAGCTAGCCCTTTGGGACCTGGCATCCAACAGTCATATATCTTTGAGGAAACTGTAGACAGAAGACAGTAGTGATGCTCTTCTTCAGTGTAGTCTGTCGTCCATCTTGTTAAGTGTGCAATGTAAACATTATTACTGTTGTACTCCCACTAAGGACATTGCTGTCTCCACTGTAATTGATGTTTGGATATTTTATAAAAAAAAAGGTTTTTTGAATTTCAACTACATTCCAACAGGTCTCATTTCTCCAGTCACAGCGATGAGCCTAAATTCTCTACCTCTTGATTTTTTTTTTGCCATTCGTTGACAGTATAACATAAGCCTCTTTTTGTAATAACTCTGAAGACTGCTCTTTAGTCGAGCAAATGTGGTTCTGATGTTTAGTGTCTTTACCTAACTTAAATTAATAAAGTGATTTAGATTATTATGTGGTGTGTGCTCATTTGGTTCCTGATAATCACAAAAATGTTACCTTTTATAGTAGAAGTGTGAAATGAAACAGTTTCGACCCCCTCCAATGACGACACTATAAAGAAGACAAATATTCATTCCAGCTTCTAGGTCTTTCTGATTTTGACGTCACTCACACAGTGCGAAAGACTGAACAAGCCGGCAATTACTAACAACAAAATAACAAAATATACCAGTGTTCATGGACACGTTCTAAATTCATCGGTACCTTTTAGAGCCTTTTAAGCCTGCATGGTCAAGCATTGTATCTAAACCATAACCGAAGGAAAGAGTTCGACATAAGCAAGCCATCACAATGGGGACAGTAGTTACTTCGGCATCCTGCAGGATGTGGACGTTAACAAGAAACCTACTCATCTTCCCTATTATTCGGTTTATTCCCACACATATTGTTTGTTGTTAGTATACACACCCTTCAGATCATCCTCCCTTTACGTTATGGCTGTTTCTGCCTGTGTCATTGTCATTGTCCTCCCGTGTTGTGACGGGTGAGTCATCCCCATTGACATGGGTGTTGTCTTGATGACACGTTTGTAATACAAGAGATGCTTACAGAGTTCCAAACGAGACTAATAGCAAGGAAAATGTTTCAGTTGAAGGAATAGGCCAAGATCAATAGGTGAGGTAACTTGCTACACGGCACATTGTCAGGAACTCCTCAATCAACTGTGCTAATTTTAAAAAAGTGTTAAAGGGATATTGATGACTATATTCAATTACTGTAATCACAGGTTTCGAGGGATGCCCGCGCCACGGTGACACGCCTCTGACTGTTTGAAAAACCGTACGAAGGTTTGAAAAACCGTAACATCAAGGGTTTACAACGGAATGGTTATTTAACAGGCTTACGCGAGCGCCGTACTCTTTCACAAAAGTACACTTGTGTAAGCTATCGATTCATGGGAGAGAGAAAACGGTCCTTCATCTTCAAGGACACGGGAAGCAGAAAGATCAATTAGATCGATCGAAGATTATTTGCAAAAATAAGAATGGGTCTCTTAACAGGGCAAAGAGTACGTAACTCACGTCGATCCATCGCCCAGACATTCTAATCCGCCTACCACTTGGAATCCTTTGTCCAATTATGCCTGAGTGTGCAGTTGTCAATATCTCAGCCAGCAGCTCCGAAACTCTTCTGCCGTGACTAATTGGGCCTGGATGAAGTTGCTTTCGGCATATTAGTGCTATTATGAAAAAGAGAGGGGCGGATAGTTTCAATCCCTGTTAACAGCCCAGCCAGCTACTGTTTGGACTGCCCCGATGAGGAGGAGTGAGACTGAAGCAATTCAGAGATAAACCGACCTGTAGCCAGGTAAACATTCGTTGAAAGTAGCCTACTCAATTCCAACTGAAGGCAAACTATTAGAACTATGCATGGATACCCTAATCTAGATCATTCATCAACGTCTGGAGAATTCCCCTAACTTACTTATCCTCCTGCTAATACTGGCCTCATTTAGAGGACTTTAAAGAGGGTCGATTGCACATAATTCAGGGAGGGAGGAATCAATGGTGCTGGCGTTTGTTCCTGGTTCAGACAGGCTCAACATTCTCATCGATCTGGTTCTATTTAGGACAATGAGGTCCGTTTCCCTCACTGGAGGGACAGAACAGCATATCCATCCTGGGTTTAGCTGTGGTTTCCTGACCATTCCCCATGCGCTATTACTCCCGGGACACGTAGGAACGCACGCAACGTCTGGCTAAATTCCCTCCATCCGCCCTGGAGTGCGACAGCTGCGGTGTTAAGTCTGATGGTGCACACATCATCCGACTAACAACTCACTAGCAGGTTGTCTTGGTTACAAGGCAGCACAGGTGCGCTGTTCTACGAAGAAAATGCCTTTGTTTAAAAACCGCAAAGGCACTTTCTGATAGTCATTAAGTCAAATCAATTTATTTTTCTCATTTGTCTTGGACTCCGCCTCTAAATCCCAGGATGTAAAATCAAGCTGCAGCTAAAGTGGCAGAGAGAGAGAGAGCTATTTGTTTTACTTGGATTCTCCTGAAACACTTGATTTATGATGCAAGAACACTGTGTTCTGGAACTGATGTGTGTACACACCGATCATCAATGATTTAACAGAGACTCGCGTCAATAAAATCTCTAGGAATTTTCCATGTTGTGTTGAGATTTTTTTGTCCACAATTTTGCAGAAACAGAAAGCCTTTAGCTTAGAGTAATTTGATGTAGATGAGTGGTCTAAACTCCCATGGCAGTTTGAAGCAGATGGCACTGGCAAGACCCTGATGCCAATCACCCCCTTTAGCATATGGTGCCCCTCACATCTACATTTTACACTTCCTCACCCCCTCATGTGCAGTACTGGAACCATCATGTAACCAGAACAGGTGCTAATGAAATTTGACTTTGTCAACTACTTAAGTTGAGGCAGAGAAGATGTCGACAGAGGGTGAAGTCACCAGTTTGTGAGTCTGTCGCAACTGCAAAAACACGTCAAGTTCAACACACACAAGAAGAGACGGAAGTCTGTTTTCAACATGAACTGAAGTGATTTTACTGCATTTCTGGAACAGAGACTTCTTAATTGCGTACACGTTGCCACTCACAGCGAAGACGTCTTCCCATCCTCCACGTGAGAGGACAAGTGATTCAAGTAGTGACCTTCCAGGGACGAGGTGTCCTTGACCGTGCTTTAGAACGCAGGGATTAAAAGCACCCAGTTGATGCCTTGGCGGTCAATACAACACACACAATGGGTGTAGATGTGATCGACAAAACAGTGGGGAGAGGTCCTCTGATGTAGAATCACTGGACTGTCCTGTTCCCCAGCTGCCCTCACTAGATCCCATCCATTCTGAAACACCACTCCAGTTATTCTAGAATGACATCATTCCAGAATACTGAAGCAGCCTTCCAGAATCCGGAATCTTTTTGGGAATTTTGGAGTTACGCAGGTATGATCGACATAGCTTCCAAATGCAATTCTGCTTTGCTGCTGAATGGAGCGTTTCCAGTAGAGCTCCTTAAGAGGTGAGGACATGACAGGCAGAGCCAGAGGACTCGGAGGAAGATCGGTCCCAATCTCACCCCTGGCAGTTTTCCCACTTCTACTGATTACATCTAAAACCAGTTTGAATCTTCTGCTCCACATGATCTTCTCTTAGTGTTATTTCTCGGTACAGTATATGATATTTCTGCAAGTCATACACATCCATATAGATAGATGAACTCATTATCAGCATGGAACGTAAGCTGGGTGACGATATATGAAGACAATGACTACTACTTTCACAGCACTGGCATTGGTTAATTTGAAATACAGTACTCAAGCATTGTTAGAATAATGAAACAAAAACAAAAAAAGGAAAAAAAAAAGTAACATAATACCCTTGTAAAGTAAAGCTACGCAAGTCTGTTTTCTCCCCTAAAGTGTTTCCTTTGTATCAATGGCAAGATGTACAAATTTGTGTTACCATACCAACAAAACATCTATTCGAAGGGGAAACTGTCTATGTATATTTACTTTGGATTCCCCGTGATCAGAAACAGTACCATGCATTTTTGATCTCATTCACTGATTGATTTGACATTTTTAACTTGTTCTTTTTTTCTTTTGATGATCTTTGACTCCATTAAAATTATTAAGAAATGTAATGTGTTAGATAGTGTTGTCTTCACATAGACTCGGGTAATGGTGGTTTTATTTAGTCGGTCATTTCTCGGTACACATCCACCCTATTGCATGTTGACAGGTGTTGCAGGATACAGCGGCAGTCGTGGGGGATGGGGGCGGGGGCGTCGGGCCAGTCCTGGGTAGGTCGTGGGGGCGTGTGGGAGTGGAGAGGGTGGGGGAAAGGAGGAGGGGGAAAGGAGGAAGGGGGGAGGAGGAAGGGGCAGCTCCTAGACGGCAGCCTTTGAATCCTTGCAGACCTGAGTGGTGGTGCCTGAGTTAGTCTGTTTAGTGTCCGTCCTCCCTCCCGCACGGCTCGCTGCTCTGCAAGGACACAAGGAGACAAACTTTAGAGTGGATCCTTCACACTGACAGGCTTTAGAGTGGATCCTTGCCAGGGACAGGCTTTAGAGTGGATCCTTGCCAGGGACAGGCTTTAGAGTGGATCCTTCACACTGACAGACTTTAGACTGGATCCTTCCCAGGGACAGGTTTTAGACTGGATCCTTCACACTGACAGGCTTTAGAGTGGATCCTTCACACTGACAGGCTTTAGACTGGATCCTTCCCAGGGACAGGTTTTAGAGTGGATCCTTCCCAGGGAAAGGCTTTAGAGTGGATCCTTCACACTGACAGGTTTTAGAGTGGACCCTGCCCAGAAACGGGCTTTAGAGTGGATCCTGTGCAGGGACAGGGTTTAGAGAGGATCCTTCACACTGATAGGCTTTAGGGTGGATCCTTCAGACTGACAGGCTTTAGAGTGGATCCTGTCCAGAGACAGAAACAACACCTGCTTGATCCCCTGGTGAGAGCACGGCCCTGCACCTATCAAGCTGTCAACACACTCCACCAAGCTCCCTTCATTTCTGACCTAACAGAAAGGCAGAACTAAAGAACAGAGACGCAGCAGTCTCTGAAGGCTGATTGTGTTCTTACAGTGGTGGAACAGGGCCCATTACATTGACAAGACATTAACATTTATAGTTTCAGATACTGTCTGGCTCTGATTCTCAAGCCGTGGTCCAGTTACTGTATGCAGGAGACTGCAGGGACAGAGCTTCACAGGGACTGGGAGCCCAGAATGACAGGTTTGTACGCAAACGCCAAATCGGGTTCAGAGGTCATCTCTTGGAAGGAGACAATTAGAGATGCAACAACATTGACACTCAGATAATTCTGGCACTCAGCTACAAGCAGAGCAAACAGAGATGACAGAGAAGGAGAGGGGTCGGCCCTATGATTAACTGGCCCATTCAGGTCAAAGTATTTCAGGGCTAGCATTATTGAATTAGCTCTTCTCATCTCCTATATGATGTAAATGGTTATTTTAAAGGCTGGTTCCTTCCCCCTCCCCCTTTCCTTTGTTCCAAACACGTTCCATTGCTACGAAGACGACAGCGCCTGTAAGAAAACAGCTCCCTAACCTTTCCCCAAGGCACACCTACTATGATAATACGCCATGGTGGCGGTCGATGGATTGTTCCATGACCCCCTCTCACCCCTGTCTCCTTTCCACCCTCCCCTCGCATCCTCCGTGGCCTCCTCCTCGTCATGGATGAGGGAGGAAGGTTCCTGGAGCTCTGCGGCTCGGCAGAGGGAAGCCTTTTCCGCCCCGCTGCTGGCTAAGGTGATAGGGATCGATGGGGCGATAGTGAACATGCAAAGTACTGGATCAGGCTAGGCTGAAGGCCATGGGAGGGAGAGAGAGAGAGAGAGAGAGAGGGAGGAGGAGAGGGGGAAGGAGGGAAAGAAAGAGAGGGATAGGGAGAGAGAGAAAGAGAGGGAGAGAGAGAAAGAGAGCGAGAGAGAGAGAAAGAGAGCGAGAGAGAGAGAGATCTATGGAAATGCTTGGCCTGCTTGAGGTTACCTTCCGCTACAGGAAAAGGGCAGTGAGGGAAAAGGATGATCCCGGGGATGGGAGTGGAGCGGGCAGGAGGCTGCAGGGTTCCTGCAGACACACAGGTCAGATGGCAGCGCGACCTGACGGGCAGCACAGACTTACTTTGATAGGGCCGTCCACCGTGTCCAGCCCCTGCTCCGACAGCTGTTTCAAGGCACTTAGAGCCGCCTGAGAAGAGAGAGAACAACAGATGGTCAAGTGAGGGGAATAAGGGATGGAACGAGGGAGGGGAGGGGGAGGGAGGGAGTGTCACCCATCAGCTGTTTAATAACACTTACTCTGGGAACCCGATGCCAACAGGACACTTTCCCTACTTGCTCTGTTGTCTTTGTCCCCTATCCCTTAGCTGTTTATCTAGTGTTATAAGCCCAACGCATCTGTCTGTGTCTGTGTGTGTGAGCGTGTTTCCTCTTCATTGTTTACATAGCGTTATTGGCTTAACATTTCCACTTTATGTTCGGATTTTCCTAAATCAATCCTAGCTCCATGTTCATTCCTGCTAACGTAGCGTCCGTCAATAGCTTCAAGTCCGACATACCTCTAAATCACACTGTCATAGAAACACAACAACACTCCCTGCCAAGACACACAGCCGTGTCTGGAGGTGCGACGGTCCGGCAGACCACTCTGGGGACCAAACGGTTAAACCGTGCCCTGTACGCAACCGCTGTTTCAAATTAGTCCATCAGGAAAAACTAAGAGAGCACATCACGAGACTGTCACTTTTTTTTTCAGATGATAAATTACATGTAATTTGGAAGCGTGATAAAATCTCCAATCCCCCTCGATTTCCATTGTCATCTAGGGAGCTGTTAACATTAAGGAGAGCTGAAGAACGCCAACCTCGGACTCCGTCCCATAACCATAAACACACCTAATCTCGGGAACGTTTTGTATCCGTGCCAGTATTTCACAGTCATCCTCTTAACTAGTTCAGAGGTGGTTTGCTGAGCAGGATGGGTGTTCAGCAGCAACAGGTCTCAATCAGAAGAGCCATGATGACATTTCCTTCCAGACATTCCCTTCTTCCCGCACGCCCGCCCGCACGCGCACGCGCACACACACACACACCGAGTGCCATCTGGACAGCGCAGGCCCAATGCTAACAGCCAGCACAACAGCTCAGATGACAGGCACTGTCACCACACCACACTACATCATCTCTGTATGAGGCACTGGGGCCCAACCACGCATAGTATTTTTGTTTTCATCTCTGGCCTAAATGTGGTCTAATTCATCCAATATGTGCTCCTACACTGAGCAGGCGCTTCACACAGTGCAGTGATCTGGAGCAGGAGACTGATGAAAGCTGAGTGAACAGAAAGAGGACAAAACAGGTCTGTAGGACACTGCAGGACAGGAGATCTCATCCAGCTGGCTCTCCTGGACACACAGCAGGATAAGCTCCAGTCTGATGAGAGAGAGGCCTTCATACAGTCACAGAGCCAGAACCCAACCAGAGGCACACTTGGGCCCGTGCTGGCCAGGGCTGAGTGGTCTGGTCTGAGAGTGATCTGGTCTGAAAGTGGTCTGGTCTGAAAGTGGTCTGGTCTGAGAGTGATCTGGTCTGAAAGTGGTCTGGTCTGAGAGTGATCTGGTCTGGTCTGAGAGTGATCTGGTCTGAAAGTGGTCTAGTCTGAGAGTGGCCTGGTCTGGTCTGAGAGTGATCTGGTCTGGTCTGAGAGTGATCTGGTCTGAAAGTGATCTGGTCTGAGAGTGATCTGTTCTGACTGATCTGGTCTAAGTGATCTGGTCTGAGAATGATCTGATCTGACCGTGATCTGGTCTGACCGTGATCTGGTCTGACCGTGATCTGGTCTGACCGTGATCTGGTCTGGAGGACATACATCTCCCAGCTGAGCTGACGCCCTCCGGCTCATGTACTCCTCCAACCATCACGCTAACCCAAGCCGCCCCAACCCCAACGGATGCCCTCCTCTGTGTGTAAGGAGAGGTGGACAGGAGCCAGGAGAGGCCTAGACACTGGGAGCTAGGAGAGACTGAACCCACGCACGATCCAGGGAATCCCTCCAGTCTGCGTGTCAGTCTGAGTCATTAAAGCAGACTGGGGAATTACACCTGACGAACATCTCCCAAGTCACTCTGTTCCTTTCTCTACGTTTTCACTTTTCCACTTTCAGTTGCTTGCCTTCTGTTCAGAACTTCCTCTCCTCCCCCACAGACACTGGAGGACTCATTCTTAATCACAGTCTAAGCCTGGTTGGGCAATGCTGGTCTCTCATGCAGACTAATGGACACGTCCAGGGAATATGAAGACCAAATCAAATATGACCCTGACCCTACTTCAAATTAGTTCACACACAACTACACACTGGCGCTAAGGCCATTTGCACCACGGCCACATCTGACAAGCTAATTTATCAGTGGATGAGAGGAGGAGGAAAGGATTTTGGGGCGGGCGAGATGTTTGATAGTATGACACAGCTTATATTTTAGATTTAATCATATTGAACAAGTAAAATAAACAGTTAAGCAGGACGGACAAGCTTTAAGATATATAACCACTCTTTTGAAGTCCGTAACAAAATACTAATAGGCTGGGAAATGAACTTATGAGAGAGGGTTCTATTTAGTGGTGTACTACCAGTTTTTTCATTTGAAAAAACAGCAGAGAGGCATGATGACTAGACGGACTCGGCTTGTTAGCCTGGCTCCGTATCCCTCTCCACACCCCAACACCCCCATTAGTCACATGATCACTCCCACCCCCCCCCTCTCTCAAAGTCACCGATGTGTATCATTCGGTAGCCAAGTAGATGAGCCTAAAAAAATACATAACGGGGGCCGCGCTAAGCATGCTTTTAGTAATGTAAGTTATGTCATTTGAAAATACATAAGCAGGGTACTTAGTATGATTTATATTTTGTAGCAGAATATAAATAACGATGAGGTTACTAGATGACGGTTTTTAATTTGAAAATACATAAAATTGCACTTTAGTGTAGAACGGTTTAAACTTATCTTTTTTTGATGAAAAACATAAAGGTTTATAATTTATGACGCATTTATGAGCAAATACGTAAAGGCAATACTTTCTTCCTGTTCACTAGTGATACAGCGTTTTGCCGTGCAGCAGACCTGAAAGAACAGGCAGAGAAAGTTAAGAATTACCCGTATGACGTTTGTTATGGATATATGAAATCTATGACTCTCTTTCCTGTAACTTGTCGCTGGTTGCGGTCGGTCAGACTATGTCATAACACCTACTTAGCGGTATACGTTTTTGGAGGGAGAAGGTGAGCTGAAGAGAAAACGTAAGTGGAAAGGCCAAAGGCCCAGTTTGTTCTACTGTGGGGAAACCGGGCCCACACTCTGGCCGTTCGGTGAGGGCGGTTTACTCCTAGAACCCCCCCCCCCCTCCCTCCCCAAACCCTCTCAATACGCTGTAGATTATCGCTAGGATAAGAGAGTTTAAATCAAGTCTCAATCCAAGGGAACCTTAAATGATTAACCTGTTATGAGAGAACCTGATAAATAGAGCCAGGTCGCTAAGATATCTCTGTTTGCTTCATCGACAAAGTAAAAAAAGCCTATCCGTATTATATATGACGTATCTGAGCGTGTGTGTTAAGGAACCCATTCACTTCAGTGCTGTACACGGAGAGACCGTCTACCTGAATGGAGGTTAGGGTGATGGTGGGTTACAGGTTCGTACACTCCAGCGTGGCCATTTACTTATTGATGTCTTTTTCTGTGGGTAGTGAGCCTGAGGAAACACCTCTAAGGCGGAGTCAGGCGGAGGCGTGACCCCTAACCCCCCCACCCCCCCCCCATCCTTGTACTGGATATATATTATTTGAGCATAATATTGTTTCGTTGATGTTATTGAAATCACTAAAATAATGTTAACGCAGGGTTTAGATTTACTGCTGAATAAATTTACAAAGGACCAAACAGAGCTTCTGAGATTGAACAGTGTGTTCAACATGAAAATACGTTAATTACAATTGGCTTAGCTTCAGGCATCTATCTACCTACCTGAGTTACATTCCCATTATGTCAACATGCTTCTTATTACTATTGACGTTTGACACTATGAACAGAGCGATAAAGGCTATCGTGCTTTTAATGTATGATCTTATCATACTGAAAATACATATAAGGTGATTCTTTAATACGTATTATGACAATCACCTATAAGGTTAGCCAGTATGACAAGTTTCTGTTATATTAAATGGACAATACTAAGGACAAGACCCCCACTCTGCTGAAAGTTTTACGAGTATGACGTATGACTTTTTGATGAATGAACAATATATCAGAATAAACCACCTGATAGGCGCTAAACAACAGCACATCGTTCCTCCATCCCTCATTGTGTCAAATAAATGAATCACGGGGCCAATCACCTATAGTGATACGTTTTTAGTTATTTTTTATTTCTGATCAAGTATCTTGCACACCGGTGCTTGAACAAAACCGTAGCTATCCATCATGAGCTATTCTTTTATCGGGGATAGGTAAAACAGCACCATATACACTAAAGAAATCGTTAAGCCCTATAAAGTTCTTTTGGATGATGTTGAAAACTGTATCATATATGGAGTGTGTTGTATATATACAACAGGCAGGCAGGCCAAACCGGGCCAGCCAGCCAGCCATCCCTGAGCCCTCCAGCCCCAGTCCCCACACACCCCCGGGGCCCAAGACAAATACAGCCTATCTATGGGAACGGTTGGCAGCCAGTGAAATCATTATTTGTCTAATGAGATAAGAGGCCATGGCTGGAGGCGTTGGGCGCTCTGCTGCGTCAACACCAGGGGATTGTGTTTAGTCTGCCGCCACGACACGCGAGGCGGAGGAGGTCTGTCTCTGTATAGTTTTTTGCAACCATGGCTGGTGAAAAACTACTATTACACAGGAGGTGGAGATCCTGTATATTATGTTACAGACAAAATTGGCAGAGACACGAAACAGAAAATGAGGCGAGATAGTGAGGCGAATGAGTGGTGGTGTGTGTGTAGTTAGTGTATGACTGTGTTTTTAGATTATAGAATGATGAATGAATCAAATTCAGCATGTCAACTCAAACCCCTTTGGGGGTTAGTATTTGTGATGCACCTTTTTGTTGTCTAAAAGTGACAAGTAGAGAGCAGCCTTAGGCGAGCATGCCCTTTCCTCCTCCCTTTCCTCTCACCCTCCATCCTCCCTCTACGATAACAAAAGCTGCTATTTTCAACACCTATAGGAGCTCCGTCTCTCTGAGGCCCACTCAGAGACAGCTCTTGGACCAGGGCTACCTCACAACCCCATCTATCCACTGCACATCAGCATGTCCCATATGCCCCCATCCATCTGGCTCCAGTTCAAAGGCTGACAAAACAGAAGAGGAATGTGACAGGGACTGAGGCTCCATCTCCGCCATGGGGGGCGAATGGCTATCTACCTGAGCCACTAACTCTATTTGTGTTCGAACTTGATATACCTAAGGGGTTAGTATACGTTTTAGCACTTAGATAGAGTGCTATCCTCTATCTAGAGTAGGGAGCTTTGTCACTATCCTCAAAAGCAGCTTAAGTCTAAACAGAGGGGCCTCCCCGGGAGCGTTAGTTTGCACTGGTATGAGGCGTTCTTTCATGCTCCTGGGGGCACTGGCCCCCGCGCCCCTTAAAGGATATACGTTCACCGCTTCTCCAACAGCCTAAGGATGAGAGAGATGGAGGGGCCTGATTGATCGTTGGATTAGACAAAGCTTGCACTGACCCCCTCCCCACCCCCACCCCTCTCAACCCTGCTTACCTCAGAAGATGGAGATTTACTGCTATTGATCTGGTTTTGGAAGGCGCACTGAAAAAGGACTAAAGGAGGGAGTTAGAGATGCATCTTATGACTTTTTGAGAATGAAATAATATAAGGAGAGGGAGAAAAGCTAAATAAACAGGATGCGAAAGTACTTCTCCCTTCCAACACTACAAACCAGGCTTATAGGAGAAAAAATGACAGAGACAAGAGAGAGAGAACAGAGAGGGGTTAGTTCAGGTGTGGGTTCAGTATGATCAAACGTTTATATATTGTAAGTCTATAAACCAATAATATACAGGAATAAAAGGGGTGTACCCTTGTGAGTCTTCTGCAGTTGAGCTTTATCCAATGTGTAAACCCTTATGTACTCCGTTTTTTATACTGGGCCAATGAAAGCAGGAGTTTGCATAACCCAGAAGTAGCTTAAGCTAACCACCACTCTATAGAAGACATCTTCAGTAGGCTGCTGAAGGTTCAGCTCCATCCCCTGACCGTCTGCTGTCCCATCCTGTGACAGCGCTGCACAGCCTTTGGGCCGCCCAGCCTTCCGGCTCTGAACCTCCGACCCAAGCCTCCCACGTTATTACCCTAGGCCTCTACCCCCAGCTTGGCCTCTAATCTCCATCTCCGCCCCAGAGTGCGGGCCAAGGGTAGACGATGTTTGCTGAGAAGCACAAGACGTGCAGCAAGAGGACGTTGCCACAGCTCTGTGGAGTGCCCTCCTCCAGGGTTATGACGCTCCTCACTTCGGGTCGTTACAAATACCGTAAGGGGTATGGCATTATGTGGACGTTTTCGATGAAAATGGACTAATGGTGGTGAGGTGTCCACTATTGACCTGTTCTCGGCTGCAGGAGAGAGAAGATTGAAAAGAACCTGTCAGTTGGTGTTCTCTCTTCATTAAGGCTTGTCGATATGATGTTTTGGAGGCCCTGCTGGAGAAAAAGACGGCTATCAGACACGTGTAGTTGAGGGTATGACGTTCTTGGGAAGAAAAGACTGCGTAAGCGTAGGCCTCAGATCAAGTATCTATTTTTTGGCGCAGCTAAATACAGTTAACGGGTATCACCACCTCACATGTGCACAAAATCACCGACGACGTTAGTATGAACGTTTTTGCATGAACAATACCATAACGGCAATGTTAGTAATACGTTTTTGGACTGTATAGAAATAGCCTAGAAGGCTAGTGTACATTTGTTGAATAAAATACCAAATTTGTGAAAATCGAAGATATGAGGTTTTTGCCACTATGACAAAAGACCACCGTAAGGAGGGGGCTCTTTTGACGTTTTGATTGACAAATACAAGCAAGTCATTATACGGTTTTTACCGAAAAACATAATTGACCGGTTATATGTTCTTCATATAAACGTTTTTGCGGCTAAAAGACGTAAGTTAGAGATGACTTTTGATAAAATACAGAGGAGCTTAGATGACCGTATTTGCGTAAAAACAAGGGTTTATATGAGAGTTTTAGATAAATACATAACGGCATTATTACTATGTCTTTCGTAGTCAGAAAATACATAGGCGTTAGTTATGACGTTTTGGATGAAAAATACATAAGGGGATAGAAAACGTTTATGATGAAAATACAAACTTTACTATTATACGCTGTTGGCTAAAATTACGTTAAGGTGTATACGTTTTTGTCTGAAAAACTAACGGCTAAACACAATCTATAGCGACTGATTCTGTGCATATGCAAAAGACGTTAAGGGTTAACTCCACAATTATAAAACGTTGAGCACAAAACGTAAGGGGTTAGTATGAAGTTTTTCTGCTATAATACGTAAGGTGTTAGTATTTTTTTTTTTTGCTAAAATACGTATGGGGGGTTATGACGTTTTGGTTTGAAAGACGTAAGGGGTGGGGGGTATGATGTTTTTGTATAAAATACGTAATTGGTTATTATGACGTTTTTTTTTATGAAAATACATTAGGGTTTGGTATTACGTTTTTGGCTTAATACGTAAGGGTTTGGTATGATGTTTTTGGCTAACATACGTATGGGTTAGGTATGACGTTTTTGATAAAATACTAAGGCGAGTTAGTATGACTTTCTTGGCTAAAACACGTAAAGGGGGTGTACATTTCACTTAAAAGACGTAAAGCAGTGAGGTGAGAGACAGGCAGAAGAGCATGAGAGAAGACAGAGAGTATAGAACAGGCTATGGGAAGAGAGAGAGAGTAAAACAGGCGAGGGGGAGAGCTGGGAGCAGGGGATAAACACAGGACGGAGGAATAAGCGTTATTGGAGAGGGGATTGGCTGAGAGACAAAGACTTAAGACGGGGAGGGCTGTGGTATAGGCAGGGTTTGAAACAGACATATACGTTTGGAGCATTGAAAAACGTAAGGGTGGTATACGATTTGGGAAAGAAAGACTGCGAGAGCGTACAGAGGGCGGTAAATAGAAATTTACAGCTGAAAAGACGTATGGGGAAGGTATGACGTTCTATGTTGGCTAAAAACGTAAGTGGCGAGGGTTATGACGTCTTTGTGGCTGACAAGTACATAAGGTTAGGTATACTTTTTGATGAAAATATACATAAGGGGTTAGGGGTTTACTTTTTTGGCTGGATAATACCAAGGGTTAAGGGCTGCTGACATTTTGATGAAAATACATAAGGGACG
>BROE01000024.1:10476153-10520310 GCA_036571765.1 Plecoglossus altivelis | reverse complement strand
GTGTGCCCCATTGACTTCAGCCGTGGTCGCGTCCCGCGTACTCCTGTCATGCCCCGAGTGTGATCAGGAATTCCCAATGGGAGGGGGGACAGCGGCGTGCGTAGTCGTGTGGCGCAGACAGGGGGCTGGAGGAACCTCACCGCAGACAGGGGTACGTTCCTCGGTTGGCTACACAGGACCGCCTTGACGCTAAGAACTTGAATGGAAAGAGAAAGACAATTAAATAATAGAATATGGCCCCTCGCGTGTGCGTGAGAAAACGCGGCTCTCACGATAAGATGACTCAAAGCGTAAGACCATTTGACCAATAGACAAGAAGGAGGGAGGGTACTAAGATGCGGAAGGAGAGGCGAGGGGGGGAGAGAGAGATGAAGAGCAAGGGGACAGAAGGAGAGAGAGAAACGAGTGAACAGACGTGGAGTGGAAGAAGTGGGGTGGGCTGCCCGCAGAGGGGCTTGGGGTTGGTTGGGCGAGGCTGTGGGAGAAACAAAGGAGTGCAGATGGAGGACAGCCGAGAGGAAAAGGAGGACATATAGACGACTATGATGTGGGGTGGGTAGAGGGCTTGGGAGAGTAGAATGGGGAGAGCCAGGGCGGAGACAGAGATGGAGGGAGAGCGTGGCACACCTCCCAGGGTGTAACAGAAAACACATGGTCCGAGGGCGCAGGGCAGAGCACCTCAGCATGCCGTCGCTCCCTCCGCACGGCACCAACACAAAGCAGACCCCCTCCCCCCCATCCAGGGAACTGATAAGGGGCAGCTCAGGCTTCGACCTGCGAGTATCAGCTCAGACACGCCTTCATACTGATGGATGCCTTCTTTGATTAATAAAAAATACAATTTTGGGATCATGGAAACTAAGAAACAGGGGCTGAAAAACCGGTTTGTTGTCAGACTGGTTGCATGTGAGGTGTGGTAGGCTGGACAGAGACAGTTCGCAGACCGTGTGTGACACAGGTCACTGTGGTTCACAGGAGAAACTCTTCCTGTCCTCATTCAGGAAACCATCACCCACAGCCACCACACAACAGCGCTTGACAAAGCTAACAAGTGATTAACATATTCCAAGGCTGGGCATGAGTCAGCGATTGCATAAAGCGCTGAAGAAGAGACACGCTGCATGAAATATGCATTAGTAATGTCTTCCAGCCCCTGGGAGGGGGCCCAGGGTCACTCTGGAGGCCTTGGCGGCTGCTCATCACCTCCCCTGACTGGGGCAGAAACAGCCCAGACACAGGGCACTGCAGCCTCTGCCACATCACGCCCAGAGCAGGCCTGCCTATCAGAGCAGGGTCACCTCTCAGAGCCGTCTAGTCCTGCCGTCTGGTCATCCTCCCGCTCTATGAAGACCAGATGCTTCTGGGCAAACGGCCGTCAGCCTGTGGGGTGTTTCCTATCTCTCAGGTCTATCTGTGACTCACTTCCAGAGCTGGTTAGCAGGGGGGGACACACGCACAAACCCCAGGAATCTCTGCAGCTGATTAAACCTATCAGGGCTCCCAAGGTGATATCACACCTGTGTGACATCACCGCTCCATCCCCACCTGCATGTGCAGGGATGCACGTTTCCACGGGGATCGAGTAGAGAGAGAGAGAGAGATAGAGAGAGAGCAGATAATCCTGTCCTGTTTCCAGGCCTGTTCCGGCAGGGCTGCAGGGCTGCCTCTAGGCCGCCTCTCTATCTCTGATGAGATACCATCACGACATCCTGGAGGTTTTCACTCCACTCTCCCTCCAGTCCTTTCTGTCCATACGCCTTCCCCTCCCCTCTTCCTTTACACACCTCCCTCAATAGCTCCTCATGGAGCCATGCAAACGTTCTGGTCTTTCCTCCTTCTATCTTTTCCCTCTGTTTATCTTTATTCCTATCAGGAGATCCGGTGGTTGGGAGGAGGGGGAGGTGGGGGTTGCAGGCCTGAGGGAGGCCGTGTGGGCTGGGCCAGGGGAGTGTGCTAACGGACGTGTGTGCCCAGACCAGGTGAGAGGTGTGGGGCTGGATGCAAATGCAGCAGGAGTGTCATTGGCCGGCTGCCGTGAGCACGATGGAACGGACCTTTCTATCTGCAGCTTCACCCTGGCGTATCCCACGCTGCACCGGGGGCCCCCCGCCATTTGCATGGATAATAACCTGGGAGGAGAGATTGCTCTGAGGTCATATCAATCTCTCAGCTCGTCAACCTGGCGTTGGACACGTCCCATGTGAGGTGCGGCTACAAATGTTCAATTCAATGACCAATTACCTTGTGGTAGAGGGTGGGGAGACAGCCGTCTGCAAATGACCATCTGTTAAAATGGTCAAGTAGAACGATGACGCAATATAACCAATCAGACATGTGGTGATAATAAAGTTGGTACCCTAACTAAAGAGGACAGGAGAGGGAGGATAATAGAGGAGGGAGGAAGAGCAGAAGAAGAGCAGAATGAAGAAGAGTAGAAGAAGTGCAGGAGGAGGAAGTGCAGGAGGAGGAAGAGCAGAAGAAGAGCAGGGGAGGAAGAACAGGAGAAGAAAGAGAAGAAGAGCAGGGGGAGGAAGAAACAGGGAAAAATAGGAGAAGAAGAAGCAGGGGGAGGAAGAAAGGAGAGAAAGAGAAGAAGACAGGGGGAGAGGCACGAGGAGGGAAGGAAACAGGGAGAGAGGAAGAATAGAGAAGAGCAGGCGAGGAAGGACAGAAGAAGAGCGGGGTAGGAGGAGGAAGAGTAGGAGAAGAAAGAGAAGAAGAGCAGGAGGAGGAAGAGCAGAAGAAGAGCATAAGAAGAGCAGGAGGAAGGGAGACAATGAAAGGAGAGAAGCTGAGGCAACAGAGTAAGGGGACAGCGAGGAGGGGCAGTGCGTGTCTGGTAGCAAGCCTCGCGCTGCAGACACGGACTGTCATGATCGAGGCTGCAAGATCTATGTTTAAGTCTAACATTACATGGGCAGTAGGAGTGTGTGTGTGTGTGAGAGAGAGAGTATGGATGTCTCTAAGTAACAGTATCCAGTAACAGAAGAGGATCTGCAGTCAGACGGCGTTTTATACCTCCTTCATTCATCTGTTCTCCCCTTGCCCTCCCCTCCTTTCGCCCCTCCCTCCCCCCGACTGGCATGCTGTAACACACGTAGAAGCTCCTAATCAAAGACACATTTGCAGTCTTAGTTAGGACGCTCCGCAATCCGCACAAGGCCGTGACCAGCTCGCGTTACCCAGCTGCTCTGCGGTCCGGCCGAGGGGCTTATGGACAGGGTCAGGTAAAGCGCCAGCGGAACATCCGTAGCGCGGCTCGCGCAATCGATTGCTCCGACCCCCTCCGCCCCGCCACCGAGGGCTTAGCTCCCCACCTGCCAACCCCTCGTGCTTGTTCAGTGTTTATAAAGAACGCGGTTCGCTTGACGTTCATGGCAACTGTGGCGTCGATCCTCGATGGGATCGCGTAGAGACCGAGTTTTACGGAAAACAATAAATTACCAGCGTCGCTTAGTACAGAGGCTGGCTCTCAGACAGGCCCCTCATAGCCCTGCCCAGCCCCGAGCCGCGACTTACCGCCCCTCTGAGCGCAGTCCAGGTGGGCTCAACCAAAGTTGATCTTAAGATTGTTCCTGATGAGATGTAAAGAAAGCAACATCGTTGCACTGAGAAACTGGTGATTGCTGTGGATGTAACATAATTCGTGTTAGGAACTGCCCGGATGTGTGTTCAAAGACTGTGTGTGTGTGTGTGTGTGTGTGTGTGTCTGTCACAGCGCTCGTGAACGACCTCAACGGGATTAGATCCTTGCAACATGCAAGAGGTCAGGTGTCCTTTGAACTTGGTGATATTGGCCGGCACACCCAGCCAACTTGGCAGACGGTCAGGGAGACGCGCTCTGTAAACACGGTTCATATCTAATAACATCCTCCACAAAGCTGGCCTTTGCAGTGACTGAACTGGGGGCGGGTAAAAATGCCAACCAATTTAATTCAGCCGCTAAACAAATTTCTTGGAAGTTGAGATAACATTGTTCACTGAGGAAAGAGCAGCAATTCTGTTTGGGTCCTTGCCTATTAGAGATCCTTGTCTATTACATTTCAGAACAGGTTTCAGACTGTTTTGATTCCACCTTATTTGAAGCCACATTGTTGTGCTGTCTACAGGAGGAGGGCATGTCTGTCTGCCTGTCTGCCTGCTCTGTACTGTCTGCATGCCTGCCTGCTCTGCACTGCCTGCCTGCCTGCTCTGCACTGCCTGTTCTGTACTGTCTGCCTGCCTGCCTGCTCTGCACTGCCTGCTTCGTACTGCCTGCCTGCCTGCTCTGTACTGCCTGCCTGCTCTGCACTGCCTGCTTGCTTCGTACTGCCTGCCTGCTCTGTACTGCCTGCCTGCTCTGCACTGCCTGCTCTGCACTGCCTGCTTGCTTCGTACTGCCTGCCTGCTCTGTACTGCGGTCAGACTTTACGAGTTGCCTCACACGTTTTAACAGCATGGCAAACAGACAGTAAACGGCAGGCAGGCGTGGGGCTTTAACACATGATTAGGGCACAGCTAATTAGATAACGCACAATAAACCTGCTGTGTGTGGAAGGGGGGGATAGGGGGAGGGGAAACAGAAGCAGGTCTTTGGACTGCTTCCGGAAAAAAACAGGACTTGAGGTCTATTTTATTGCTCGGATGGATTTGACCAACAGAAAGGTTAGAGTTAGTTTCCAACCCACCCCAAGTCAAGATGCAAAGAGCAGACTTAATACACCACCACCCCCCCCGTCCCGTCCCTCCCACCCCAACACCACCTCCGCTACGTCCTCCCACCCTTCTTCTACAAGGGCTGTTCTCTCAGTATCAGGGGTCAGGGGTCTAATGGAGGACCTAATGGCCTTGTGCGTCTCTGAAAACATTCCCTCTCTCCTTGTCAGGGTATAAATCAGAGAGGCTTCATTCAGAGCGGTCAGTGTCCTGTGTGATGTCCTGGCCCATGTCTCATTTCAAAGTTCTTCTCACGGCTCACACGGTTACACATTTACTCTCCGGGAAGGAGGGAGAGGACAGACAGACGGAAAAAAAAAAAAAAAAAACTTAAGGTAAACAAAGAACTAGAAAAAATAATTAGAAACGAAAGACAGAGCGAGAGGGAGGAAAAGCAAGAATAACAATGGACAACAAAGAGAGAGGAAATGGAAAAAGGGAGAGCAAAACAGGCCTGTGAGGAAAGCTGTGTAAGTCAACTGAATGAAGCCTTTCAGCGCTGCATCACAGAAACACCCACAGAGAAATACAGCGCATCACAGAAACACCCACAGAGAAACACAGCACTCTGTAATCATCAGCCTGTGAGACTTTGCTCCAAAACAACGCAATCGAATCAGGGGGATGGGCCAGGAGAATCGTACACACACTCACTCACTCACTCACTCACTCACTCACACTGTCAAGCATCTACGGAATTGCAATCAAAACATAATTTCCCGTTCCTTCATGGTAAATTGAAGTACATGCATAAAAGATGGCTAAGTGATTGTTGAGATAATGACATTGTCTGCATTCATCGTGTCTGCACATGCAAAACACCGATTAGGAACACGTGCATCTACTCAGAGCGGAGTGTTTACCTAACTACAAGTCATGTCGTTACACATACTAAACACACAGGCTCCCTCCTCTCTGCATCTGAGTGGTGCTAAACATTCTTAATGAGAACCAGTGGTGCGTTTGGGGCACGATCATCCCACAGGAGAGAAAAGACAAGCTAGGATCCGACAGCTATGAATGAATGCAGGATGTGACGGACCATCGGACCAGAGTGCCGAGGATCCAGCTCAAGCTCGGCAGCTTTGATGCAGGACTGGACTGGCAGCTGCAGAAAACCTTCTACAGGTCCGATAGATGATGTATAACTTTGATTTAATACGTTAGTGACTAGCCATGCTCTGGCTTGGCATTACCAGAACAATTGGAATTGAAATGGTAATGGATTCAGGGGCTTGGTTCTTTTTTCGATTTCGAATGAGGGTTATTAACGCAGACCATAATGCCTCTGGACACGATAAGATACAATTAGACCAATGCAACCATTCAGAAGAAAGAAATTTCATGTCGGTCGTTTATGAAAATGTCTCAATGGCTCTCCTCTCGACTGTCATCCTATTAAACACACCCCGTATCCGACTGAAGGCTGTGATTGGCTGGCCATGCATTACCCTTGCACAGCAAACCCTGCCTCGTCTGGCATGAGGCTTCAGTGCTCAACCAGATGCTGTCCAACACTGATAGTCTGAGATACTTTAGTCAAATAAAACATCCAAATAAAGTTAGATCTGATTTGCACACGGCCATGCGGATGGCTGTTCCTTAACCGGTCATAAAATGCAAAAGTGATGTGACATATAAAACAGGTGAGGTTAGGCTTCTCCACATGGCCTCCTCTCTGCCCCCCTCTGACCTCTAGACAGGCCTACAGTGGTTTGACTAATCTCTGCTTATCTCCGCTGAACGCTGACAGAACGAGCACAAGCAGATACGAGGCTCACCTGCGGCTTTCTCTTCTTTTTCCACTGATCAGGAGATTCCTCCCACTGTTTCGAGTGGGAGCGCATGCACACACACGTGCACACACACGTGCACACACACGTGCGCACGCACACATGCGTGCGTGCACACGTGCACTCACACACGTGCGCGCGCACACACACACTCAAAAGAGCAAAACTCCTGTGTTTTCCTAAGCCACGGGAGTGTGTGACACGTTGGTCGTAATCGGCGTTAACCCCGGAAGAGGCCGTTGTCGCGGGTGTTTTACCATGTCTGGCCTCTGAAGCCTGAGAATGCCTTAATGTCCAGATGAACAGGAAGGCAGGGGGGTGTGCGAGTGTGTGTGTGTGTCAGAGTACGGAGGAGGGGGTGGGAGGTAGTCAGTCAGACAGAAAAACATTCCCCTGTCTCCACGCTCATCTCCATAACACAGAGCTGTGCCGGCAGCCCAGGTCCTGCAGCAGGTCTTCCATGAACCCCTGGTGGGCCATCCACACAGCCCTGCTACGTGTCAGAGCTGGGCTGGCAGCCTGGGACCATTTGCTCCTTGATTCATGACTGACAGCAAAACACACGCACGCGCGCACACACACACACACACACACGCACACGCACACGCACGCACGCACACACGCACGCACGCACGCACGCACACACACACACACAGTCAAGGTCTACGGTTGCAGGCTCAAAAGGCACCACGAAAGGAGGCTTCTTCCTTCAGGAACTTCTGCTTAAGTAAAGGGGCAGTGCGCCCGCTATCAATCAGACAGGATTGTTATTCGTGTAAACTCATCTTAGGAGGGTGGTAACCAAGCTACGGGCCCCCGCTGGTTACCAGGTGTTCAGTTACGGGACCAGACAAACTCATCTTTGTCTTTTGTGGTTGGAGATCTTGTCGTTGGAGACGTGCGATAGCGTGTGATTTGGGAAGAGCAAACTCCAAGTCTATTGTTTGTGAGCGAGATTCAAATGAAACCTTTAGAAATGAATAAATCTGACCGCAAGGAGGATACAGTTTCATAAACTGTAGAAGATAATTACAACTTGCAATAGCATTTATGTGTGTGTAAGGCAGTTTGTGTCAGAGAGTTAACATGTCTGTAATTACTGTCAACGTGATTAGCATCCCACAATGATTAACAACTAAAAGCTCTAAACCACAGGACGTGTGTCACATATCAAGTTAAAAGATCCATTAAAACCCAGAGTCTTCCTCTGAGGGATTACATTGAAAATACTAAACACACAAAACACACCCAGTATCTCCCCCCCCCCCCCGCCCTGAGGCAAAGCAAGTCTGGCAGGGACAGTGTGTAGCTCTCTGGTTAAATGTGGAGTCAAGTCTTCAGATGGTGGTCTGGGGAACAGTGGTCTTGCAGCTTTAAACACACACACACACACATACCACACACACACACCAACAAACACACACACACACACACACGCTCACAAACGCGCGCACACGGATATGTGTAAAACCAAGAGCTTCCTCCAGGCTTATAAAGAGGTGTATGCATTACAGCTTACCCTCCTACCTTGGAGAGAAGGACTTTACACTCTCTCCAACCAACCCTTCAGTGGCTGACAGCATGGCCGTGGCTTCCTGCGAAGGCACTGGGCTGAGAGGGACAGGAGGACGGCAGGGTCCTTCTAGACTGCAACTCGGGAGATTCTCTCACTCACAGTGAACACACACGATTAACAAAGAGGGGTGAAATGAAGCACTGTTTCCAGGGGCAACGGTTGTTACATGTCACCCCGGTGAAGGCAGGGCAGAAGGGAGCGATAACGATGTGCTTAACGAGCCTGGCCTGGATCAAACAGCACGAAGGTTCATGAAGGTCCGTACACTCTATAGGGGCCTGGATGTGCATCAGGAAACCTAGCACAAGCCTAAACATGGCAGCTCAGTGATGATGAAGGCCCTGAGGTGGTTACACAGGGTTCCTAATCAGGGCCTAACCTGGGGGCTACGCTAACTTGTGAAAATCACACCCTCGGTTAAATCAACCCAGAGGACTGCATGTTTGGCAGCTTGTGACAGAGGAAAAACAACGGCTACAAGACAAGCAAGGAATGTTGGGATGGGGGTGATAATGAAGCTAACACCTCCAGCTACTTTAAAGCCGTTACGGCCTCGTGTGAAGACAATGTAAGCAAGGAGAGGACGTGATCACGTATATCACGTATATCCAGCCAGACACCATGTTCCTCAAACATATTCACATCTCACTTCCTCACAAGGGCCCTGCTGACACTTACAATCACTCTTTAAGGTTCAAATAACAAACGAAAGTGGCAAATTTAGCCGTGAAAGGGTTTGCGAGCTCCCAAGAGCTTAGCCTCAATAAACAAGTTAAGATGGGGAACGCTGGATAAGGTCAAGCTAAACCTTTCTGGAGGAGTGCAAAGTGAATTTGATGCTTCTGTCAGCTGGCAAGTAGTTTTGTAAATAGACCAGTCTACTGATGAGAGTAACTAGCTAAGAGTGACTCAGAGTGACACAAATTGCAGTGGAATGCTATCTATATATATACCTCTATATACATATATAGACCTTATGTAATTTCAAGGCTCTAATGGTAACAGAAAGAGAAAACTATGACATGAGTCACTATTACTGCAAGCCAAGTGAGATCACCTTGGCAGGCTGGCTTGAAGCTCCGTGTCACAGACAAACAGGAGGTCCACTTGACGTTAATCCATCAAGCTCAGGAAACATGACACAAATCCAGCCGCTTTGTTACACTGGATTTAGGCCGCTGGCTGACAGCCTGTGTGCATGTGTGTGTGTATTACGCAACCATACAGCAGCGCAAGTCCCATAAATGTATCTAAAGCCAAATGTGTAGCATGCACAACCACCAAACCTTATCCTACATGGAGTGTGAGTCAAGCTAGTGTGTGTGTGTGTGTGTGTGTGTGTGTGTGTGTCTGTGCCACACAGAGCTTCACCAGACGCTGTCACCACTGTTCCCATGGTACCCGCTCTTCAGCCTTCAAGATGACCCTTGGGCCATCACCAGGTTTCCTAATGGACAAGTTCATGTTTATACTGTCCCGCTGGCTATCACTTCCTCCGACCACCGGCTCTTACTCGATCTCCCCCCATCCATCTCTCTCTTTCCTCACTGCGTCATTCTCTGCACACAAAGTACACAGAGCCCCTCTCCATCACTTCATCTTCCTCCTCAATTAGCAGCTCTCTCTCTCTCCCTGTGGCAGTGTCGCTCGCTCCATCTTGCCCTCCTCCTCCATCATTCTTTCACTCGTCCCCTTCTCCTTCCCTCCCTCCGTCCATCTTCCATCCCCGTCAGATTCTAATCTCCCAGTCTGAGAGTTGTTTCCTGGGGAGGGCTGGGAGGGAAGGGAGACAGGCAGGGCGACAGGCAGGGCCAGGCCTGACAGATCACTCTGCTTAGCCATCACTGTCTCCTCTCCAGGCTGGTGTTGGAGGGGGAGGGGGTGAGAGACAGAGAGCCAGGTCCCTGGACGGGTTAGGGTGAGGTGGGAGAGACTCGGTTGCCAGGCAGGGTGTTGAGTGGGGCTGGCCCCTGTTCAAAGCTGGTCCTAATGAGATCCCTCTGAGGGGGAGACCAGTTTGCCGTGCAAACCTGAGTCTTCAGCAGACTCAAGAAAAACCACCAGACAGCCCCGACAGTGGTTAGGTAACAAACCAAGTAAATATCTTTCATATGATGACTACTCAAGGATGACTAACCATGTCATAGAAGATGTTTTTGCAGGGAAGGACGGCCTTTGACCATACCATAACAACATTATTACGTTAACCAGTGTTTGTATCTGACCAAGCTGGCTTAGACAAGGCCGTCAGGCCAAGGGGGTAGCTGGTTATTGGAACCAGACAAACAATATGTGAAAATGGATCTCTAACATACACAACTGGCCCATGTGTATACCTATGACTCAGCCGCAAGACATTCCAACAGCCCAGGTGCTGAGGAGGGCCAGAGGGGATGTTACACCACCACACTCCCCCCCCCATACCCCCTCCCTCTCAGGCTACACAAAAGCTGGACAGAGAAGCCCTGGTCGACAGCTGCTGGCTAGGTTAGCGCATCGCTGGGACCCCCTGGGTGGAGGGTCCATCCTGGCCGACCGATGTCTGGCCTCCAGCCGCGACCGGAGACTTCAAACGTCCAGACCCCCCCCCCCCCCCCCCCCCCCCCCTCCTCCTCCCAAAGCCTGTGAAGACCATCCCTGCAGTCACCACACCATGAATCAGGCCCTGTCACACCTCACAGCAGCAGACCCCAACCTGCCAGGGCCACGCCCACACTCCTCCACCCATCCCCCCCGCCACACTCTCTCAACAGGTGTCTTCATCCTTCACCGTCCCTCTCCATCTGTGTGTGACTGAGTGTAAGGATATCTTGTGTCACTTAACCTCTGAACTTAATAATTATACTTTCCAAAAAGGTTTTGAATAGAGGGAATGAGCAAGGTCTCAGGCCAGATGCTAGCATAGCTAACACAAAGATGCCAGCATAGCTAACACAAAGATGCTAGTATAGCTAACACATAAACAGGCTAGCGTAGCTAACACATAAAGATGCTAGCAAAGCTAACACCTAAAGATGCTAGCGTAGCTAACACAATAAGCTGCAAGTTTAGCTAACACAAAGATGCTAGCATAGCTAACACAATAAGATGCAAGCGTAGCTAACAAATAAAGATGCAAGCGTAGCTGACACATAAAGATGCTTGCGTAGCTAAGATGTTAAGATTCCACACTCCTGATGGAGTAGCAGGTCAGACTTGATAAAGGGAAAACTTTCCTTTGCTCTGAAAGAACACAACAGACCCAGCTGACCATCTCACAAAAATACACCCCTTGAGGTAGGAATGACCCAGCTGAAAACAGCACCATGCTGCACGCGCACACTCACTTTCTCCCTCGTGCTCCATCCCCCCTCTTGCTCTCTATCCAAAACAGAGACCACACATAGGAACCCAGTGCCAAAGGCAGACATCAGTGGCTCGCCTGTCATCTTCGATCGTGGGCCGTCCATGTCGCTGCAGCAACACCTCAGCCCAGCCCAGTGGACTCAGCAGGCTGGAGGAGCCTGGAGCCAGAGCGGCCCTCTACAGAGGTTACTGCAGCCCTGCAGAACACACTGAATTCCGCAGCCGGCCTAACAGTCGGACAGAGCGGTTGTCATGGAAACGGGGCTAAATGTCTCCTTGCTGCCTGTAATGTCGTCTATTGCTGCTTCCAAGGGCGAGGGCCACGCTGTCAGAGGTCCCTGAAACACACAGGTTCAGTCCTTCCAGCAGGAACGAGGTCCAGGAGAATGTCCTTCAGGAAGTATTCACACCGACTGGCTCTCTCAGACAGGCTCCTGCAGAACGCAGCCAAACACTGAGGAGATCAGTGACGTTCCTCCTCTCATTTGACGTTGTGTTTTTTTTTGTTTTTTTTGCATCTGAAAGATTCAGCCATCTTTCTGAGTGCTTGGTGAGAAGATGGGGGCAGATGGCTAAATGTTGCGCTTGTAGATATGACTCTGGGGCAGGGCTGGACATGTGCTGGGCAGATGGGACAAGGGAGATGGCATTGGGGGTCAGGGAGGGCTCCTAGCTGTATATCTCACACACACACACACACACGCACGCACGCACACACACCCACACACAGCATAACAAGGCATCAACAGCAAATGGCACGTAAGCATCAGAACAGGACTTGGGTATTTGGGCGTGATTCCACACTGACACATCGAGTGGGTGATTGACAGCAGCTTAACTCTCATCTTGTGTCAGCGTCCATAAGAAGCTGTTGATTTAGTGTGAGCTAACGACTGATTTACAGAACCACCACTAGAATCAGCTAACATCCCTCAAACATGTCCAAACAAACCGCTAAAGCCCCTGGTTCAGGCAGCCTGCAGTCTACTACTTAAAAGCCTTCCATTTCCGCTCTGTGCAGTTCCTAGTGGTGTGAACCATCCCTGTTCACAGGTCTCCCTCCTCCTCACCTCCATCAATCCCTCCATTCTAGCTGACGGAAACATCTATTTGACTGCACACCGGGAAATCCTCAAAATAATGTCTAGTGAGCTTGACAGCAGTCTATGGGCCATGCTGAGATGGTGCTGTGTGTGTGTGTGTGTGTGTGTGTGTGTGTGTGAGAGAGAGAGAGAGCGAAACAGACAAGCTCCAGGAAACAGTTATCTCAGTGCACAGAGATCTCCCATTGCCATCTCATCACATTTACAATGTCTAATTACTCAGATAACACTACTGTATCAATGCCCATGTGAGTGGGTGTGATTGAGTGTGAGTGTGTGTGTGAAACTCTGTGCTAATGCTCACACACACACAAACACACACTGGAAACCACCATGTGTTATTTGCAGGTTTAACAGATGAATACACGTGGTGTCAACTTGTCTTCAGCAAGACTGCAGAGGAGACCACAACACAACTTCTCCCTCGATCCCTGTTCCCTCTACACCCACATCACCACCTTCACCCTCCTCTGTCCTCTCTCCACCCTCACCCCCTGTCCTCTCTCCACCCTCACCCTCCTGTCCTTCTCTCACCCTCACCCTCTCTTCCCTTTACCACCTTTTTTCGTCGCCCCTCGTCTCTCCTAACCACGATTTACCCTGTCCTCTCTCCACCTCACCTCAGCTCTCTTTCCACCTTCACCCACCCGTTCCCTCTCACCCTCACCCCCTTCCTCTCTCCCCACCCTACACCCTTCCTCTGTTCCCCTCTCCACCCTCACCCCTGTCTCTCTCGCACGCCTTCACGCCCCCTGTTCCCTCTCCACCCTCACCGCCCCTTTCCCCTCTCCACCCTCACCCCCTGTCTCTCTCCACCCTCACCCCCTGTCTCTCTCCACCCTCACCGCCTTTACCCTCTCCACCCTCACCCCCCCCCGTTCCCTCTCCACCCACATCCCCACGCCACATCCCCACGCCCACATCTCCACCCACATCCCCACCTTCCCAGCAAACAGCAATGAGCGGGGTGTGCCCAGCTCCTTGTCAGCGGCTCTTCCTTTGTGGGTGATCTGAACGCTGTACCGGGTGACAGTGCCGGGGATGAGAGCGGAGAGAAAGGCCGCCTCCAACAGTCTGTCATGCCCCAGTGCTCTTGGCAACAACAGGCCAGGCCAGAGGCTGCTGGCCGTGAGGCTGCTTGGCCTATTTTGGCAGCTTTCTCATTTAGTGCTAACTATGTTGGGCCGGGCCGGGCCGGGCGGTGACACCAGCAACCCCATCAGAGGCTTTGGCCCAGCCTTTAATAAAGCTTTGAAGGAGCCAGGACAAAGACGGCTCCTATGTGGAAATGATAGGACACAAGCAGAGGGTTTTCTGCTTGGGCGACGCAAGACAAAGAACCACCTCCTGAATACAGGGTGCTGCTCGCCACTTGCAGGACGCGGGGGAGAAGCTAACGAGATTTCAGAGACGGTAATTACTATGAAAGAGTGAGATACAGGGAGGGAGGTGGAGAGAGGAAGAAGTTGGAGAGAGAGAGTAAAGAGAGAAAAAAAAGAGTCTTTTTGGAGGGAGAAGGGAAACTGATTCTTATCAAGAACGAAGAGAGGGACTTGAAATGTTCTGCTGATTAATGATAACTGGAGCCAGGAGCATGTTCATGACAAGCCGGAGACGACAGTTAAATCAAGGAAAAAGTTCAATACAAGAGAGCCAACACGGAGCCAGCAGCATCGTGAGCCTTCAGGACACGTTGGCCGCTTAGCTGCATTGTAAACACAACACAGGCTGGGTCAGGATGATCCTTAATGGCATTGGACAACAAGGCCAGAAAAGTGCGCCTTCGTATTCGTTCTCGTGCGACAGGAACACTTTAGACTATATAATACTTGTCACAGTACACAGTCTAGCAGCAACATGACCAACCTACACTGCCAAGTAGTGCTATAGCATAGCGACACAGTCTAGCAGTAGCACAGCATAGCGACACAGTCTAGCAGTAGCACAGCATAGCGACACAGTCTAGCAGTAGCACAGCATAGCGACACAGTCTAGCAGTACCACAGCATAGTGACACAGTCTAACAGTACCACAGCATAGTGACACAGTCTAACAGTACCATAGCATAGCGACACAGTCTAGCACTACCACAGCATAGCTACCCAGTCATGCATGACCCTAGCATAGCTAAGCAGTCTAACTGTACCACAGCATAGCAACACAGTCTAGCAGTACCATAGCATAGCCACCCAGTCATGCATGACCATAGCATAGCAACACAGTCTAGCAGTACCACAGCATAGCTAAACAGCAGAACTGTCCGGTCCCCTTGTGTAGCTACCTGGTCGTGGCTGGCTAGGAGGGAGCTCCCAATGCCATGGAACGTCATCTGCACAGGCGAGAGGGTCAGGTAGGTCATGAACTCCTTGCCATTCTGCCCATCATTGTACTGCACCTGTGAGAGGCAGAGACAAGCACACCAAAGCACATGGTAATCAGAAGCTTTCCTCCTTCTCATCCCAAGCTGAGGAGAGCTGACGAAGCTGCGACGGAAAGTACAACCTTCCTGAACGCGGCGAGTTAGCGTTGTTTTGGGTGAGAGCTTGGCGAACCGAAAGAAAAAAAATCGAGCATTTCTAATATCGGTCAAATGTTTTTTTTTGTGGCTAAATATTCCCTGCCACGATGGCAGGGGTGGGTGGCTGTTGGCTATGACATCACAGGTGACCCCTCATCTTGAGAGGTTAACTATGCAGGCATTCCTATATGCTGTGCAATCAGAACTGTTATGACATTGTTCCTGAGGGACACTCTGGCCCTGGGATCCAAGGTTTCGGTAATACTGCCTGTCTGCCCTAGTTCTCTGTGTAAGTATTTGTGTGTGTGTGTGTGTGTGAGTGTGTGTGAGTGTGTGTGTGTGTGTGTGGTTGGCCTAGTTCTGCTCAGGACAGCTGCAGGCAACTTCAATGGTACAAATACCCACAACAGCAACTAACAGGGAACAAAGAACATCAGAGGCACGAGAAACTGGGAGAAGGAAAACTAAATTACAATCACAGGGTACCCAGTGATCTAGGAGGTCATGTGAGCGATGCATGTGAGCGATGCATGTAAGTGGGTAATTGTCCGTGAGTGAGCGAGCGAGCGAGAGAGAGCGAGTCATACATCATTAATCTCAGTTTCTAAGAGTCATAAATAGTGCACCGTATCTTCTCCTGGTTTGATGCACATTGTAATGAAGGCTGTTTATCAGTGCCAAAAGCACCTGTCATCCGCTCGATCAAAATGAGAATTCTGGAGGCCTTCTGTTGTGACATGGCAACTAGGTAGGATGAACGTTCTTGGGGTTCATCACATTAAAACGGAAGAAGTTTGACCAACCACAGCTGTTCGCCCAGCTAAACTAACAAAGTAGGCGAGAAGGGCCTTGGTTTTTGAGGTGTCCAAGACCCTGCTGGTCATTCTAACAGAGCCTGTTTGAAACGCAGTTCCTGTGCAGAGATAGGAGAACCTGCAGGAAACACAGGCCATCTTATCAGCAGTCTGGCATTCTGGGCTTTAAGATTCAGTCCCAAGACAGAAGCCACAACTGAGTCAGATTACTGGAGAACTCACCTGTACCTGTCTAACAACACCTTAAGGACTTGGACACAAGCTTTCTACTCGTGAATGCTGAGCGCAATGCACGAACGCTCAAGAAAATGCACGAAGTTCAAGAAAAATGAGCAAAAACATGTTTTAATTTGCCAGTAGGGAACCGTGTGGGCAAACTTTAAAAATCTACTTCAAATATGAACTGTAACAAAACAGAGAGGAAAACATTGGGTCTTAATTCTTTCCTAAGGCAGCTTGTTTATTGTTCTATGTGTCCCATCTATAACTGAGATATTCTGAATATGCCGTGCATATGTGTGTGTGTCTGTGTGTGTGTGTGTGTGTGTGTGCACGTGCGCAGACAGCCAGACGTATATGACCTGTGACTGAAGGCTTCCAGAGCGAGTGCAGTGTGTCCGTGTGTGAGTTATGTTCTTGTGAGGAGGAGGAGAAGGAGGAGAAGGAGGAGTGGGGTGGGGGAGCTGAAACGCAGGCCTGCCAGACACATGGAAACCTGCCCACAGAGACCGACACAAGCACACACAAACAAACCCATCACCGCACGCGCACACACACACACACACACACACACACAAACGCACACAGGGTCTTTTCTCCTCTCTCTCTCTCTTCGCCTCCCTCGTCCATCTTCTGCATGCAGCAGACACCTGTTAAAGGGGAGACGTCTTGGTGGTGATAAAGAGTGGAATGCTATCTGTTATGTGTATGAGCGATAAATAGAGTAACAAGAGCTCAGGAGAAGCCCCTGTGGCAGGTTAATCTGCCCTCCACCCTCCAGGCAGCTGCCACAACCTCCAACCACTTTACCTGCCCAAATAAAGACACGGTTTGCTCCCCCCTCCCCCTCCCCCTCCCCCTCCCCCTCCTGTAGGAATACTGACAAGTGACAAAATACCAGGAAAAAGGAATGATATATTAGGTGTGGCTGCATGGTATGGTCAGGGCTGTGTTATCTCTCCTGTAACGCTCCACGGCTGCAGCGCCACCTCGCAGCGAGCGAAGCTGCTAGCAGGTTGGATGTTGCGCCGCATGTTTGCGTCTCTTTTTGTACATGCTACTGGGCGTGTTGAGTGTGTGTTTAGATGCTGTCGATAACTCCTTCAACTGGGAACTGGGTCACAGTTCTCTAAGTGTGTGTGACTGGATTGTGTGTACGTGTCTCAGAGTGTGTGTGTGTGTGTGACGATCCAGCGTGTGTGTGTGTGTTATTGTTCAGTGTGTTAGCTCATTAAAACAGCATAAAGGGCTGGAGCTGTGATGTATTGTACAATCATGGTGCCTGGTCAGCAGGACACTGGGCTGCTGGTTCATCCATCGCAAGCTGTCAGACCCCCAGCCGAGAACGAGGCCTCTCACATCAACTACAATAGACTTGTACACACACACACACACGCACACACACACGTCATACATACATTTAGCCCCCCCACCCCTCCAAAAAATGCTCTCTTTGCGGTCACTGTTTACAAATGAATGACTGCAGACATTTATTTGCCTATCACGGCCTGTAATTGTTGTCAAACAACATTGACAGATCTTTCCAACAATGTGGACGGCAGCTGTTTAGGTTATCTAGACAATGAAATGACATTGCCAGGTGAAAGCAGAACAGACAGTATCGGCATTCAATATCGTTCCCAAAAGACAACAGTAAACGTCACTGCTATCGTGATTGGCCGGGGACTGCCTCGCCTTCCCCCAAATCATGACATCATTCCACCCACATGATCAACACGTCCCGCTGACATAACTGACACAGATTTATCCTCATTCAGCCATTTGTTTTGACAGTTGAGGTTTGCGTCAGGGAGGTCATGCTAGGACCCTCCCGTGTGCTAGCACTAAGGACAGACAGGGCAGCAGGGTTCCCATCCAATCAGAAGGTGTCTCACACTACAGAACCCCCTAGGTAACAGATGACGCAATACACCCTCTCCTCCCTCCCGGGTTACCACGTCAACCATTCAAGTCAACAACCAACGCTTTTTTTTTTCGCCAAAGGTTTTGAATAACATCTTCCCAGGCGCCCTATGGGAGTCCCAGGCTAGCGAAAAGCTTCCTGTTTCACAGCCGTTCTTCCGTGTGTTTCTGCATTCTGGCCTGGCCCTATGATGTGGGGGGAGTGCCAGGCATTCTAACTAGGCCTAACGAATCAACCCAGGTCTCCCCAGAAGCCACTAATCCACTTCCGCTGGACACAAAGGGAGCATGGGAGTTACGCAAGACCCTGCGACTGATCCGCTGCACTAATGTGGAACGACCTCTGACACCTGCCTCTACGGCTGCCTCCTCTTCCTGTCTGAGATCTGTCTGTCTCCTCCGAGAGACACACACACACACACACACACACCTCTCTTCAGAGACACACACGCCCACACACACACAGAAAATCCCATCCACGCTCATTGTGCACACGAAGGCCAAATCAATACGACACACACGACAGCAGACCAAACCATAAAGCATGGCCTAGATAGAAACCAGGCGGATGAATGAAAGAAGTGGTGGGAGAGACGAGAGAGTGTCTGTTGCCAGGGTGTCTGTTGCCAAGGTGTCTGTTGCCAGGGCTGTGACTGCAGGTTCAAAGGGCAAGCGGGAGGAACATCCACTGGACAGGGTTAACAGAAGCACAACTAGACACACAAGCATGGGTGAGTCCCGAGATGAGGGAAAGAAATTCACATCAACAACATGACATAGACTATAAATAAACCCTGCATCTCACCCAAGGAGACAACATGCTATAGTTAGTATGAAGTAATTAGCAGAGCTGAGAGTCAGCGCTCTGGGGTCAAGTATGTTTTAAGGACATTGTTAAGGAACCCTTCAGAGCTCCTACAGGAAAGGGACTGAGGGGCAACGCAGACAGGAACACTTAGGACTTAGGAGGCATGGAGACAGGAGGGGAGGCAGGGAGACAGGAGGGGAGGCCCGGAGACAGGATAGGTTGGCAGGGAGACAGGAGAGGAGGCAGGGAGACAGGATAGGGAGGGAGACAGGAGGGGAGGCAGGGAGACAGGAGAGGAGGCCCGGAGACAGGATAGGTTGGCAGGGAAACAGGAGAGGAAGCAGAGAGACAGGATAGGGAGGCAGGGTGTCAGGATAGGGAGGCAGGGAGACAGGAGACGAGGCAGGGAGACAGGATAGGGAGGCAGGGAGACAGGAGAGGAGGCAGGGAGACAGTAGAGGAGGCAGGAAGACAGGATAGGGAGGGAGGGAGACAGGAGAGGGAGGGAGACAGGAGAGAGAGGAAAAGAGACAGGATAGGGAGGGAGACAGGAGAGGAGGCAGGGAGATAGACAGCAGTAGCACAGACATCTAAGCAGAACAACAGGGTTTCCGAGGAGAAAACAAGCTTCCAGGAACTCCCTGTTTAGCTACTTCAAGGAAACGGACGGTAAGAATGAAAGCTAATAACAAGAGCATCTCTCAGGCTATTCACAACGCACGCGTACATTCACGTGCTGCTATTTCCTGACTATCAGACTAGGAAAAGCACAGAAATGTCGCAGTTGTGTAACAGGACACAGAAAGGCCTCATATCTGGCTGTGAAAAGTCTATTTTAAACCAGTTCGGGAACCTAGCAACCCATCTTGTTTAACTAGGACTCCGCCCTTTTAAAATGACTTCTAATGACTTCTATTATGTTCTCATTCATCATTAAACTGTATTTGAAGCAGTGATGTGTGTATATGCGTGAGTGTACACGCTTGAGCTCACGGTGCACTTGTACTCCTACAGTTCCAGCCCAGAGACGAGGATGTCCCTGATCTAAAGAGGAACGCGACCGCTTCAGATCTCCTCCGAGAGCTGAGAAGATCCCTGCCTCGTCGAGCAGGGAACACAGACACTGCAGCAGTCCTCCCTGCTTTGCCATCAGATGAGAAGGATAAATACTGTGATTGGGAATCATTACTACAGTATCATCAAGTGCCTATAATCGGCAGATAAAGATTGTGGAACAATCGTTCTCTAAATGCTTACTCCTATTGGCTTGAGGTTCCCGCCGTTTGCCAGTTCTGGAACTAGGACTGGCAGAACAAGAGATGCTGATTTAAGGGTTTACAAATGGGCTTGATTGTGGTGTACTAACATCATCACTTTCTCTCACCACACACGCTCCGTTCAACATACACTCTGCTATCTCACACACACACACAAACACACACACAGACAGACGGCCACCATGGAGCAGGGAGACTGTGCGTCGAGCCAGCCAGCCAGCCGCTGCATCAACTGTCTGATTTATATCATCGACAAAACTTGTTTTCAAAGATGGCTTCTCACACAAACACGCCACGGAGAACAGCTGCAAGCCATCAGGACAGCGCAGGAACCAAAGAAGGAGGGGTTAGCTCTTCCACCATGTCCTCGCTCATCTAAACCCCACATCCAGCAGGGACGGGCAACTAGACCGCCTCTTGGCCAGGGGAAACAGGAACCAATGGAAACTGACATTTCATCGGAGGGCTGTTCACCTCTTTGATGTTCCTTCAGAGCATCAAAAAGATGGATGGATGGAGGAGAGAAAAAGAGCAAGGAAGAGAGCGAGAGGTAGACAGAGACAAGGAGATAGAGAGAGAGAGAGAATGTGAGAGATGGGGAGAGAGGGAGGGAGAGAGAGGGAGAAGAGAGATGGGAAGAGAAGGAGAGGGAGGGAGAAGAGATGGGAAGAGAGGGAGAGATAGAGATATAGAAAGAGAGACGGGAAAAGAGGGAGTGAGAGAAGAGAGATGGGAAGAGAGGGAGAGAGAGAAGAGAGACGGGAAGAGAGGGAGAGAGAAGAGAGATGGGAAGAGAGGGAGAGAGAGGAGAGAGAGAAGAGAGATGGGAAGAGAGAGGAGAGAGAGAAGAGAGATGGGAAGAGAGGGAGAGAGAGGAGAGAGAAGAGAGATGGGAATATAGGGAGAGAGAGAAGAGAGATGGGAAGAGAGAGAGATGGGGGGATCCCAAACAGAGGTGTTGCCGGCACCATTGAAGTGGTTTTCCTCCTCAGTCGGCAGAAGAACTAAGCGGCCGAGCGGCAGCACATCCTGGGAAGAGCCCGCCAACGCAGATGTTCCAAGCGTACGTCAACATTGGTCGCCGGGTCCCCATCATATTTTCACGGACGTGGGATTTCCAACGCGGCGGTGTAAGATGGGAATCAAACAGAGCAGAGCTTGAGCTCTCTTCCCCAGGCCTGCCGGTAGACTGCCTCGCCCTCAGGAAGGCAGACTGCCTCGCCCTCAGGAAGGCAGACTGCCTCGCCCTCAGGACAGTAGATTGCCTTGCCCTCAGGACAGTAGACTGCCTCGATCTCAGGACAGTAGACTGCCTCGCCCTCAGCAAGGCAGACTGCCTCGCCCTCAGGAAGGCAGACTGCCTCGCCCTCAGGAAGGCAGACTGCCTCGCCCTCAGGACAGTAGACTGCCTCGCCTTCAGGACAGTAGACTGCCTCGCCCTCAGCAAGGCAGACTGCCTTGCCCCTTGAACAGGCATCTGCTGCAGGATCAGCAGGTGGCCCGTCAGATTGAATCACTCTGATGCGCTACGTGTTTTCTCCACACACATGACATGAGTGTGTGTCTCTTTGGCTCTGCACACGTCCCTCTCAGAGACCTGACACACACCACACCACCATGACTAAGCGCATACATACATGCACAACCGCATGTGTTGATAAATGCAAAAGAACTATTTGAATTACAGTATTTTCTCCATACAGTTACACAAGAAAACATGTCATGTTTTCCAGCATATTACAAAACCATCTTGTGGGACCGCTTTTACCGTGTTTAACAGCCAGTTATAAAACCTGTAGCGTTACCATTCTCAAGGTGCTACATTTCCTTTAGCGGCCAAATTACCAGGCATCATATAACTGAGTGATGCTCATCGAGCGCAGTATAAACAAACTGAGCTGGAATCATTCAAGTGCTATGAATCCAGGGAAAGAGCTCCTGCCGCTGGTCTGAGTCGTGCTTCGCATGGCTCCTTTCAAAGGGCAGGTGTCAGCCTGGTCTAGCCATCCCTGGTGTGCTTGAAGCTCAGCAGGTGGTATAGGAGCTAACCAGACTGCAGACCATGACAAACCCCCCTCTCCTCCCCCACTCCCTTTTCCCTCCATCGACACCTCCGATTACTCCCTCACTCCATCTCTGCTGCTCTAATTCAAACAGACAAACCGCCTGCCACTGGACTGACGTAACACATGAACTATGCTCTTTGTCCCTCTCTGTATCCATCACTCTCTCTCTGTCGGACTCTCAATCTCTCTCTGTCTCACTCTCGCTCCTTCTCTCTCTGTCTCTCTCTCCTTCTGTCTCACTCCCTCATTCTCTTGCTCCCTCACTGTCTCTCTTCGTCTCTCACTCTCTCCCCCTCTTTGTCTCTCTCCCCCTCTCCCTCTCTCCCTCTCTCTCCACATGTTTCCCTTCTGGTCTGGATGCGTCCTCACATCACCAGTCAGAGTGGGCCTGTGGGAAAGTTCCGTGAGTAAAGGCAGCTGGACCAAAAGGTAAGGTGAAACAGGTGCAAGCTCCTGTTCCTCTCTACACTGGCAGCCTGTCCACTAAGGTACCCAGAAGAAGTCTTCAAAGAACACTCAAATCAACTGCTTTTAATCAACGTTTGGTGGGCTTTTTATCAGCACGACCTCCTGGTTCACACGGGTGTCTCCATCCTCTGGGATATTATAGGCTGGGAGTCACTCAGCAGGTCCTGCAGCAGCACAAGGGACCCAGCTAGGATGGTATTAGACCTGGGACATCAGAGGGATGGGCAGAGGGGACGGGCCGCTGCTGGCTGCCAGGCAGGGGGACAGATGTTCGGCTAGACAGATGTTCGGCTAGACAGATGTTCGGCTAGACAGATGTTCAGGCAGACAGATGTTGGTCTAGAGAGACCTTCAGACAGACATTGGTCTAGACAGACGTTCAGACAGACCTTCAGACAGACAGATGTTGGGCTGGAAAGTGAGACCCACTCGTGTGCCTGCACACACCTGCAGCGGCACGGTTTCAAGTAAGAACCACAGCAACAGCATGAGTGGACGGCTGAGGAGAGACAGGAAGTGGAACATCTCTTAAGGAAAGATTCAGGGAAGGAAGAAATGGATGGAATGAGGAGAGGGAGAAAGAGGACAGGAGGGCGGGCAAGAGAGGAGGGAAAACAAGCCAAGAGGGAGACAGAAGGAGGGCAAACGAAGAGAGGAGAAAGAGAGAGAGAGAGAGAGAGAGAGAGAGAGAGAAAGAGAGAGAAAGAGAGAGAAAGAGAGAGAAAGACAGACAGACAGACAGACAGAGAGAGAGAGAGAGAGAGAGAGGAGGGAAAGTAAAAGAGAGAGACAAAGGCAGGGGAGAGATATTCTCCCAATCATCCATGTGTTCTGAATTACCCCCATGCCTGTGTTTCTGCCCTACTTCCTGCAGTTACCCACCATGCCAGCAACACCGAGCCAAACGGATAGTGCGCACACACACACACACCCACACACACACACAAACACACACACACCACCAAAGGATGCCAACGTGTATGATCCAAACTGGCATGTGTAGTGGTCTGCTGCGCATTAAAAAGCAGCGAGCCGAGCCAATTCCCAATCAAATCAATTGTGAGTAAAACTGCTTTTCCTGTCCAGGTATGCATCATGTGTCCAGTACTCTGCATGAACTAATACAGTCCTGCATGCCCCCCACCCCCCCATGCTCATGACAAACCTGAAGGAAACCACTTACAATGTAGCCTGACTAGAGGGAATGACCCCCACATTCAGACAAATATTAACAATCGTTCGTGTTTTAAAGAGAAACTGAATATCTGTGGTAAAGTTCGGCTCAGTAAAGCTCATGAGATTATAGGCATCTGCAAGAAACTTCCAATCCTCTCATCCAGGTAGTCTGCTCAGCTGTGAGTTCTGGTTACAATCTCTTCATGATACAAACCACACACTCAATAAGAATAAATACATGAAAAAAAACATTTAAAACATTGTCTGCGTGTCTCAGTTACAGTCTGAACTCCCCCTTTGTGTACACATGCACGCACACACACGCACAAGAAAAATGTGTAGGGGTCTTGGGCGTCTACGAGGACAATAAGGGCTTGATTACACAGTGGGCTTGGCCCAGAGATCACATCCACACTAAGCACAACCTGCTGTGTACAGTGTGCACGCATGCATGCGTGTGTGTGTGCGTGCACATGCATGCGTATGTGTGTGTGCAGGCATGCATGTGTGTGTGTGTATGTGAGTGTAGACTGGGCCAGGCTTCAGTGCTCTCTCAGGTTACACACACACAGGAAGGCTCAGAGCAATAACAAAGGCCTTTCAAAGGAGCCCTCAGCAGGTTAAGATCCCCTCAGCAGGTTAAGATAAAATGTTGTTGCTGGAGCTGATGGGAAGCATCTGCAGCTGAACGCCCAGGCACTGCTCTCAGGACTAGGGCCCACAACACTGCAGCCTTCCCCTCCAGCCTCCCTTCCGCTCTCACACACAAACGTTTGTCCCCCCACGTCCGTGCGTGTGGCTCTGTGTGTGTGTGTTTTCACCCGCATGCCTGCACAGTCCATTAGAGTGGGCAGCCCCGGTGTGTCAGAGCCCTCGCTGGTGGATCTGTGTGTGTGTGTGTGTGTGTGTGCTCTCAGCATCTTACAGCAGGGGACAGGAATCAGATATGCTGTGTTACCAAACCCCCACTTCCACCTCCACACTGGGCACTTGTCCTGCAGAAACACTTGAGTGTGTGTCTAGTTGTGGTCTTCATCCCTAACCACTGAGGGGCTGGGGGGGTGGCAGGGGGGGGCTGGGACAGGTGGTCTGCTCCTCTTCTTCATCACCTCAGGGTCAGATTTGTGTGTGAGCATGCATGAGAAGGTTTCTATCTGCCTCACCTGGAGACGCAGTATTAGTGTGTGTGTGTGTGTGTGTGTTTGTGTGTGTGTGTGTGGAGCCTCACCTGGAGATACAGTATGAGGACTGTGTGTGTGGAGCCTCACCTGGAGATACAGTATGAGGACTGTGTGTATGTATAAGTGTGTGTGTGTGTGTGTGTGTATGAGTATGTATATAAGTGTGTGTGTGGAGCCTCACCTGGAAGCCCTGGATGCGGGCCAGGTACTCCAGCTGCTGGGCAGGCTGGACAGAGACACAAGGCATGGTGGGGCTCTTCCCCTGCAGGCCCAGAGCCTCGGCCGTGGGGGACGAGCCGTTCAGCAGCAGTTCCCTAGCGATGGCCGCCGTGGCAACCGTCGCCGTGGGGCCGGCCGCGCTGCTGTAGAAAGGGGTGTGGCTGGGGGCTAGAGGGGAGGAGCAGGGGCCCATATCTTTGGGGGTCAGGTAGTTGATGGGGGCACCGGGGCCCGGACCTCCTCCTTGCTTCCGGCTGGCCTCCATCTCCTGGTAGACGTCTGGAGAGAGGTGGAGAAGGCCTTTCTGGGCTGGGGGAGGAAGGGGGGGGGGAGAGAGCAAAACACAAGGATGAGGAGGAGTGGTGGTCCGGGGGAGATGGAAAAGGAAATGAGAAAAGTTTGAGAGAACGATGGGTCACACAGAGAGGCCCGAGAGTGGGAGATGAACGGAAGGAGAGGTAGAGGGAAGAGAGAAAGACAGAGGACGCACAAATCATGACCTGAATCATTTGCACACCCATTCTACTGACAGCCAGTGTCAGACCAGGCAGAGGTGTATACGTGTCCGTGCGCTTGTGTGCGTGCGCTCGCGTATGTGTGCTTGCGTACGTTGGCTCTTCGCTCCACAAGCATTCCTCTACCAAAGGAAGATGCTGGTTTCATGTGGTCTGGCAGATCTTAACCTTCTGCTGAGTAACCCTCCAGTCTAGCTCTCACACACATCTCACCAAGCTGGGCTTACCCACAAGCACGCACCAGCACAAAACAAGAACACTCTGTCACGTTAACACAACCACATCCACCGTGGTACAGCTAACGCAGGTCCAAAGACATCCAAGGCTGGGTTGTCCTATGTGGGACTGGAGGACCAGCCTGGGGGAGCCACCAGAGAGAGCCCCTTCAGTGTCTACTCAACAGGACACACACAACAAAGCTCCAATGCATGCCTGACCTGAAGATGAGTCCATCATTAACCATGACTCCTCTAACTGCATCTCAGTCCATCACTGAGCTGGCAGATGAGGATAGGTCAAAGCAACACGGCTGACACCTATCCCGCTGCTCCAGAAATCAGTGGTGACGTAGGTGTCTGTTGACGGGAGCGAGATTGCCCTCGTCACAGGAGTAGGCCCCCAGTGTACAATAGTAGATCATGAGAGCGCTTCCAAATAACGACACAATTCGCCATGCCAAGAGTCTCCAAGCTATAGTGGTGGGGACGCGGGCGAGCGGTGGAGCCTGAGAAGGGGGCGAGAGGAAGTATAGTGGGGTGTCTCATCAGAGATCCCCCCCCGCCCCGGGCTCCACCCACCCGCCGCCCCCTCACTCTCTCCCTCAGCCCCTCCCTCCCCCGCCCTCCCCCACCCCCCCGATCCCTGCCCGCTCCCCCCCCCACACCCCCCACCCGCCCCCTCCCCCCCCCCTCCGCTCTCCCTCCCCCCCCCCCCCCATCTCTGTCTCCCCCCTTCTGTCTCTCCTTCCATTCTCACCCCTCCATCTCTCCTCCGCACCTCCTCCACCAATCACCCTTAGGAACCCTCTCCGCCCCGCCCCCCCCCCCCCCCCCCCCCCTCATCTCTAGCCCATACCTCTCGGACCCCCCGCTACGAGTCCCCGCCTCACTCACCCCCGCCCGCGCCCCCTATCCCCTACGTCCGCTCCGCCCCCCCGCCCCTGGTCCCCCCCGCCCGCGGCGCACACCCCTCCCTCCCCCCCGGAGCCATCCAAATCCCCCACCCTCCCCCATCCCCCCCCTCGCTCTCCACTGCACCACAACCCACGCCCCGACCCCCCCCACCCCACCCCCCGTCCCACAAGCATCCTCCCTTAGCCCACCGCCCCCCGCCAGCCAAAGAAGAAAGGAGTCACCAGAAGACGCTATGGTCGGAAAGCGCACCGCTGTTGTGTACTGTTTTGTAGAGCCCCCACAGCTTGCCACTATCCCCTCAGGCCTTTGTGAGAGTATGATCTAGAGCCAGAGCAGCGACGACCTTTCCGTTTGACTCTAACATCGAGTACACAACACACACCACAACACCACATACACACACACACACACATCACACAACCACAACACACACAGCACACACCACACACACACACCACACCACACCATGCAGACACACACACACATTCGCGCAACACACACTACACCACACCACACCACATCACACACACAAAAGCTTTTTGGCGTTTTGCCTGTAAAACACACACGTGGCACGTACACGCCAGTCCAGACCCCGCAGGTGTACCGCGCATGCATGCACAGACACACACACACACACACAAGCCTGTTGAAAACACACACTAACAAAAGCACCTTGAGAGCACCAGTTATATCATGCAACATGTTGCTAACCTACAGCGTAGACGTGAACTGGTTGGGTCATTAACACATGCTGGAAACACAACTCGGTGAGAGGATGCTGACCCTAGCCAGCCAATGAGAACACAGGCCCAGGGGTTCTGAGAAGCCGCATAGTGTGCTACATTAACTCCAGAACTAGGAAACCACTAAATGAAAACAGCAGTGAAGTCCAAATCCCTAAGAATAATCAAACATGGTCCTCTGCCCAGGCCAGCACCGACACAACTGCTGAAGCTTCAAGGTCTTTTCCTTTTTTCCCCCCCGACGGTTGACGACAACTTCAATTTCAATTTACACAAGTAAAACTCACAGGCCTTTAACCAAACATGTGAGTGTCGTAAAAAAAGAAAGGTGCTAGCCAACATGACATCAGCTGTGTATGGTATGAGTGTGTGTATGTGGCAGTGCGAGTAGGAGCCTGCAGAGTGAGTGTGTTTGTGTGTGTGTGTGTGTGTGTGTGTGTGTGTGTGTGTGAACAGTCTCCCGTGGTCCGCAGCAGTCTTCAGGAGTCCCACCCAGAGTATGAGTCCAGTCAGACAGAGTGCAGGAGATGGCCCAGGGCCAAACATGAGTCAGATCTAAAGCAGATAGGCCCAGCGCCCGACACTATAAATCACCTCGCTGGAGCAGGACCTTCACATACTTCACACACACACTCAATCCCCACCCCAACACACACACACACACACTCAACCCCCACCCCGACACACACACACACATATTCAACCCCCACCCTGACACACACACGCACACACACAAACATTCAACCCCCCACTCACACACACACACTCAACCCCCACCCTGACACACACACACACTAAACCCCCACCTTGACACACACGCAGCCCCCTCACCTCGACACACACACACACCACATGCTCATAGACACACACAGTCGCACACTAGTGCAGGCACACGCACGTAACATACTCATAGACGCGTACACAGTCACACACTAGTGAAGGCGCACACACACACACACACTCACGCACAGCAGGAAATGAAATGTGGCAACTCAACAGAAAAACCCTGCTTCACTACCCTTGGGAATAAAGAGGAGAAGAATCCATATCTCTCTCCCTTTTCCTTGCTTTCTTCCCCCTCTCAGTCTAGCTCTCCCTCGCTCCTCCTCTCCTCTCCCTCCAGACGCCTCCCTCGCTCCTCCTATCCCTCCAGACGCCTCCCTCGCACCTCTCTCCTCTCTCCACCCAGACGCCTCCCCTCGCTCCTCTCCTCTCCCTCCAGACGCCTCCCTCGCACCTCCTCTCCTCTCCCTCCAGACGCCTCCCTCGCTCCTCCTCTCCTCTCCCTCCAGACGCCTCCCTCGCTCCTCCTCTCCCTCCAGACGCCTCCCTCGCACCTCCTCTCCTCTCCCTCCAGACGCCTCCCTCGCTCCTCCTCTCCCTCTCCCTCGGCACCTCCTTCTCCTCTCCTCCAGGACGCCTCCTCGCCCTCCTCTACCTCTCCCTCCAGACGCCTCCCTCGCTCCCCTCTCCTCCAGACGCCCTCCATCCGCTCTCCTCCCTGTCCTCTCCCTCCAGACCCCTCCCTCGCACCTCCTCTCCTCGCAGCTACGCCTCCCTCGCACCTCTTTCTTTCCTCTCCCTCCCAACGCCCTCCCTCGCTCCTCCTGTCCTTCTCCTCCAGACGCCTCACCTGGCAACCTCCTCTCCCTCCAGACGCCTCCCTCGCTCCTCCTGTCCTCTCCTCCAGACGCCTCCCTCGCTCCTCCTCGCCTCCAGACGCCTCCTCGCTCCTCCTGGTCCTCATCCCTCCCGACGCCTCCCCTGCACCTCCTCTCCCTCCAGACGCCTCCCTCGCACCTCTTCTCCTCTCCTCCAGACGCCTCCCTCGCTCCTCCTGTCCTCTCCTCCAGACGCCTCCCTCGCTCCTCCTCTCCTCTCCTCCAGAGCCTCCTCCCATCCTCTTCTCCCTCTCCTCCAGAACGCCTTCTCCTCTCTCCTCCTGGTCCTTCTCCTCCAGACGCCTCCCTCGCACCTCCTCTCCTCTCCCATCCAGGACGCCTCCCCCCGCACCTCCTTCTCTCTCCCTTTTCAGACGCCTCCCTCGCACCTCCTCTCCTCTCTCTCCAGACGCCTCCCTCGCTCCTCCTGTCCTCCTCGCTTGCTACCCTCGCTGCCTCTCTCTCAGCTGCAGGCCGGGGTCATGGTTCCTGCATACTTAGAGGATGCTAAAACGTGTGCAGACACTTGGCTGTCATCTTCCATCTACTCCAGCAGCCAGTTAGAACCACTGGGCTGTATGGGAGTTGTTGAAGGAGGGATCGACTGACTGTAAATCCGGTTCAAACCATCACATCGATTCAGCACTAACAGGCAGTTCTACTCGGCACAGTTGATGCACTAACAACCCAGGCCAATACACAGGGAAGAGAGAAAGAAACACAGAGAAAGAAACACAGAGAAAGAAACACAGAGAGAGAGAGAGAGAGAGAGAGGGAGGGAGAGAGAGAGAGAGGGAGGGAGAGAGAGAGGAAGGGAAAAGAGAGTAAGGGCTGGAGAGTTTAGGCAATAAACCTTATTTGGACATTAACAGTTGTGTTGTGTGGTTTGGGAAGTTTAAAGAGCTAATTAGCAGATACTTGGGCCCCATGCTGGGATTGAGATAAACTATGACTGGGTCTGGCTCTGTTCCACACATGCGCGCAGCCAAGATCAGGGATAATTGGCACCATATAAGGAAGACTGTTTCCCAGAGGCCTGTGGAGTCTTGAAGGGGAGTCCTTAGTCGTACAGTCGTCTCTATAGGGTCTCTGAGTACGGACCACAGCTACAACTCTGCTGTCATCCTAAACGGACTGAAAGCCACCACCAGGAAGTCTGTTTGCCTCTGCAGTCCATGATCTCCACTCAGCCCCTGCAGGTCTTCAATTACCAACAACTACATGATCTGCTGCTTCCAAGCTCTCTTTTACTGGGCCTTCTGTTTGGCCATGGAGCCCTCCTGGTCCCGGTCACCCCAACGACCCCCTCGCCCAAACCCCCCCCCCACCCACCCACACACACACACACACCCACACACACTCTCTGCACCGCGGACAAACACACACTGAGCCTGTGTGACCGTGTTTCTGCTCCATGCTAAATCTCCAAAGCTGTGACCCATCTGCCAAGACTCTGAGTTAGATGTCAGCAAGTGACGACCGCACATTCAAATCCAATAAAGGCTTTGGGTGTGTTTGTTTTCTCTTCTGCTCCCAGCCCCTCGTCTGTTCCTAGCAACTCCTCCTTCGGTTGTTTGGATTATCTCTGCACGCCGAGAGAGCTGCCATCACTCAAACAGAAGGAATCGTGTCATTCAATCAGGCCCAGCTATAGACACAAATCAGGCCTCCTTCGCTATAGTAAACCTATCTGTCTATTTATGCGCTGTCATTATGGGCCGTGCAGGAACATATGAGGGAGAGGAGAAGGGGTTTAAATCCTTCGCCTGTCGGCTAGCGAAGCCACGGCGGTGACAGAGCAAGGTGCCTGACAGACAGATTACAGACATGAAGGTAATGGACATGCTAGTGACGTCACGGCTACGCTAACGTCTGTTGTCTTCCGCTGTCTCCTTCGCTTCCAAACATCTTTAGAAAGATTCCAGGCCAGAGTCCTTCCTCTCCAGCCACAACTTGGTGTGTGTGTGACGTGCTTATTAACATTAAGGACTGTGAGAATGAATGAAGGCATCTGCTTGATATCACTGGTCGGTCCATCTCTGGAGACGTTTCTGTCAGACTGCAGAATAAAACACTGGAACGGCCACACCAGGCCTGAAAGAAATCCAAATGTTCCATAATGACATCTGTGTTCTATTCAACCAACCAACGTTCTCTGGATTACTGGTCCTTGCAGGTTCACGTTTGCTCTCTCTAGAAGAGCTCTCTCTAGCACGCACGCACACACGCACGAGTAGTAGACATCCTAACAGCTACGGTGGAGTTTGCAGCCTGACTAACTCTCATCCAGTGCTGCTTCAGTCAAATCTGTCAGCCATCATCTCAGATGAAGACTGTGAGATGAGCCAGCGTGTGTGTGTGTGTGTGCGTGTGCGTGCGTGCGTGTGTGTGTGTGTGCGTGTGTGCGTTAATCCTGAATGAAAAGATACATCCATGCACAGGAAGGCAGTGTGTGTGTGTGTGTGTGTGACGTCCCACAGAGCCTCAGTATGCAGGTCTGTAAGCCTGTCTGAATGAAGCTGGCATTTGCAGGCTTCCCACACGAACGCAGGCAGGATTGAGCTGACAGTCACTCGCCTATTGACCAGTCAGACAGATTAACCGCAGAGCCGTCTTCTTCTCCATCCCACCTGCGGGAGGAGGGATGGAGAGAGAGGGAGGGAGAGAGGGATGGAGAGAGAGGAAGGGAGAGAGAGAGGGGGGAGAGAGGGAGAGAGGGGGGGAACGAAGAGGCTATACTCACTGTTACTTGTAGCTTCAGGGAAAACCGCCTTTTGTCCGTTCCAGCCTTTGTTGTCCATCTGCGGAGCGGTCAGGGGAGGAGGGCAGTTGGTGAGAGAGGCAGAGCATGGAGAGGGAGGGAGAGCATGGAGAGGGAGGGAGAGCATGGAGAGGGAGGGAGAGCATGGAGAGGGAGGGAGAGCATGGAGAGGGAGGGAGAGCATGGAGAGGGAGGGAGAGTGGCCAGCGTTAACAAACAGCTTCTTCACGCATGTCAGACAAGTTCCTTCCTACTGTTCTGACTACAAAAGACCAGAGCGCTTAAAAGACGACAACGCCTCAGATGCAAAGCGTCTTGCCAGAACACGCAAGTGACTGTGGGAGTGGTGGTCAGGGTTTCCTCTGCTCCAACAGTGAATGCCACGCTCTCATGGCGGTGCCTGTGGGCGCACAGGCGGCTGTGCGGGAGATAAGTAAACAACGTCCATCCCCGAGGAGGTGTGACAGCTGAGGAGATGACTCGCTTCAAAAACAAATGCCAACCCCCCCCCCCACAACACACACCACACACAACACCGCAGCACACACACACACACACACACACATAGACATACACACACAAAATCCCATGGTGGGAATGCAGCGAGACCAAGCTCCCATAGATGAAAGAAAGACAAGAGAGAGAGAGACATCTAAAGGAGTATTAGGGAGAGAGTTAAAGGGGGGGAGAGAGAAAGAGAGGGAAAGAGAGAGAAAGAGGAGAGAGAGAAAGGGAGCGAAATAGAGAGAAAGTGAAAGAGAGAGAAAGGGAGAGTGAAAGAGGGAGGGAGGGACAGTTGGCAGCAGCTCCAGACCCCAAAAGAGGCTCCAGTGAGACAGTAAGAGAGGGTTAACTCTGCCTTCCATGGGAGAGTTGGAGAGACTTTCACTGGCTGGAGCCCACAGAGCTGTCTAACAGGACTGATTAAGACATCTCCTTCCCTGTCAACCCAGTCAGGAGCTGGAAGTAGTGACGTGTTTCAGCCTTCTGTTGTCAGGGCCCAGACCCCTGAGGCTGGCCCTCCCCCCGGCCCCTCCCCCCCAGGCCTCCCTCAGGCCCACACAGAGCTGCTTGGACAGCCAGGACTGTCCAGTCGATGTGGTACAGGTCAGTTCTTGTGGCTGTGCATCTCAGAGCTCATGACATAAGCAGCCACTAATTTAGATAATGATCTGTCTGGGGAGAAAGATTCATATTCTACACACGCCATGGTTACATAACAACCTCTCCGAATATTTTAAGATAATTGGACAGGAATATAAGATACATATATACATACATTTCCACATATTAAACTGTGTTACGAGAGAGCTATGACTGTGGTTTAATCTCAGTAGCTAGGAGTAGATCTTCACCAGCACATTTTCATGCAGGAAAATCTCCTTTCTCCTTGCCCCAAAATAACCACGCATGATGCGAGCTGGATGGAATGGGTTCAGGACCGTACAGAACCCGTCTGAAGCGCGTTTGTGAGGGGGCGTGCTGGTTGGTCAGCGTGCTGGTTGGTCAGCTGCGTGCGTGGCTTTACCTCGGTGGGGCTCTGAGGGCAGGCGGAGGCCTTGTAGCCCAGCAGCAGCAGCATGGCCTCGGCCGCGTTCCGCTTCGCCACCTTCTTGTTGGGCCCCGTTCCCGTGGCAACCTCGCCGCTCACCTTCACCTGCACACACAGACAGTGGAATAGAAGGATGAAACATCCCTACGGACGCCACCACAGACTAATACGACGTGTTGCTTCCTAGAATAAATTCAGACAGAAAACTGGATGGAGAGGCTGTTCTGACAACATTGCTCGGGCGCTGTGATCACACTCGATAAACAGCTGAGTCTCCTCTGAGATTGAGCAGGTCTCCGCACACGAAAAAAAAAATCAACAGGTAAAGAAACAGTCGCGCGACAGAAGCAACACATCAGCGCCATCCTCCATGCTGTCACTCAAGGACGGGGGGTGGGGTCTGACGGAGCCACTCGACCCTCCCTCATCGGAGGGACCCTCCCCCCCCCACCTCCCCCCTGAAAGCTGCGACACAGGAGTACCCTGCTTGAAGTAGCTACCTCTGGGCTGCCTCACACAAAGCTGAAGAAGAACAGAATTTCATCTGAGCCCTGGCTGCCGACCGAGAAGAACAATGTGGAAATTTGAGAGGGGAGCGGGGCCCCACAAAAGGAACACACACAAGCAGGGCTTAATGCCTGCTTGAAAGAGGCATGGAGAATGGGTTTGGGACCGAATTACCGCCCCGCGCTCAGAGACGCTCTGTTTCCCTCTTGAAAGAGGCGAGATGGGAATTAGAGAGAGAGAGAGGGAGAGAGAGAGAGAAAGTGAACAGGAGAGAGTGAGCAAGAAGGAATGCAAAAGAGAGGGAGAGGCTGGGCGAGGTAGAAAAACAGGAGAGAGGTAGAGATATGGTGAGCGAGAGCGAGGGTGAGCGAGAGACACCAAGTCAGGGAGAGAAGGAGAGAGAGTCTCTCCCCCTCAGTGAGGATGTCCTGTAGTGCGTGGTGGAGTTATCACGGGCAGCACAAGACGGTCTCCCCAAGGCATCTGGACGGTCAGATGTAGGTGTGCAGGAAGAATCTTCCTTTCTCTCTCCTCCAACCACGACCTCTCCAATCCCATCCCTCCATCCCACCCCTCTCCTCCTATCCCTCCATCCCACCCCTCTCCTCCCAGCAGGTCCATCCCACCCCTCTCCTCCCAGCTGGTCCATCCCACCCCTCTCCTCCCAGTACCTGCATGACGAACTCTCGGCGGCGAGGCATGCCCCTCTCTGACAGCAACATGTACTCTGGCTCCTTCTCCTTCTTGGCCTGCTGGATCTGTGCCAGTCTGCTGACAGGGTTCATGCCCTGCCCGTAGTCTGGGCCCGTCTACAGGGGAAGCAGACACAGCAGCACTGAATCCATCTCTCTACAAACACGGTTCCACTCATGTTCATTTCCAAACAAAGAACCTTGCACCGATAAAGCGATCTGAAGATGGAGAAAGACTTAGACGTGTATTATGTGAATTAGGTCTACAGTGATTTTTCCTGTGTCTGTGTGGCTCTAGCCCTCCTACCTTCAGGATGGTTTTGGGCCGTTTCTTATAGTGCAGCTTGGGCTTCTCCACCACCGGGATGAAGGGCAGCTTCTTCAGGTCCTGGAGGATGGAGAGAGCCGCGCGCTTTTTGGACAGTTTCTTGCTGTTGCCCTCCCCCTCCGCTGAGAACTCCCCCACAGTCACCCGAGTCAGGAAGCTCTTCATGTGAGGGGGCCCACTCTCTTTCAGGACCTGGGGACACGCAAGGTGATAGGTTCTCATCACCCAGAGGAGAACTGGGGGTGTGTGTGGGGGGGGGGGTGGTGGTGGAGGGGTGGGGTGTTTGCAAGCAGCAGCACCAGGTGGTCCGCCACATCTGTTTTCCATGGTCACAGTGCTACCCACCCAAGTGCACGTGTGATTCTCTCTCGCGCTTAGACACACACAGACGCGCACACACACACACAGACGCGCACACACACAGACGCGCACACACACAGACGCGCACACACACACACACACAGACACACACACACACACAGTATTACTAGATGACAGTCTCTAGTGATCATGGCTCTGTTTCCTTTCCTTAGCCTCTGGTCACCTGGGAGACCTAAAACAAACATGCAGATCCGGCATGGGTTATGTCATGCTTCGGCAATCACATCCACTTCCTGCACGCTCAGAGGGCTGCATGTGTGTGTGTGTGTGTGTGTGTGTGTGTGTGCGGGGAGGGGGGGGGCAAGATGCACCCCAGCCTAAAGCAGGAACACAAACTGAATTATTCGGCTGTTTCTTTGCAGTGCCAGAATCACTCACCACGTCAGCCCAGTGACGGCAGCTTGTTTACTTTGTCTGTTCAAACTCATTTGGAGGCAAATTTATATAATCTGTTGCTCTCATTTCTCTAATTGTTTACACCCAATTTCTTGAAGTGATAAGAGGAGCCTTGAGTGTTCCTCTCCCACTTCTCAGCACATCATGACCTAATATTAACTAAGCCCTGAGGAAAACACACTCACATTCGCACACACAGGCGCATGCACGCATACACTCAGATTACATAAAGCGCCGAAATATTAATTGAAGCCACAATAAATCTTCTTGAGACACGTGGCACGCATTTGTCTGAAAAGAATCGTACACAGAACATGTAATTTGACTGGAAGGTGTTGTCTTAGTCCGGAGCCAAAGACAAGATTGGACATAACCACGTTACTGTTGTGATTCCTAGGTGGTTATCTGCATCTATACGGTTGACAACCAACCACCATTTAAGTCCAGTTTGGGTAGACATGGGAGGAGCCACCATCATGTTCATCTGGACAGAATGTGAGTATATCAGGGGCGGGAGGCAGGGGAGGAGTCAGACATTGTAACCTTTTGGGGCTCCGCCCAAAGCTGTGTCCTAGTATCGGTTAGATGTGTCACAGATGGCGTCTTCAAGTGCATTTTTTCCATCTCGATTTTTGGGGGACGTGAATTTCACCACTCGGATTTGAGCAGCTTGGATTTTGTTCTATTTGAATTTCTGACGTTTTATTTTTTGGTAATTTTGGGATCTAAATTTCACTGTTTGAATTTGAGCAACTTGAATTGCTGAACTGAAAAGAATGTTTGGATTCGATTTTTGTCGTATTCTTATTGTAATCCCCTATGGCTTCCATAGCTACTCACAGACGGGTCCGTAGTGGCAGAGAGAGAGAGAGCGGGGCAAGAAGAGGCTGAGCAAATCAATGCTCTCCGCAGCGCTAATATCCAGATGTTTTTTAAAATATGTTAAAAGTTAAAAAAAACAAAGTTTCTACATTTGTGGTGGTCCATTCTTAAGTGTTGCGCTGTCTCAAGTCTACGCATGAGAAACCTTTCAGTGAGAGCTGTCCCAGCACACAGGCTGCATGTCACAAGGTCCTGGTCTGCCTCATGACAGGAGGAGGAAATGCAACATGGCAGTTTCTTGTACAGCCTGACATGTGATTGGGAGAATCCCGTCCGTGTGTGACTAGCTGTATGATCACATCGGCCTCGTCTCTCTCTCTCTCTCTCTCTCTCTCCCTCCACCTCCTCTCTCTCCCCCTTTCCCCCCTCTCCATCTCTCTCCCCCCTTCCCTCTTTTTCCCTCCACCTCTCGCGCTCTTTCTCTATTCCTCTCATCCCCCCTCTCACCCCCCTCTCCCTCCTTCCCTCTTTCTCCCTCTCACACTCTTTCTCTATCCCTCTCCTCCCCCCTCTCCTTCTGTCTCCCCCTCTCACCCCCCTCTCCCTCTCCTCCCCCTCCCTCTCCTCCCCCCTTCCCTCTTTCTCCCTCTCGCGCTCTTTCTCTATCCCTCTCATCCCCCCTCTCTTTCCGCCTCCCATCGATGCCTTCTACCTCGCCATTACGCATCCTTGTCGGTCGCGCAGTCACGAGTCTCATCGGCGAGGTGTCCCGGACCTACTCAGGCTGCCCATCCAACCACATCACGCTCGCCACTGCGTCATTAGGCTCTGGTCCTACGTATTCCCTCCTCTCGCAATACCCGAGCCTATCCCTGACACGATCTCATCCCCCTCTCCCCCTCCCTTCTCACGGTATACCCTCGTGTGTCTCCCTCTCACCCTTTCTCTATCCCTCTCCTCCCCCCTCTCTTCTGGGTCCTCCCCCCTCACCCTCTACTCTCATCCCTCTCCTCCCCTCCCTCTCCTCCCCCCTTCCCTCTTTCTCCCCTCTCTGGCCTCTTTCTCTATCCTCCATCCCCCCTCTTTCCGGGCTCCCTTCTTCCTCTGCTCTCCCCTGCCCCTCTCCCCATACCGAACGGACGATCATGAGGTTGGAGGCCTCCTGCAGGACAGCTGGGCTGCTTCATGCATCTGGGGTCTGCGTGACTTCCTCTTACTCACTCTCTTTTCCCTCAGCTTTGCCAGTCTCTTCTCTTCCTTCCACCCTTTCCCTACCCCCTGCTTTCTTCTTTCTTTCTGTCTGCCACACACACACACGCACTCACGCAGGCACACGGAGGCACACACACACACAGTTCCACACTGTTCCCTCCTTGTATCGTTCATCCTTGGTCTCCTCTTTCCTGCCCCCCTGTCTCTCTCTCTGTGTCTCTCTCTGTCTCTCTCTGTGTCTCTCTGTCACTGTGAAGGAGGCTTGGCTGGAGTCTAGACGGTAACCTTAGCAAAGCACCAAACAATGCAGGAAACACAGGCTGGTGAACATCACAGGACAGACACTCCTGCTCGCCTGGCGACCAGCACTGCTCAGGGGCCTTGGTTGCCGTGGACACTGTAACCAAGCCCTATCTTACAAGGTGGTCGGAGGTGTGCCATAAGGCAGGTGACGGTGGTGTCGTGCCTATGATCTGCCCACACACACACACACCTTCACAGGTGGGCCCGGTTGCCTTGATCCAGGGTGACATCATCTTAAGTGACAGTGTGACTGTGAGGTGACACAGGGTGACACAGGGGGGGGGGGGGGGGTGACAGGGTTCTGAGAGGAGAGCACAGGTCCTGTTACCGTGGAGGTAGAACGAGGAGATCACAGAAGGTCACACAGCCAGCTGAGCCAGGGAACAGCAAGCCTTCACTGTGCTACAATACACCACAGCATATATGTGTGTGTGTGTGTGTGCGTGCGCCATACATCTTGGCGCAGCAGTGAGGCTGCCAGGTTGGTGGATGGCGGCAGACAAGTTGCAGTCAGGCTGGTTTCAGACGATACGGTATCCGTGGCGATGCGATGAGGTTTCAGCGCTGCCTTTCACTGACACGTCTTCTAAACACGCACACACACGCGCACACACACACACGCGCGCACACACACACGCGCGCACACACACACGCGCGCACACACACACGCGCGCACACACACACACGCGCGCACACACACACGCGCGCACACACACGCGCGCACACACACACGCGCGCACACACACGCAGGGCCGCGGCCTGACAGTGCGGATCAGGTTGTCCACAGGAAACGCTGCAGAAAGCAGACGTTTCTCGTTTCCCCTCTAGTCCTCCTCTAGTCCTCCTCTAGTCCTCCTCTAGTCCTCCTCTAGTCCTCCTCTAGTCCTCCTCTAGTCCTCCTCTAGTCCCCCTCTAGTCCCCCTCTAGTCCCCCTCTAGTCCTCCTCTAGTCCTCCTCTAGTCCTCCTCTAGTCCTCCTCTAGTCCTCCTCTAGTCCTCCTCTAGTCCTCCTTTAGTCCTCCTCTAGTCCTCCTCTAGTCCTCCTCTTCTTCAGGCTTCGCAGGGAGACACGGATCCCTGCTCCTCTCGGGGAGGCAGGAGCAGAGGAACGGAGAGCAGGACAATAGCTGGTCTGGGAGGCTGAAGAAAGGCTTCATTGTGAGGGGTTGTGGACGTCCTCAGCCTGACGGGAGCTCTCGCTCTCTGAGTGGCTTCTGGCCCAGACCCTCTTCTCCTGGTGACATCCACACACACACACACACACACACACACACACACACACACCGCACACACGCACACACCACACACTCGAATGCAGACGAATCTGTGATTTATAGACGGATCCGCAGCCTTTGATGTTGACTTGTCTGTTTGATATGACGCAACAGGGATTAGGTCAGCGTGTCTGATCTGTCTGTGTGGTGGAGGGGGGGCGGGGGGGGCGGAGGGGGGTTGGTGACCCTCCTGGTGGTGGAAAATGTACAAACGGGACAAACGGCAGTGTGTCACAGAGAATGTCACACCGTGGCCATGATATCTGAGAAGGCCCTGAGAGTCCCTTTTCATCGTTTCACTCCATGTGGATGCCCATTCCTCTGAGTCACGATCCCTGCGACGTAACAAGACTGGATGATGTTCTTGTTAAGAGCATTACAACTGGGACTTAGCTGGAAGTTAGTTGCATTGCTTGGATGCATGCAAGCGAGTGGCGAGGAGGATTGAGGGAGGCTGGAGCGATGGGAAAGGGGAGAGGAGGAAGACAGAGGGAGGGAATAGAAACTAAGAGACAGCAAGCCAGATCCTGGGCAGCGCACTGCTAAATATCTTCTCACCACAGTATTTTTTGAGAGAAAACAAGAGAGAAAGTTCGATGGACAGAGAGCTGCAGGAGAAAGATAGAGAGAGAAACAGACTGAACTAGAGAGAGAAAGGGAGAGAGGGAAACACAGAATGGGATGAGAGGGAGAGAGACAGCTAGCTGATTTAAACCTCCAGAGTTTAGTCATGCGTGTTTGTGTGCTGTCGAAGGTGCTCAGCATAATCAGAGAATGCAGTTGGGGAACAGTGATCAAACCCGCTGCTCAGTTTGCTGCTTTTAACTAAAAATACGACAGACCAACAGGAGTAGCAGAAATCTATGGTCAAAACTCAAGGTGGAAATGAATTCAATGAATGCAGACAGTCATTAATTGGGATTTCTGAAGAGGTTGTGTCATGTAAGCCAGGAAGTAAAAAGGCGTTTTTTTGGAGAACTAGTCCAGAAGGGAGGAGCAGATAGAGTTCCAGTTATTTGGCCATGTTGTGTAAACTCTTATCAGGAAGCCAAGCTTGAAGCTCTTTCACTCCGTCCATTTATCTGACCTTTGAGGAAAGACTGAGCTTATGATGAAGGGAGGGAGAGGAGAGAGTGTTACCAAGGTAAACAGAACCTTGAGGGAGGGAGGGATGAGGAGGGAGGAAGGGGGAGGGAGAACCAGGGAGCGGGCCAGCCAGGTCAAGTCAGGACACATCCTGAGTGGGTGTACAGTGTTTGGAAAAGTCCCCTAAACTGCTGAGTCGAACACACTGGAACAGATCCGATCTATCAAATCAACAGGACGCATTCAAAGACCCTGTTCAGGTGTATTCAGACAACTTGCTTCATGCAAAAACAGTACAAGAGAATGGATCTATTCAAAAGTTTGACTGTCTAAACGATTCAATGCTGCACTTCATACACATTAGGTCTGTGATACATCTCCAAACTAAAAACTCCAGTTCAGATGTCACAAGACATCCAGCACTACAGACGATCTATATTCGGACTGAAAAAACTGTAAGAATGGAATTTAAACGTTGAAGTGTCCAGTCATTGTGAGAGGAGAGTTTAAGAAGGTGTTTCACCATAGAAACACACGCTTGTCGTCTTTACCTCAAAGTTCACTGACAGGTTCCTCTTCAGGGCGATCTCGTAGACCAGGCTGATCTCTGATTTGCTGGCATCGCTCCCCTCCTCCTCTTCATCTTCCTCCTTCTCCTCCAGGTTCTAGAATAAGGGAGAACCCACCAGAGTGTGTCACAACTCCAGACAGAACACCCCTTTTCGGATTACAGACGCTCAATGAGAACGACCTCTTGAATGGAACACTATGAATCAGCGGAGCGGTTATGACAAACCCTGTCTAGGAGTTGGTACGACAGGAGGGTCTCGATGTTGGCTTGTGTTTATGTGCAACTTCCAGGACTAGTGGGGCACCCGAACAGGAACATGAAAACAGTCTAACAGTGCTACTACTCTGTTCCCACATAACATCCGCCACGTTCGGCACTTTCCCTTCCAAAAAAGACCAAATACCATTTAACCCCCCCCCCCTCCCCTGGCCCCAGCACCACCCCAAAATACACAAAAACACAGTTTCTCTGTCCTCCGAGATGTCAACATACCAGCTTGATATTGCCATTCAGAGACAAGAATCCGGCAGCAATAATGATGCTACTAATAGTCAGCTGCCTATTTTAGGCGGACCTTCCCTTCTGGTCCTCCTCGGGACAATGAGGTCCTCTGTGTGGTCCTCTGTAGGCTTGGTTAGAGCAGGGCCACGTCTGGGAACAGGGCCCAGAGGGATCCACAGCAACCCTGCCCTTCATGTGGGATCCTACCGGCCACATGACTCAAGATGCCAGATCTCCCTTTCACAGCCTGGATCACGTGGCAGGAATCTGCCGCTTCTCTGGGGTAACACCGGTCACGTGTGTGTGTGTGTGTGTGTGTGTGTGTGGGGTGTGTGGGTGTGTATGTGTGCGTGTGGGGTGTGTGTGTGGGTGTGTGTGTGTGGGGTGTGTGTGTATGTGTGCGTGTGTGTGTGGGGTGTGTGTGTATGTGTGCGTGTGTGTGTGGGGTGTGTGTGTGTTCTCAGGGTGCCGCTCAGCCTTTTCCTGTGTGTGCTGTAGCACAGTCTGAGCCACCATAGACGCAGGGCGCCTGAGCTACGAATGTTGTTGCTGTGCCTTTCTTTACTTCTGTCTGTTGTCTACGACTGATATTTGTGACTTTCTATAGGTGTGAGAGTGGTGTCAGGTGGTAGGAACCTGACACAAACACTTCCACAGAATGGGCCTATTTACAGGGGAGTCCTAAGGGGAGTAGCTAATGTACGTGCGGAACAACGCTAGTCTGTTAAACAAAGCAGACGGGATCTACGACCTGCTCATGCAGTGAGGGACCAGGGTGTCGTGTGTGTGCACATGTGATGAACGCATGTGACCTACTCAGAACCCACCCCCTGCCCTGCGAGCGCTCATATCTGATGCCCTGCCAAAAGGACAGGGATGCGTGCATGACAGGAAGTGGGCTAGTTAGACAAGATTTGGAAACAGCCTGCTGCCTCGTTCGATCACTCAGGGCCTGAGCATGTAAACAACCAATCAGAGGAAGAGCTGGCTCTTTCGTTCAGTCCAGTCGGCCAAATAATGATGCTGTACTGCGTCTGTTCTTTAAGGATGGGAGTCGACTCCACCGGGGACAAACGCACACTATCGTTAGAAAGACAGTGTGATGATCTGAGGCCAGGGGGGGAAAAAAAAAACAAGAGTTGACACGCAAGCACGTGACGGGAATACGATCATTTCTGGGGCATGTGCACACGCACACACCAAACACACACACACATACACACACACACACACAGATTCATAGCGTAGACAATGGTGCGTCTCAATTTGTAAAGCAAGACATGAACGCTTCAGCTGACAGAGAGCTCATTTATGGACACGACGCCACAAGACGGAGAGAAGGCCTCGCCAGAGAAGTTTCAGTATCCCCTCTCCATGCCAGCCTCCTGTGATATGGGGAGAATGGGATTTCCGGTGGGGGGTTGATAACAGTTAAAAGCCCGAGGGGGAACTTTGGTACAGGGACATTAGTGGAAGACAAGACGATCAAGTAAGGGAAGAGAAAATAAAACCCACATGTAGGTACAGGTAAAAAAGAAAAAGATAAAAAAAGAATACAATTATAAATAAAGCGAGACATTTGCAAGCTGAATCAACACATTTGCGGAGGTGGTGAGGTGGGATGATTAAAGATGAAAGTGCAGCTGATTTATCTGGGGAAGGACTGTGGAGATGATTGGGTTTTGAATTTGAAATTGCCGTTTCTTCAGGGAAAACAATGTTTGCAGCTCAGCGTGCAGCACAAACCTTGGTCAGTGAGTGTAAACTGTTGATGTAAGAGGTTGAGGGGAGAAAGGGGCACATTTGACCTTGGGCAGTCCCTCTGTTCAACAGGCTGCTCTGATTGGACCAGGAGGTAGAGATGTTTAAGGTGAAAACAGTTGGGGGGTGGGAGCACAGCAGGATGGAGGAGCGCAGATGATTGGTCGGTGATTGGAACACTTTCAATGGGTCCATTCCACAGGGCAATAGTGAGGGCAAATAACTAGGGTTGCTAGAGGAAGTTCTATATGTGCGTGTATGAGAGAGAGACAGACAGAGACAGAGATGGAGAGAGAGAGAGAGAACGAGAGAGAGAGAGGCAGAGACGGAGAGAGAGACAGACAGAGAGAGAGACAGACAGAGAGAGAGACATGACCAGAGAGAGAGACAGACCCATAGAGAGAGACAGACAGCAAGAGAGAGAGAACGAGAAACAGAGAGAGAGAAGAGCGAGACAAGACGAGAGGAAGACAGACAGAGAGAGAGGACAGACAGAGAGAGAGACGACAGCGAGACATTTAGACCAGAGACAGAGAGAGACGACAGAGAGACAGCAGACGAGACAGAGAGAGACAGACAGAGAGACCAGAGACAGACCAGAGACAGAGACAGAGACAAGAGAGAGACAGAGACAGAGAGAGAACAGAGACAGAGGACAGAGAGACAAGAGAGACAGAGAGACAGAGGAGACAGAGAAGAGAGAAGAGAGAGAGAGAGAGAGAGAGAGAGGAGAGAGAGAGAGAGCGAGAGAGAGAAAGAGAGAGGAGTGAGAAAGAG
>BROE01000024.1:10430436-10476145 GCA_036571765.1 Plecoglossus altivelis | reverse complement strand
GAGAGAGAGACAGACAGAGAGAGAGAGAGAGAGAGAGAGAGAGAGAGAGAGAAAGAGAGACAGACAGAGACAGAGACAGAGACAGACACAGACAGAGAGAGACAGAGAGAGACAGAGACAGAGAGAGACAGAGAGACAGAGAGACAGAGAGACAGAGAGACAGAGAGACAGAGAGACAGAGAGACAGAGAGAGACAGAGAGAAAGTGTGTGTGTGTGTGTGCCATTACCCTGCGTTCTATCAAAGCTTTGTTCATGTATGTATGTTCATGCATGCGTCCGCGGGGTTACCTGAGGCGGTCGTTCAGGGATGGGCTCGTTGCGGAGGGCCTGCAGAGCCTTCATGGCAGCGTTGTGTCTGGCAGCCTGGCGTGTCCGGCCCTCGCCGATGAACTCGTGACTGCCCACGGACAGCTGCACGTAGAAGATCTTAGGGACCGGGTAGTGGTACCTGGGGAAGGCAGGCGCAGAGAGACTTTAGAGAGGGTCCGCTCGACCAGACCCTTGTGCAGCGAGGCAGGACGCCGTCCTACACAACAGGATTTATCTCTGGGAAATGAGGCTGGGAGACGAGGTAGGGGGGGGCTTCTGCATTATGTGCCAAGTTATTAATGTTCACACAGGGCACAAATTAAAGGCCAGCCACTTCATCAGGGTCAATTACATCACAATAGTCTGCCGGCCAACCGTTAGAATGATGGTTCCCTATTGGCTCGTAGTGAGGGGACCCAAAACAAAGCAGAAAGGCATATATCCTCCTCTCTTTCTTTTGGCTGGGACTATCCATCCTGCTCTCTTTCTCTGGACACTGGCAGCCCGGGCTGGGCTGTCACTGGCAGGTTCACTGGGCAGATGAAAGGGTCTGTGTGTGAGACCCCCCCCATAGTCCCTCCCCCCCCTCTGCTCCCCAGAGCCAGACGGGCTTATGGGAGAGTGAGACGACTCTGCAAAGCACGCACACGCACACAAGCACACACACACACATGTAGCGCAGAAACTTCAGAGGGGCTTCGCGTGTTTGCCGGAGGCGTTCGCACACAATGACGACACGTCAGTCAATATTGCGCACGTGCGGAATTGGTTCCTCGTGCTGCGTGCCGAGCAGAGCGGCGTCCGTCTCCGCGGAGCCGTTCCCTCCGCTTCCTCAGGGGAACGCTGGCTATCTTCCCTCCCAGCTCAGACAGGATTCCTGTTCGGCCTTGTTTGCCGTGAAGTGCCCTGATATCCGACGCGACAGCAGATTGAGCGCATGTGGGGGGATCTGCAATCCGGGGCAAACGCAGACAGATGCCGATGGCGGAGCGGAGAGGAAGGCGTTAAACCGCTGGGTAATTACAGGCAGGAGGATTCCTACCCAATAAAGTCGCATCGCTATCATGCCGCCATGGCTCCAGACTCGGCAAGGAGAACATGCAATAAATCGCCAAGTCTAGCCAGAGACAGACCAAACACAGCAGAGCCTGCTCTTAATCTAAACACTTTAGACCTCCAGAACAGATCTGGACTGGCTGTTTAGCTGAGTCTCATTTACAAAAGAATCCCTTTGACTGGTAGGAATATTCCAAATGATCCCACTGAATACGCGTGTGGGCATGATCGCTGTCGTTCAAAGGAGTTGCCACAGCGTTCCTGGGATTGGACAGCCAGACAGTATAGGATACATCATTGGAATGCTGAGTTAGCTCAAACTGTTAGCCTTCAGTGGCTAACCAGGTCGAGGAAAAGCATGGGAGGGAATCAGACAGCATGATCTGACAGGCGTCTCCTAACATAACCTGACTGGACTTCCTAGAGTGAACTATTTTGGACTGAAGATCTGGATCTACTCTGTCCCCCTCTTCTCTCCCTCCCTCCCTCCCTCCCTCTCGACATCCCTGCCAGCGTTTGACTCCCCGGACTCCACATGGTTCTCCAGCGGCCAGCGGCCCGCAGCCCCCTGCTCCTCCCCTCTCCTGGTCGCAGGGGCCTTCCCAAGGTGGAGCCAACATGGCCCTCGCACGTCAAGTGTGGCCCCGAGGCCACAGAGGAAATGCCAAGTGCAACATGGCCTTCAGCCAACAGGGCCGAGCAGGGCTGGGAGCAGCTGGAACTAGGGCAGTGCACTGGGTACAGGTGCAGGGGGAGAGGGAGAGAGAGAGAGGGGAGAGAAAAGGGGGGGGCATGGGGAGAGAGAGGAATGGGGGAGAGAGGGAGGAGAGAGATGGTGAGAGAGGGGAGAGAGAGGGGGGTCGGGAGAGAGACATGGGGAGAGAGAGGAATGGGGAGAGAGGGAGGAGAGAGATGGGGAGAGAGACATTGGAGAGAGGGACGGGGAGAGACATGGGGAGAGAGAGACATGGGGAGAGAGAAGGAGAGAGGGAGGGAGGGAGCCTGTGGGAGGCCTCTCTACTGCAACGTGGGAAAGTAGAGACTTGCACACAAGCAAAGAGGCAAAGACATGAAAACACACACACAGTCTCAGGCACACTGTTACAGTAATACTGCAGCTTATACAACCAACACACAGACACAACACAACTAAGGGCAGCATCGGGCCCAATAACAGCACATGTTAGTCAGCACATGTTGAAGACATTGGCCTGTTGTGCATTAGAGACTGGGCCTGGGCCCAGGACACCTAGAGGAAGCCTGTGGGGAGAGAGACTGAGGCAGGGCCCTGTGTACAACACTCAAAAGCTGGCTTCCCACCAAAGGAGCTATACCCCACAACTGGAACTATACCCTGAGAATAGGATCTATATAAAACCTCTGGCATGTTGCCGTGGAAATGCTCAAAATGGCCAGCAGGAGCAGTCTAGGTCCTTGACAAGCAGCATCGAAAAGATCTGGGAACTGACAGCGGAAATGCGGTTTACGAAACCGAAGACCGACTGACATCACAGATGAAATAAGTCAGTCAAACACTCCATCTCCAGAAGGACTCATGCGGTTCACCTCCCTGCAGCTGTCTTTGAAGTAGACCACTGCTACTTTTTCCAAGTGTTATCTTAATTTATTATCATCAATTTTTTGTTTTACAGATCAAAGCATTTATTTTCGATAACTTATGAATGATTGTAAATTGAGCATAACTATTAGCCAACAAACTGCAGTGAGGAAACAATCTGAATAGTGTACAGTAGAACAGTCTGATCCAGACTGACAGGCTGGATGGATGGAAGCTGGAGACACTTGGACTAGCAGGTTTAATGGTTCACAGTCTATTCTGTCATGTGCTCTACCGTGAAAACCAGGTAAAAGAGGAAACAACGCCTTAAGACTCCACCCAGAGACTCCACCCAGAGACTCCACCCAGAGACTCCACACACACACGCACACCACACACACTATACATATATAAACAAAGAAGAACGTATGCACATGACTCCCCAGGATCCATTCTGGCTGCACTCCCTTATAAGGGGACAGAAGCCAGCTGGGAGGAAAGGGTGACAGCTCTCTGGGAAACACTGGACGCACTTGGAATGGCTCTGGACTCACCAGCTGTACTTCCTATCCATTACTAAACCTTGAACTGTTTTCTCCCTCTCCCTCTTTCTCTCTCTCTTTCTCACCATCTCCCTTTCTCTCTCTCTCCTTCCCTGATCCCCTCCCTCTCTCTACCTCTCCCTCTCCAGTACTCCCTTGTTTGTCTTCCTATCCACCTCCTCAAAAATGTAAAGGCTGAGAAGACATGCAGTAGTGACAAAGGAGCCCATGTATCCTGGTAAAACTAACCCCAGCTGGCCTAAATGGCCAGTTGTCAGGTGTGTGTGTGTGTATGTGTGTGTGTGTGTGTGAGGCAGGCCATGACCCCTTCAGGAGTCCTGGAGGATCTAAGATGTATTAAAAATTCTCTCATACAGTCACATCATATTGTATGTAATATACCATACAAAAATAAAAATGTAATCTCCACAAGTTCATATTTCTGGCAGCGCCCAAAAATCCCAGTTTTCCCTCCAACAGAGAGAAAAGCACCGATGGTGAATCTCCGACCCCCCATGGAGACAGGAGGAGTCTTCCTCGTAAGAGCTGCCATCCCTTCCTAACATCAGTACAGCAGGAATGTTTACACTTGACTCTGCGGCGTGAGTCATGTCTAACTACGAAGAAGAACCGCTCTGACTCAGCAGAGCTATCTGCAGGGAAGGTTTTCTTGGCAAGTACAGCTTATCTGTCATTATTACCAGTTACTATCTGGACATTGCTTTTTCCGTAACTTTAATTACATTCCTTAAAATTGGGAGAGAGAGAGGGGGGGAAAAACGTCAATTGAACTGCTTATCGTGGTTACAAACAGATTATTACAACCCCCTCCTTACAAGAGCATATTATACTGATCTCGCGGGTACCATGTTAACTCATTCTCTCTTAGCCATCTTCATGGGGGCTTTCGACATCAGTATCAGGATTTGTGCTTTTCGATGCTCGCGGAACTTCAAATGGCTTCCACCAGGTTCGTGAAATAAGACCGTATCCCAGTTCCTACATGCCCTGTCATTGTTCTTAGCGTACAGTTTAGTTCTAGATGGGAGGCGTAATTCACACACCAAAGTGCATACACACAAGGGACACAAGTAGTATGAAATAGCTATAAGGTGATTTCGCATGACAAAACTCGATCAAACTGCTCAAGGGGGAAGGTTCGAATATTGATGTTGAAGCCATTCCTGGATGTTAGCTCAGATCATCTGCAGTCAAATTAATGGTGATGTAACAAGGGAGTTTGTTGGTTTGCGCTCAAACGTGATGCTCTGTGACCACTGAACCCCCTCAGAAACATCCCAGCAGAGCCTTATCCATCTGGTGCCAACTATAGGACTTGGCAGCAGGCTGGCAGGCTGGCTGGCAGGCAGGAAGGCTGGCCAGGGATCGGGCCTGCTCAGGTCGTACCAGCCTCCTTAATGATATCACTTTATGAGCCAGTGGTTTACTGTTTTCATTAAAAGGGGAGCCACTGCTTTGTTGAAAAACCGCTTTCTTATAACTGCAAATGGCATTTATAGTAGATAATGTCATTGTTTGGGGCTACAGCAGAACAAACACACCCGCTTGGGTTTCACTGGTGAGACACAATCCAATGCTAATAACTGGGCTCCAATCCAGGCACTCTGGTTATGAAACAAAGCCTGAAATGCTAAAGAGAATTAGAATGTACCCCTTTTTCTCCTATCGTGGTACAGTCCACCAATAGCCAGTTACCTTTAGCCAGTACAGATCATAGCCTTTCCCTGAAATGACCCAGTCCAGTCTGGACATAGATGTGCGTCTGTTATCCTTGCTAGTCTGACGCTGATGTACTGTTGAACCCGAATGTTCCGGAATGCCAGAGGGTCTACTCGTCTTCCTCCAGTTTCATAATGATGGTAGTCCCAGTGATTCACTGCAGTAGATTGTATATGTGTTGATGCAGGGATGGGGGAGTAGCTGGACAGTGTTGGGAGAGCTGCATTCAGCTACCACAACAAGGGAACTGTCCTCCGCAGCTGCTGTTTAGAAGCAGGCACACCCTCTGCTTGGGAGACGCTAAAGAAGTTGCTCATCAACTTGGACATCGAATGCAGTCAGTCAGGGAGAAGAGAGGCAGGATGCTTTATCACAGGGGTCTGTGGCTTGGAGCTCAGGTTCCCCGGTTGCCTCACTGAGGTCTGCTTCCGTCTGTCCACAGCTGCTCCGACAGACACGGAGGTGAACGTCTACACGCGTGAACATAAGCACACATGCAAACACACTTGCGCTCACCCACACCCGTGCCCGCGCAGCACGCATGGAGGCGTCTGAACGCAGCAGAGTGTGGCGTGATGGAGGGCCGTTTGAGCGTAAACTGTCCGCTGAGTTTGTTTACGCTGGACTCCAGCTCTGCTCCTCCGTGTCCTCAGCCTCAGGCCCTCTAAACAGCCTCAGCCCCTCTAAACAGCCTCAGCCCCTCTAAACAGCCTCAGCCCCTCTAAACAGCCTCAGCCCCTCTAAACAGCCTCAGCCCCTCTAAACAGCCTCATCCCCCTCTAAATAGCCGTGGCCCCCTCTTAACAGCCTCAGCCCCCTATTAACAGCCTCAGCCCCCTCTAAACAGCCTCAGCCCCCTCTAAACAGCCTCATCCCCCTCTAAACAGCCTCATCCCCCTCTAAACAGCCTCATCCCCCTCTAAACAGCCTCATCCCCCTCTAAACAGCCTCATCCCCCTCTAAACAGCCTCATCCCCCTCTAAACAGCCTCATCCCCCTCTAAACAGCCTCATCCCCCTCTAAACAGCCTCATCCCCCTCTAAACAGCCTCATCCCCCTCTAAACAGCCTCATCCCCCTCTAAACAGCCTCATCCCCCTCTAAACAGCCTCATCCCCCTCTAAACAGCCTCATCCCCCTCTAAACAGCCTCATCCCCCTCTAAACAGCCTCATCCCCCTCTAAACAGCCTCATCCCCCTCTAAACAGCCTCAGCCCCCTCTAAACAGCCTCAAGCGCCTCTACAAAGCCCGCTCTCAGCTCCCCTTTAAACAGCCTCGCCTTCTTTCTAATACAGCTCATCCCCCTTCTAGGTACATCATTCAGCGTCTCCCTCTAAATAGCCTCGGCCCCCTCTTAGCAGCCTCAGCCCCCTCTAAACAGCCTCAGCCCCCTCTAAACAGCCTCAGCCCCCTCTAAACAGCCTCAGCCCCCTCTAGACAGCCTTGCTTCATGAGCTTACACCTATTTGGACGACCCTGGAAGGGGCCTGGCTTCAGGCCCATGCTAATTTATGTGCTCTCTGCCTTAATGCATGGGATCCAGCAGTAGAGTAAATACTGTAAGTGACTCCCCCGTGTAGACGTTTGTCTGCGCGACGATGGTATGAAGATTAAGTTAAAAGGCTCTTCTTATGAAGTCGCTCTAATGAATTGCGAGCTCTGGCAGTCCCCTCTGGCTTTTGGCAGTGGGTGTGGATGGAGATATCATACCGCTGGAATGCTGAGAGGCGGAAGGAGCAGCCGTTTGGGTTGTCCTGCAGGAGAGACTGCAGAGCAGGGCTGTGAGGCTGCGTTAGGCCTGGTGTGCACGTGCGTCTGTGCGCTAGGAGGGGGAGGACGCCTCTCTGAGGAAGGCTGGTCAGAGTAGGGCACAGAACAGACATCTCACACAGATTCACTTAGTGTTGAATTGCATTTGAGAATTCCCTCCGAGTTAGATCAACCAGTGCACCTGTGTGTGTGTGTGTGTGTGATCTCTGTACGGCTGGGCTGAAGCATGTCCGTGTGGCGCTCATGGCTAGTGCCTAGCTGGTTCTCTCAGAGGATTAGGATCAGATACAAAACACACACTTTATCTAGGACACATGCTAAGGCAGACACTTTTAGAGCTTCCCTCAGGGCTGGTTCCACAAACCATTGGTCAAGCATGAAAAAAAAACCCTCTTAATGCAGTTAACCTTCTGCGACACACACACACACACACACACACACACACGATAAGGGTGGAAAAAGATCACGTGGAATACTACAATCATCTCAACTGCTTTGTACTGATCCTACTGATAGGAACCACAATCATCACACTCGAGTGCAACCCCCTTTATATTGACCTGCAGTGCTGCTCAAATTGTCAGATGCTTATAAAAAAATAAAATTAAAATAAATAATCATTTGTTTGTTGAGTCACACAAAATGGTTTAAAAATCAAAATGTGTTGATGCTAGTCAACACTGACAGGATACCAGGGAAAGAAAAAAATGCTGTGTATCATTCGCTAAGAATATTAGCATTAAGAAAATATATCTTCATCACTCCATCGTAATGCCACAACAGACTGAGTCTATCTGGTTTGTCTCTACATCTGCGATCAGTCTAAAACCAACACCAGCCATGTTCTCTCCCAGCAGAAGGTCACCAACATTACATAAACATCCACCACACTGAGGGATGGCAGTAAAATGGGCCTCCCCATTCACAGGATGGAACCAATCACAAGCGCTAATATCTGCTTTCACTCCGCGAGGCCATCTACCACAGCCCTATAATGAAAACACCAGAGCCGTGCTGCTGATGGTTGTCTGGGGTGCTGACGCACGTTTCCAAGCCTCCGTCGCACCAGTTCAGGGTGGGGCTTCTCACCGGAGTACGTGGATCCTCTCCGCGGACGGCCTGGCCCTCCCCTCCCCTCCCGTTTCCAGGAGGGAAAGAGAGGAGCAACCCGGCTGGCTCCCTATCAGAGCATCACAGGAGGAAATGCCATGAGGGGAGAACCACCTCCAGCCTCCCGTGTGGGTCTTGTTATTCCAGCTGACATAATGTTACTGTCATACCCAAATGAACCTGGAGGAGTGGGAGGGCTTGGCTGCGCAGCGCCGGGCTCCGCCAGGGAAAGACCCATCCAAATTTCGCCTCTGACGGAATGCAGGAAGCAGGCTTCTACCCAGTGGGGTTGGGGGGGGCTGGGAGCGCCGCGAGGAGCTCGGGGGAGCGTGGAATTAGTCATCGGAATCAGGTTCTCCAATGATAACACAGGAGTCTGGGTTGACACCCGAGGCGACTGTGCGGTTTCTCTCTCATAGTTGTAGTCTTCAGATGTTGCTCCCCATCTGTGGCCTGTGTTCCCCATCAGCGGCCCCGGCAACAGGATGCTGCTCTGCGCACGCGCTGATGTCATCGAAAACACTTGATTTCATTGATGATCGCAGCTAATCTAACACATCCAAGGATGAGGAATCCTCCCTGACAGAAAGCTAAGAGAGTTGAAGCGCGAATTTAAAAAAAGGAGGCTACTTGGTTGTGAATAAATTAGACCCAGGCCTTTCCCCATAAATAAGATTCATTAGCGCTGTGACAAATGAACCAGTTGGATAATGAACATTATTCTCTGCACAGTCCTTTCTGAATGAATCAATACCGTTGGTGGGTGGTAATTACAGTGGGGATGAATCAGAGTAAGGCTGGCCTCTTAATGGCCGGGTTCTCCATCAACACGACTCCGGATCATATGGATCCATCATATTAGAGGAGGATAAGAGAGGGTGGGAGCCGTCTCCTGGCCGGAACAGCATTAATGTGAGCGTTAATGAATCTGACCCGTCAGTACTTAGCATCGTCCGTCACACCAGGGAGACGTGGGGATTCACTGGCTCTGCCTCTCTTCTCTCCCCAGCCACGTTCACACACAAAACACAAGTGACCTTGGGATGATATAAGCTGCTGTTCTATGCTGCTGGCACGGTGCTCTCCTTTCCCCCTCCCTGCGCTGCGCTGCGCTCCGCTCCACTCCTCCTCCTCTTCCTCCTCTCCCTCCTGCCTCACAAGGCAGCCTGCCTCCCCTACTCTCCTCCTCCTCTCCCTCCTGCCTCACAAGGCAGCCTGCCTCCTCCTCCTCCTCTCCCTCCTGCCTCACAAGGCAGCCTGCCTCCCCTGCTCTCCTACTCCTCTCCCTCCTGCCTCACAAGGCAGCCTGCCTCTCTCTCCCTGCTGCCTCACAGGCAGCTGATCTCCTCGTCTCTCCCGCTCTGCCTCACAAGGTAGCTGCTCTCCTCTCCTCTCCTCCTGCCTCACAAGGCAGCCGCTCTCTCCTTCTTTCCCTCCTGCTCACAAGGCACCTGCCTCACTGCTCTCTCTACTCCTCTCCCTCCTGCCTCACAAGGCAGCCTGCCTCTCATCCTCTCTCCTGTCACAGGCAGCTGCTCTCTCCTCCCTCTCCTCTGCCTCACAAGGAGCTGCTGCCCTGCTGCTCCTACTCCTTCCCCTCCTGCCTCACAGGCAGCTCTCTGCTCTCCATCCTCTCCCTCCTGCCTCACAAGGCAGCCTGCCTCCCCTGCACCAAAATGATGTAACCAAACAGTTGAGACATACTGCTCCACCCCGCTGTCTTCAAACATGCAGAGCCCATCAAACAGTACAGATTACACTGACTGAGTGACCACAGGGAAACACATCTCCTTTGCTCCAGAACTATTTATCTTCCTTCACACAATCACCTTGTGTTTGTTCTTTCACACATCAAAGTATGTGGAGATGTAAGCCAGATGCCTGCCAGCCAGCCAGCCTTTTTTAACTCAATCTGCCAAGAATCATCACTTTGACACAACTGCTGCAGACAGACCAAACCTTTTGTTAGGTTGGATTTCAGAAGAACAGCGTCACGGATGAGTGTCGTAAAAACCTAGAAAAAGACCAAACATGCTGAACCAGATTTATGATTCCCAGCACTGCGAGTCACAAACTCAGTATAAACAAGCATTTTATCTTGGAGATATTCCCAGCTATAACTATAAGTGATAAGTTATAAAACATCAACACTGAGGCATTCGTTACAGCACAGAATAGAAAGTAACGCCCAGCTAAACCAAGGCACCTGTATCAAAATTCATGACAACTTCAATGTTACAAAATGGGTGCTACATCACCTTATAAAAGCAGCCCAATCATTACCTGTGAATGAGACAACACTGCCACCTACAGGTATAAACACAGTACTATATACTGCCTTCAAGAATGGTCATGGCCCAACTAAAAGCAAAAATTGGATTTGTAAAAACATAAACAGAGAACAAAGACCAAATAGAATATGTTGATTTATTATAATTGCAATAAAACTGTTCGTTGACAGAGTCTGTTGATGGATCTCTTCTCCTGCATGTCTGCGCTTGCTTTTATGGATCACGTCTTTAGAAATAATGGGAATAGTGGAGTTGGCGAGTCCTGCCCTTCTTCTCTGGCAGGACAGCTACCAGGAGTGTGGAGAGGAGCCTGCTGACTGGACTAAATAAGGTCAAGCAGCCTCAGCTCCACATTCCTCCTCACAGGGGAGAGGTGATCGTTAATCGAGGGGCTGTGGCGGTTTTATGGAGTTTTACAAACAGTGAGACGGCTCCGCTCAAGCGAGAAAACGTGAGTTGACAGAGACGGAGAGTGGCGAGACCACATAAGGGTGCAGCTTTCATCTGGGGGGGGGGGGGGGGGGGCTGGAGCGAGGCTGGGAGAATGGTCCCTGGCACACATCTGGGGGGGGGGCCTGGGTGAGGCTGGGAGAATGGGTCCCTGCCACACATCTGGGGGGGGGGCGGGGGCTGGAGCGAGGCTGGGAGAATGGGTCCCTGCCACACATCTGGGTCAGGGGATCAAAGACCCAACGCTGCTTCGTCAATGGAAAAAAAAAAAAAACGGGATGTGAATGTAGCGAAAACAAACACGGCACAAGAAACGCAGGACTTTCTGGACTGTTGAAGAAGCAGGCTTATCTGCACGTTGACATGGGAAGACTGCGCGCAGTGACTGCGAGTCGCCAACAACCTTTCCACACTTCCTTGAGATGAGATGCAGCGCTTTCGCAGGAGTTGAACACGTTCTCCAAGGAATCCAATCAGAACAGTGTGCTAGGCACAAACTACTGCTGAGATGGTCTGAGGCCTCACCTTTGGTTGAATATCCCTCTGAAGTTATAGTTGGCTCTGTAGTTGGGCATGGGCTTGGGATCCAGGGGCCTGTAGATGGCTGGCTCCCCTCTCTTCATAGCCAGACCATTCAGCTCCACCGTGGGGGTGATACTGCCTGGGTGACGAAGAGATGGAGGGAAATAAACGAGAGGAGATTAAGAGAGAGGGAGGGTTCGGGAAGGAAGATATGTGCATGAAATATATATGTATACCGTGCTGTGGAAAAGTTTTAGGTAGGTGTGGAAAAACGCGGTGAATGAACGCTCTTAAAACAATTGACATGTTCACTGATGATATTTATCAATGAACTAAATCGACTTAAAAGCCATATTTGGTGTGATCACCCTTTGGCTTCAAAACCACATCCATTCTTCTAGGCACACTTACACAAAGTCAAGGATTGTGTAGGCATATAGTCAGGTGTATGACTGAACACCAACATGAGCAAGCTTGTCAAAATGGCATCTGCAAGAATAACACTGGGTCTCTGAAGTTTCAATCCAACGGCACCTTGAGGAGGTCTGAAAGGCCTGCTCGCTCCCTAAGGTCTCCCTCTCATACTCTCTTTGATGTTGCGTAACCATTCCAAGGGCTTCTCTCTAATCCTGTTACTCTAGCTGGGCCACCCTCAGCACTGGTTACACAGGACAAGGCACAAGCCGCAGGGATATTATCCTACTTGATGTGTATCTAACATCACAATGAAACATGCTGTATGCTCCTTTCCATATTTGGCATTCAGCACATTCCATTCAAGACCTTGCAACCTCTTGTCTTGTGATGTACTCTGAGATGTGAGTTTGGACAGATTGATTGAAGTGGTTAGATGTTGGATACCACATTCTGGGAAGGCTGAAGTGTTAAGATCAGGGTTTACGAAGCCGATTCTAATCGGCAAGTCATCTCTCGTTTGACTGCCGATAGATGACCTGTTGACCTATGGCATGCCTTGGAGAGCGGTGCCCACCTACTGACTGAACATCTGGCAGCTAAACCTGTGAGGTGATTACTCAGTGTGATCGGTGAGCTCTCGTTGGAGATCTCAAGCATGAGCCAATTAGAAGCCAACAAGAGCAGAAGGTAACCTTAAATGGTGCGAGAGAAAAATTCCACTTGCTCCTTACACACAATATTATAAAAATGCATCAAATGAAGGTATTATTGCAGTGAGAAATTCCATCGACAAATACACAACTGTATACAACATTCCCATCTCATCAACACTCGTCTGAAACTCAGTTTACAGGTGTGAGCTACTATCTGTAGGCACTGAGACAGGAAGCGTGGCGTGTTGAAGGCTTCCTGTGTGCTGTAAGGGGCTACCTGGGTTGCTGTTGATATCCACTTTCGGAGAGCGGGGCGCTGGTCTGGGCAGGATGCTCTCATCTAGAGCCCTGGAAGCTGTGGAGTGCTGGGCTTTCTTGATGCTGGTGCCCTCTGCCTCCCAGATCTGCTCCCCAAGAGACAGCTGCACAGTGAAGATCTACAACAGCGCCATCCAGAGGACAGGGGGAAGAAGGGCAAGGAAAACACCAGGCAATCAGATGAAAGCAGGAGCTTACGAAGACGGAGCGCCAAAACAACTTTAGATTGTTGGACAGAAACGATCTCAGTTGAACTCAAATACTGGCTCTATTATATCCATGTAAAACTACATAGCCTGATTATCGCGCTGTAAACAACTGAGCATGAATGCACCTCCTCACACATCCGATCCTCAGGTGTGACATAGTGCCAGTCTTCTGGAGCCTGTATTTCTACCGGTGCAAGTCGAGAGCAGATTAAACAGCCACTTACTTTGGCGTGCGCAGGCCCCCTCTCATTGAGCAGTTTGTACTGTGGTTGGATCCTGTTGAAACGGGCTAACTCATTCACCAGACACATGGGAGTTTTCTCTTTAGGGTTTGCCATGTTCTCCTGGGGTGGGCCTAAAGAAAAGGTCACAAAAGCCACGCATCGTGTTGACTGACAGGATCGCTAACCAATCAGATGGTATGATGCCGATAACAGTCCATCCCCCATGATGTGTGTCAGCCAATGCTGGGTAAGGAGCTGGCTGGTACCTGGTGGGCTGGCAGACACAGGGGCGTCCCCATACCCGGCTGATGGAACCGGACAGCCGGGCGTGGGAGCGGGGCCTGTGCCGTTCACAGAGGGCTGCAGACCCAGGGGTCCTGGGCTGGCCATGGCTGCAGGAGACACGACGGGGGAGAGGCCAGGACCAGCCAGGGGCGCTGAGGTCTGCAATATCACTTGAGCCATGCTCTATACCTGGAATGGAACAAGGAGAGGATGTACAATAGAGGACCCGACAATGGGGGGAAAACACACAGGAAATGACCTGGGGATAAGATGACAACAGACAGAACTTTATTCTCATGAGAGTTCCCAGTTTAAAACAAGCAAGTCTCCTGGTATTATGATTTAGATCCAGTTTCTAGGAACTTGGACAAGGCACAGGACCGCAACATAATCTGTTAATAAATGTAACTGTGCAATTGTAACTTTTACATGACATTTCCAAATCCTTCTTAATTCTAAACCTTTTCCATGAATCCATTGTATTGACAAAACGAGAGGACAGCACCGAAGTAAGCAAGTACGCAGAGGATAATCATGGAAACAGCGTCAGGATGAAAGATGCTCATAGCTAACACTCATCTTTTGGCGGTTAATGCACCTAGACAATGACCCTTTGCTAATGTCCCTGCTGTTAAGCTCTATGGCATTCGGCAGCCCTGAAACAAAGGCTGTTCCATGCAGGGCTTGTGACAGAAACGTCTGCTACAGATGGGAGCCACCTCAATCCTCTGGCTCTGAAAAGGACTTCAACATCTGAACTTGTCTGCATTTCAGCAGAACTGGAGGGGCGTTAGCAAAGACTGAATATGTCATAATGTCCTTTCATCTAAAAGGTGTACATAACAATAATATCGTTATGTACACCTTTAAACTGCCTTTAAACTGAAATTGATCCTGCAGTAGTTCTGCATTAAAGGACGAAGCTAGGCATGGGACAAGCCCCATCATATCTGGTGAATGTTTGCATGCAAATACCTAGTTTGAGCAAATTACAACATTGAGTTAATAAGTAGCTGGCTAGTTTTGTAGGGAGCTGGTATCGTCAAAAAGACTCGACTATTTCTTATTCCTGTCCCGGATGTCTCTTTTACCTAGAAGTTGTATTGAAGCAACCACGTCTATAACCAACGTAGATGCATTAGATGCATATTCCAAGGTCTTATTTGCAGACATATCCCATTACAGAAATCATCTGTCCAGGTGCACAAGAGCTTCCGTTCATTAATACAATACCGACTAGGCACTAGGGTCTTCTAGTTAGCTAGCTCGAGCCTTGTGATGCATAAACTGATCGTTCAGCTGACTGAACAAGCCGAATGTCTTTTATTGATTAAAAATGTAATAAACAAAAGGAAGAGCAGCATGCATGTATCATACAATAATTTACATTTGTGTTGTGAGACTGCGAATCACTGGTCAACAAGCTAGCTAGCAAGCTAGTCGTGCAGCTAAGAAGGGTCTCTGCCAGGCAGGACATTCAGCAGACACAGTACACCATCCAGGCTAGAAGCTAGCTAGCTAGCTACAGTAGCTAGATGGCAGTCCCCTCAAGTGACACGGCCACCGACTGCACCAAAACAACACATGACAGGTCAGAAGGATACAAACGGGGGCTTACGTACACATTGCCGATAACAAATGGCTCACAATTATCGCAATTTTATCTGCATCAACCCGTTAAAGCGGTTATATTGTGGCGAAACCCCGGTTTAAAACTCGGCATGATTGTGCAGGCAGGCATCATGGCTGATCTGACAAACACCCCCCCTAGTTAGCATCCCGTATTGCAAACGCGAGTCCTGACCGCTAATAGAAACCTCCACAATAAACATGTACATGTGTCATCTCACTACACAATCCACATGCTCTCGGACAAAAGATTCACTCATACGTCTCCGTTTTTCTGTACCTTTGTCCAGGGCCAGACCCCAGTTACACCTCCAACATTGGCAAACACTAAAGAGAACTGATGGAAGCAGGAACAAACCAAATTGTAATTCGGGTGAAATTTGCATTTCACGTCCAAAACGTCAAACTATAAAAAGTGTAGTTGGGTCTGACTGAGACTATTTTTTTTCAGCAAGGGACACAATAAAAACCCTATATAAGGGCTGTTAATTGCTTAGTAGAATTATCAACAAAACCCGTGCATGTAAAGAATGGTTCAGTCTCACTTTGCTTCCTGAGAGCTACAACTGTGCATGAAGAATGTTGTCAAGTTAGTAGGCCTTTCCTATGAACTCTTGTAATATACAATTATTCTATAAGTACATCGCATATGATTTGATTACAATATATGGTAATGTATTTATATATGTAATGTTCCTGTACCTATTTCAATGATCACAATGAATACCATTTCTCAACTATAATGTAGTTCACCTCGCATTTTTTCAGTCCACCTGGTGCTCCATAAACAACCATGTACTTCGGCTTCATTGGATGCTGTGTCCATTATTAGTGTCCAGTGTCCTGGAAATCCACTTGCTTTAGTACCATACTGTCATTGCAAATCCATTTCACAAGCGGTTCACATGTTTGGCCGGGAAGCCACCCAATACTACTACTACTACTAATATTGTTACAGGTCGGACTGAGGTTATAAATCAGTTGACACACCCCTGCTGACAATCAACCATAGCACCAACAAATCTGCTTGTACCGTTTTTTTTTAAATAATCTGTTTTAATCGCCACCACCACTAGATGGCACTACAGACCTGTCACTCTAAATCGTTGCAGCGTGAGCTTTAACATTTTTGTCTCCCAGGCCTATATAAACTCTGAGACCACCTAGCATCACATTAAATTCCATGTTTGTATGTATCCGTCATTTGAAATAATACATTGGACAATGAATGGTATGACACGAATAACACATGCAACACGAGTTTGAATTAAAAGTGAATCTCTGCTTTAATTATTGATTATGAAAATGAACAGGCACCTCTTATATGGAGCTTGCACATCCCAGGAAACAAATTCTCAAAATATAAATAATAACACCCCATTAGTGTTTATCACTCACAACAACCTGCAAGCTAAGAGAATTCAAACCACATTGAAAGTTTTTACAAAGCCTAAACCAAAGAAGAAAAAAAAGGGTAAAAGCCATCCAAATCCTCTTTTAGATTGTATTCACTCCAAGGTTTAAAAAAAAAAAAAAAACTCAACTTGCCTACTGTCACTGGATGAAGGCTTTTTGTTCACATACTAATGCCATTGTGACTGAATTTACAAAATCCATTCAGTCCTGCTGTCAGTTCTCAGCATAAAACAGCAGCAGAACCACTACAGTGTAATACACAAAAGGTTTGTTAGATAGACATCTTTATGTTTTTAATATCGTTTTTAGATACCAGTGTGCCGTGGTAATCTCTATACCATCATTCACTCAGATTCATTCAAGACTCAGATAGACCCATGGACATCAAAGCAAAAACTAAACAAAAACAAGACAAAAAAAATAACCCAGAATGGGAAATTCAAGTATTTTTCTGAATGAATGGCGACAGGAAACCTATCTATAGGAATGGAGTGATTACTACCAGAAACACCACACATCTATATGCAACGCTTGCTGTTGATCCATCCAATCAAACTGATTATTGAAGTGGGATATTTACTCTGTTTGTTGCCTGGTTTGGTGCTAATAATACAACAGGTTTAAATTTGCATGCACCCCTACAGTTAAGACTACGAAACCTTCGACCAACAGTAGTTGTGTTTTTGATTAACTGACTGTACAAATTCTCAAATGAAAAACCGCAGAGAAACTTTGAATGAAAAAAAGCCCTCTAGTCCTCCCGCTATAATGTAAAGAATATGTACCCACTGCTAACGTCGGTCATAACATTTCAAAATGTAAAGTCTTATTTACAATAGTTTCAGACATGTTATAATTTCACAAAGTAACAGTCTCTTTTGGTGAAAATATAGGTAAATGCAAAATATCTGATAGGAATCTTTTTTTTAAGAGGTGATCTCTTATTGAAAAAAGTACCTGAGTCAATACTCTGACCAGGGGAATCACTCTAGCCTTGCCTTGAATATTTAATTACAGACACCTTTCACCATTCACCACTGTGCTGGAGATCAAAATAGAGATTTTTAAATTAAATAACACATAAATACATGAGCTATCCCATCAAACGTATCCTCGTTTCCAAATATTAGCTACTTGAAAAAGGTACAATATTTAAAATTATAGACATTTTGAAGATTAAAGCAATCCCCCCCCCTTTCAAAAAAAAAAAAAAGGTTTGATACAAATAAAAATGGATCACGCAACTAAGTTTTCTTACAGACATTCGTTACATGGAAGTGATGCCTGTTCCACATCTCTGGGCTTGGACATGACTCGAGATCAGGCCACTAATGAGAGGTACGTGAAGCTGAGAAGCTAATTGATAGGGTTGCCGTTGCTTGTATCCTTTAACCTTATCAGTACCAACTTTCTGTCAACCTGCTGCAGTTCAGCCTGTCCTTGGAAGATGAGAGGTCAAATCATATAATTTCTGAATCAAAGGTTATGGACGTGAAAGCCATGTCAAAACCCTGTCACCTGAAAATAAAAAATGACGGGTAGATTACAGTACAACAGCCTGTTTGGAATAACATTAAGTTGTGCCTCTAGATTTCTCATTCACAGTGAATGTAATTTCAGACAATACAAAGGAGCATTTAACTGGTGAAGATGCTCAGAATCCTTCCAGACAGATGATTAGATTTGGATTTCTCTTTGCAGGCCCAAGCATGCATCCATCATTGTTATTATTGCACAATACACAAGGACCTTAAAATGTACCCATAAAAACCACAAAAAAAATGAAAATAGACAAGTTAATCTTGAAACAAGAAATATAATAATCTCACTACAAAACCATCTTGCTTGCTGCATAACTACCTGTTGTCAAAACAATCCATGTTGGGTGCATATAACGTTCCTTTATTTTCTTATATTGTATATTACAACCGGCTAAAACATGCATCCAACTGCCCACTGGGAAATGCAGTCATGAGTCTCCAGCGCATGGTGTCCATTTTTCCAGTCTAAGGTCAGAGTTCAAAGACTGAATGATTAAAAAGTGCTTCATGTAGGTCAGTAGGACTTCTGTCTCCTAGGGCTGTTACAAAGTTTATACATTAGCAGGTATCATCTGTGGAAGGAGTCACAGGAGGAGAAGAATTCAGAAGACAGAGCATAACCAGTGCTATTGCTTACAAGAACCTGATGGTGGTGTAACAAGTCAGTCCTCAAATTCAACAAAAGACAGTAAATTGAAATAATACACACCATGATACCACCACTTTGTCTTCTTTGGATTTTTGTTGCACGTTCTTACGTAAAACGAGTTGTCAGGGGGCCGTCTCTGTTGAAAGAGAGAGCGAGGTGTTCTCATGTCAAAGTAACTGCAGTACATTTTAGATCACATTCTGAATCATCCCTAAATGTTGTCTGTGATCCTATTTGAACAGCAGGGGGATCTAGTGAGCTGACATCAAATAGAGACAGAGAGAAAGAGAGACACGGAGAGAGAGACACGGAGAGAGAGACACAGCAAGAGACACAGCGAGAGACAGCGAGAGAGAGAGAGAGAGAGAGAGAGAGAGAGAGACAGCGAGAGAGAGAGAGAGAGAGAGAGACACAGAGAGACACAGAGAGACACAGAGAGACACAGAGAGACACAGAGAGACACAGAGAGAGAGACAGACCAGTTGATAGATCGGATATGTCTCGTTTAAAATTGGTTGAAACAGACAGGACTATCAGAGAGCCTTCATGTGTTTAGTTTGCTAACCAGATTGTGTAACATAAAACCAAATAACTAGTAATGAAAAACCGACAACTGCCATATATACTACAACATATGTCAAAAACCACTTTAGTCCCTAGTATTTGTGTAAATTGTCATCTACACTAATGTACAGCTTTAGATGATGTCTGTCTGGTGTTCCCAGTCAATCCCAAAGCTCTGTTTGTCAACCAGCAGTGCAACAGAGGTGCTGAAAGCCTCCATTCCAGGGTCCATTTCCCTCCACTCACCTTCTCTTTGCAGCTGGACAGCATGCTGATAATGCTAAGACAGACTGACTGCACTGAGAGCGCTGGCGACCAGTCTTCTGTTAGAATGGATAGGCAGATGTGACCGTTGCTATACACATGAGGATGGACAGGTACATTCTCTCCCGTGAACATTACCTGAAATTATAAAAGGATAAACCGAAACAAAAACACAGTCAATTCAATGTTTTGTACTAAATGTTACCGGCCACTCAATGACCTCCCTTTTGAGCTCTGTTGACCTTGATCCTTGCATCCTTTAGCGGGCTTAAGAATTGACCCCAATTTGGTGCATGTAACCTTTTCTGGAGTTTACATGGAGGTTGGGGGGGGGGGCAGAGACCTGAATTGGGAGAGTAGTCATCTGGAATGAGTTCAGATTTTCGCATTAATAGCAGAATATAATGAGACTTGCTGTATAAGCCTGGGCTTAGCTCTCTACAGCGACATGAGGCCGCAGGATTAGAAGAGGGGGGGGGGCATGTTGGGTGGGGCAGGCGCAGATAAGAGTAGAGTAGGGGAGTATAGACAGGATGGGGTATAGCAGATGTAAAAAAACTTTAAAAAAAGGGATGGGGGGAGTTCAAATATGACAAGGGTAAAGAGGGCAGAGGAATGGATAGGACTAGTTAAAGAGTTAAGAGAATTTAAAAGAATGTAAATGGATGAAAGTGGCTGGTTGGGGTGATATTCAGTACAGCTTTTAGAAGGGAAAAGCAAGACAAAGAGGGGGAGAAGCCAAGTAATGGAAAGGGCCTACCATGAAAGAGATGGGGGAGGTCCTTAGAAGGGGGTGAGTAAGAGAGGGTGAGAGAGAGGATGGAGAGGCAGCTCCATGTTATCCAGAGAGAGAAGAGAGGCTGAGAGTAATGCAACACACCTCTACAGAACAGATAACAACAGCAAGCAAATCTAGTTCTCGTTTTAACCTGAAGAAGAGGCCAAAGGTCACCGCTACATGGCTAATATGCTCCTGGCAGGATATGCTTTCACTTCCTGAAAAGGACTCTAGTGCCCAAGAGAGGCACTGAGGCAAAGTGGTCCATGTGGGAGGTCGTCTTCATCTAAACTCTTCCAGAAATAGCACAGGGTCGATCCATCCTCCCAGACCAACACACAAACCCCCACTATATGACAGAAGAGGAAGGGTTTAAGTAGCCTATCAAATCTCATTTTCTCAGCACCAACCAACCTCTATTTATAGGTGGCCAGCCTGCTGATATATCAAATAAGATTGGAGAGTTAAGCTAATCCCCTCAAACATGGCCCAGCCTGGAGGTTCTCTATTAGTGTTCCCATCCTGCAGGACTGGCATCTCTGAGCTGGTCTACCGTGATCCTGTCCCAGCCACAGGTCCCACTGTACCCTGGTGTCGGGTTGGCAACCGGGCACATGCCACTGCCGCCCACCCAGCATCAGATGTCAGAAGGTCCAAACTCATTGGGAGTTTGTTTTGTTTTTTTAATAAGATTGTACGCAGTATCAAGCACCTGCTCACGGTAAAGTAACACTGAGCTTTGACAGCAAAGGTGCAACAGCCAACAAAGACAGTGACGTAACCATGTAAACAACAGCCTATAGGCAGTTCTCAGGATACGTAGGGAACACCCACACACGTGTGCATTATGTCTTTCCAGACATAATGAGTCGGTCTGTCTATAAGAAGAGGAAAGCACAAGCCACTCCCCCTTGTATGACAGCTAGCTCTTCAGCCAGTTAGATAAAGGAACGGTAACTAAGCAACATGCACAAGGCTACATCCCATGACTGAGTACTGGGGCCGTGCACACGACACTGCTCGACTTACCTGAGGTGAATCAAAAGGATATCGACTACTGAATTTGAAAAGCAGCTGAAATTTCTCTCCTTCGTAGAGCGTGCCCGAGGCTCCTTCCATATCAACAATCCACCTGAAACAGAATAGATGTCAGTGTGGATCGCATCATCTAATCATTCATGACGATGTTTGACTTCCACAATAGATAAAATGAGGTATGTTCATGCGTGTATGCACAAAACACACCCATGCCCCACACCCATGCATGCGTGTATGTCTGGTATATGAAGTGTGTAGTGAGGTGTGTTCGTGAAGTGTGTAGTGAGGTGTGTTCATGAAGTCTGTATACACCAGATTTATGATTTATCTATCTGGCTGCTACTCTCAAACCCCAGTCTGGGCCATGGGTCGTGAACAGCCCCGCAAAGATGGGTCAAATACGTGACCCAGTGAGTCCCTGTGATAAAGCGTAATGTTCCCCTGACACAGTCCAGAAAGGTCACCTAATCAGGAGGGGAGAGATGTTCTACAAGACCTCTGGTGTAGCTCAGGTTCAGGGCATTCAAAACTGCTCGCCCATTCCCAGGAAACGTCTCACATTTTGATTATGCCACACATTAGGCTAGATCTGCTTTCAAAGGGATTCTATTACATAATGCTTAGTTTGGGGCTATTTCTGGAAATGAGGTAGGCCTGCTTACTTCTACAAGACCTCAAGTTGGTAATATTGAGGAAAGCGTTCAAATTCCACCACTGACACAACAACGACGCTCCCATTACACCAATCTTGGCAGTTATGCACATCAACGTATTGTGGTGCCGCAGTCTGGGCCTGATCTAGCAGCTATCATCCGCTCAGCATGAGGAATGCACCCTGCTGTAAAACACAGGATCAAAGCTCCAGGACACATAGAAGCCTGCTAACTAAAACAAAAGACCGCTGGATGACGTCCACGTGTGGCCACTCTGGAGCTTTAGCCTACACTTTGTCATAAAGGTTTCTCATAAAACAAGTCATAGCTTACGCATCTGAACTACTATCATCATTTATCATTCACTTTTGAAGGAAGTTGACAACCTGAGCAAAATGACAAGAGCAAAAACACAACGAATGCTATGCATGACAACACAAATAGTAAAAAAAAAAAAAAAACTGTTATCAACCATAAGTGTCTGGCATGTCAAATATTTCTACACTATAGATGCAGTGACAGACACACCCACACAACCCTGAAATCTGAATGCACCAAAAATACAAGGCAGCTAAACAAGTCATTCCAGAGACACATACTGGATTGTACTGTATAGTATCTCTATGGGCACAGAGGGTACTTTTAGAAACCTATCAGAACAGAGTATCTTACCAAGTAGCTGTCAAACTGTGTTTATCTATCAACCATCTTAAGTTTCAAACATTTCCTATTGGCTTACAGGCATTCCATTGTTTAAACTACCTCAATGTAACCATTCAAAAACAACCTAAATACAAAATGGTAAGACTGGTCAAAGCAATATAACATAGGCCTAATCCCTACTGCATTGGAGTTATGACTGCAAAATAATGACCACCAATTCCAGTCAAAACTTGTAATGTAAAAGCTGGTCTTTCTTTTCACTTATCGCTTGTCAGATTGACTCACATAGCAACCGTCTCTATGGGGGTGGGACGCAAGAAAGGTCGCAGTCTCTGTCTTTGCCACACTACCCTCACACTTGCACGCCAATAACTAAATATTTCATGAGGATGAATAGTGACACTACATTACAGACCTGGAGACTGAAGATGCCAGTCGGATTCATAACCCTATTCTACCCGATTGGAGAACAGCAATCATGATTAGAGGCTATGTTTAGTCTAAGTGTTTGTAAACCATTAACAACGAATACAACACGGCTAGATGAAGTTCTCACTATTGTGTATGGTTTTCAACATGCTAGTTACACGATCATCCTTGAACATGTTACTAATCCTAAAGTCTTTTAATCGGACGCTTCAACTGCACGTCAGTAAATGTTATAACGTGAATAAATTGACAAGCCAACATGAAAACAAGAAGCAATCGGTGATTCAAGTACTTACTGTGTAATTGTGTTTTGCACACTTTTTTCGTTTAGCGTCATTCCAGGGGGTGGATCATTCTGCAGAGCTAATAGTTCCTTTTGTAGCCTTTTCTGTAACGGATAGCACCTATTAGTCACCCCTACATTGGTGACACAAGCATCGTAAACAGCTAACTTTCGCTAACGACACTAGTTTCCCCAGGCAATGATGGACTCGCACCTGGAATACAATCATATTATACAGCTGCTGCCACACCGCTAGAGCTAGGCTACATGAAAACTATTATTGAATCCCAATCCCACTCGGACATAGCTAGCCTAGAGTAGAGCTAACGGAATTAATTTACTATGACCAAACTAAGTTTAACACACTAGTAGATAGCTAGTGTTGTATCTAGTAATAACATCGGGAATAAATCAATGAAAATTGGTTTGATGATTAGCTAGCTAGAGTGAGTAGCGCTTGTAGCTTGGTGGTTTTGTAGCCTGCAATTATCCTCAACGACACGACCCCAGCCCAGGCAAGCTAACGAGCATAGCACATATAAGTTAGCTTACGATGCCTACATAGGCTAAGCAAGCTAGAAGCAACATACGTTTTTACAACAGCCATAACTTTATTTACAGGTTGAAGATATGTGTCAGCTATTACAATGTCTCAACATATCACAGGAAATATTAATAAGCCTGACAGTCGGTGTGTAATAAACATGACAAATAAACGTTATCTTCAGCTAGCTAGGTCGCGACGAGAGTAGGCATCCAGCTACTAGCTAGCTAGTTTAGCCCTCTGCATGTTCTGGTGGTGTCGATGTGTCAGGGTTAAAATTGCAGTTTTTTCACACTTTAGTATTTTTTTTACACAAAGTAATACTACTGCGTGGAATATGAGTTCGCTATAAACCATTGACTGATGTGGACATCCAACATACAGATGTGATAAACGAATAAAAAACGATCGCTGTCAGAAACATTCTTACCTGCATCGACGCCATGATGGAAACCCCCTGCATCAGAGCAGAGCAACGCAGAACTACACGTATGGGTCACATGGGATGTGTTGACAGAACAAAACAAAACACATTAGAAGGTGCGTTGATTGCGGCAAGTCTGTTAAGAAAGTGACTGTCCGACCCAGTACGCTGGGGAAATACTGTTCGTAAATGTAAATTGTGTCAAATGTACTGTATTTATACCATCATAATTCGATTCCTGGGAAAGGCTGTTGTGTTTGTCTGTAGGAGAAAATCGACGTCATAACCTATACGCCTAAAAGAACACACTGTAAAAAATACCTTTAATAAACGATATTTGACCTGTCCTCCATCAGGGCCTTGCATTGGAAAACTGGTACTCATGAAATTACCTTTTAAGGTCATAGACATGGCCTCTGCCAGGGACGGCTGGCTGCATGCCTGTGAATTGATGCAAGAGTCATAGCTTATAGAGTTCTGAACAGTGAGAATAGCAATCATATAACAATCATTGAAGTCAAAGTCTACTGACGTCTTCAACATTTTTAAATCTAACAATGGCCACATTGGCCACAAAGTCTTAGCTTGTAATTGGTTCAATACTTTCATATGCGTCATTTGTCAGATGCATTTCTGAGAAATCCCTGGGGCTTGAGTTGTGTGCTTTCTTCACCAAATGTTGCCGTCTGATGGGATCAGTATCCAGTGTATCTAATTGACTGAATAGAACGCTGGCTGAAAGACATCCTTGTAGACACACATCATGAAAAGATCGATGCAAACCGATAGTTTACTTGACTCCAGTCAAACTCTTGATACAACCCTCTGATAGCGTTGGTAGAAAAAAGCATTTTCAAGCTCTGAACTGTAAAAATGTTAAAGTTCCACCTATGTTTGTCATTCTCACTCAAGATTTGTAAAGGTCATCATTCCAGATCTTTTCAATAAATCATGTAGTCCACATTTATCACTAACTCACTCACCAAAAAGACTTTATTGTGGACAAGTGAGGAACGCCAAAGCTAAGGAACAGCCACATTTGTCACATTGCCGAACAACTGGTGATGTCACCCATCCATTATATTAAAATGTAAGTCTTCACTACCAATAAAATGAGGACAAAGATCAAAAGCAATGTTTACAAAGCATAGTGACATACTTAATCATTCAAATGTTTTTCTTTATCTGAAGCACATGGCAAACAAGTTAAATACGGTAGTCAAAAAACAAAAAAAAACAACAAAAAAGGAATCTAAAAATGTTTAGACTGCTGCATTTTTGGTGGGTTTAACAATCCAAGAAGTTGGCAGCCATAAGCAGTTCCAGCGCAATCTCAGGGGCGATGGGGAATTCCGGGATCTCTGTGGAGCTGTTGGTGTAACGGACCTTGTAGGTGAAGTACATGCACACCTTGGAGAGAACATGAGAGGGGATCTCCCTGAAGTTTACTTCATTGGTTTCGTTTTCTGCAAACTGCCCTGTAAACACAGAGATTAGCTGTAACACATGTTGATTTCAAAAGGAGTTGTGCGACACTGGCTATTTTGTGTTTTTATTGCTACTTGTGTTCAATTTGGAACTGTCAGATATGATTGTGGTCTTCAACTAGCAAAATGTGCCAATAAAATGACTCCATTTGAAAAAGCTATATGCATAACTTTGGACGTCAGACCATTCCTTGACTGATCACCAAAAAGGCTCAAACTATGTACTTCTGATCCTTGATTTTCTGATTTCTTCTTATTTGTGTGTCATTTTGAATGAAAACTTTGGCTAACTGAATAAAATGTTGATGTCTATGCCGGGTATAAACTTGGTTGTTATTCGTCATCCCTGAAGAATCACACACCTGGTCCGCTCAACATGGCTTTGATTGTGCCAGAGGTCAAGGCATGTTCTCTCTTCACAATAAATTCATGGCCATCAGAAGAGATCAACTTCACGTACATGGCATCTGGCCCTTCACAGCCACCATAGGTCTTCTCTTCGCCATCTGTGAGGAGCAGGACAGACCGGTCTGAGATATTAGTTGAAATGATTCAAGAATTGCATAGCAAACTCATTAAAAAGTACAGTTCTCGTTAGAAGACTTGATCTTAAAGATATATGAAAAGGTTTGACAATCCCTTAGAATGGACCAAAAATAACGAAACGACGGCCACAAACAATCACATTGTTAAAACATTACTGCACATTACTTAGCGAATGAAAGGTAGTGATTTGGTTCATTGTCACTCACCCATCTTGCCTTGAAAACTTCAGTACGTATGTCTAAAAAAACAAAACAATAAACCACTTCCATTAGAATAGTATTTCATTGCTGCAGATTTATGCAGTGCAACACAGATGCGCCAACGGTTTACATGAACAAAATACGATTTTTTTGTATCCACTGTTAGCGCTGGTTAACCTAGCTAAATCCCAGAAAAGGCCATGTACAAGATAGTATTACCAGCTAGCATTGACTAGCTTTAGCTAACTGCAACGAAGATACTTGCTTGAAGCCGATACTGACCAACCACAACTACTGAAGCTTCCTGTTACCTAGCAAGCCCACACACCGTTTACTTGTATTAAGCCATGGACAGACACACAAAGCCCCAAGACTTAACACAGGGCATATACTTGGCAGGTTCGATAAATAAGAATTCACAATTAGCCAGCAGCCAATTCATTTATTTGCTAACACAATATATTTTGATAGTTAGCTCTAGCTATCTACGCTAGCGGAGATAGCCCCTCTGTGCTAACAGACTAGCATTCGAACTTGACTTGTTTTAGATTTGAACAAAACACCTATTATTACCTTAGCTAGGTATATAGTTATTCCACTAATACATTATGAAAAGCCACATCACACACACTACACCTAATGTGATGTCTTGAAACACAATTTGCTCCTTACCACACAACAATCAAATGTCTTGGCTTTTTGCTTTGGCTAAAAAAGATGTTCACACAGGAAGCAGTTCTATATAACAGCCCTGCATGAACGTTTGCTTCCGTTTGCGTCGGGCTCCAAAGAGCTGATTATGACATTTCTACCTTCAAAGACCATCATATGTTACTTGTTGATTCTAGGTACTGTTAGTGCTAACATCCTGTCAATGAAGGTTAATTATAAAATACAATAGGCTGTACAAAAAATTACAATGTAGAAGTTCAACAAACTGCCGCTTCGCCATGTATTGGTGATTCGCTGCCTCCTTGTGCTTAAAATAGGTTTTGCAATTCTCTAGTCTAACGCATTTTTGTCTTGGTAAAGACAATTTTAAAAGTGTTTTCTATTGCTGTCTTTGATCTATGTTATAAATTACTTTACAATAAAGTAACCTACGGTAATGGTAAAGTTATTATTATGCCTGATATGATTGCAGCCTACTGACAGGGGGCGCCTCTGCGTCAGGGGCAAACCTAGTCACTCCCGGCTGACAAGTAGGAGCAGGTGCTGCGGGATAGGCCTCTTGTCCATCCATTAAGATTTGAAAGGAGAAAGAGGAGAGAAAGAAAGCCGCAATGGATACACATACACACACACACATATTATATATATATATATATTACACTTGATTAATTCATAAGAAAAAATTATTACAATGACGTAACATGGGACCCACAGTATGGAAAAAGTAACACATCTGAACAGTAGTTATTGCCTATAATCAGAGTCACCATTGTGTTGGTCAAGGAGGTCCGTCATGATGAACTGATGAGTGTGGGGTTAGTCAGGGAGGTCATGTGGGATCAGGGAGGAGGAGTCATGTTCTCAATATTACTTTGCTTTGGTCCCCGAGTTCTTTTATACAAGAAAAGTGATGACTGCCGAAATCTGAGGCCTCTGAGCAGAGCTGGAGATATCTGAGCTCTGACGTTCACTCGGAGAACTGAGCGTGCCTGTAACCTGCGCTGTTTGACCCAGAGGTGCTGAAGGAACATTGCCCTTCCCTGCCGACTCCGAAGATTTTTGAAAGAGTTTTAGTCCTCAAGATCATCTCTACCAATGTCTCTGTTGCATTTGTGTGTGTGAGTCCGTGTGTGGTTTTATGCGCGCGTGTTCATGTCGTAATATCACTGTGTTGAAAGAAGAACATGTGAAGGGATATCAATTCTTCTCAAAATGCATGTGACCCCTTTCTTCTTTTACTGTCACAGCCCATTCATTTAAACTGCCTGTGAGCAAGTGTTACAGAATGTTATGTGTCACCGCTGCCTTCTTGGCTGTGGCTATAGGAAGAGAACCTTCATGGGGTACAGTATCCACACACTCACACATGTTAACAATCACTGACCTTCCAGTCCCCTGTTACACCATTAGTGCCTATGATCAGAGCAGGCAAGAGACAGCGGCTTCTTTGATGTTTCCCAGATATGACCTCTCTACCACTGCAGCTGCTGTACTCTATTTTGGGTTAGCTACATTGAACGTCTATAATAGGGCTCCCTGTACGCACACACACACGCACACACGCACACACACACACACACACACAACCTCACACACACCCGCAAACAACCTCACACACAAAACAACCAATTGCTCAGAATACATCCAAACACGTGTACTGTACACATCGCTTGCCAAATGAAACCCTCCTCTTCTTTCACCACCCACTCTAATGGAATACCACCGTGTCACTCATAGAACCAAGTCTGTGAATATCCCCCTGGATGTTTTCATCTTGTCTTTGGATTTGAGCATGTATTTCAGGTGCATCTGACCATGAATGCACAAAGAGCTAAATTGGTGGCAATTGGAGGGTGCAAACACAAACTTTAGATGCTCTCTCCTCCCATGAGGGGGACCAGGAAAACTAATGAGAAACCATAGCTATTGATTTGAATCGTTTTCCTGCAAGGGAATCAGCACCACTGAAACGCCAGTCCAGCACTGCTTCGATAGGGAAGCTTCAGTCATTTTGTCCAGAAGTATTATCGAGCACTTCAGTGCCTGTGCTTCACAACAAGATTGTAAGTTCTGTGTTCATTTAAAAAAAAACGTTTTTAAAACAGCCATAAAAATCCATCATACAGCATCCGGAATACTTTGATTGATAGAACTCTAAGCTCCTATGATTTATGGATTATACTGAATATTTATTCCCCTCCCAAAGTATGCTTTTATTTCCAGGTCATAAAATCCCAGAGACTATGCAGTATGCATGGTGAGGAGAACTGTCTGTTTAAATAGAGGAGAGCAACCAAGGTCAGTAAGCCAATGCAAGGTCTGCGTATGACAAGTGCAGTGGCTTTGACAGACTTCTTGAATGCAACCATGTCAGTTCTCAACTAGGGAAAATGTGGGGTGGGGGGGGAGTAGGATCTTTGGGTGGTTGTGAGTAAAGCGAAAAGTCTGTCACATTGAATCTCAGGATGTGGGCCTTGTAGCCTGCAGCGAGGCACGGGACCCCATTACTCTGTCCTCAGTCCTAATCCCATGAGCCTTTGCTAGACAGAGCTAGTGACCCAGAGTCTGATTTAAGTCCCCAGCATTCTTCCGGATGGTGGTTGACCGAATTCAAACGAAACAATGTTGAACAACAAAACAATCCAAGATTTTTGTTTGTGTGTGTGCATTTGGTGGACCTACTTATCCAGCATTTAATTGTCACAAAATGTCCAGGGATTAAATCTCAAGGTGTGGGAGGATATTGTGTTTCACAGCGACCACAACATCATGCCTTACAGAACAGCAGCTAGTTACACAGTGATAATTGTAACCCTGACACAAGCGTCTGTCATGTCTGATTCTCTGCTTGTCACCACTCATTCAATTAGTTTGTAGTCTGATTGTCATCTCATTTTGAGATCAGAGGAAGGCATTCAATATCGTCTGGAACTAAGTGATGGGGAACTTCTGTCCCACACTAAGCATGCATACTACAATCAGTGTTGCAAAGAGGTCTGTACAGATGATGTTAACAAACACTACATAAGTTGCCAGTGTAAACTGCTTGTATGAGATTCATACCTCCTTGTTATTAAATTAATTTAAATATAGCTTGTATGTATGAAGGTCTTTGAGTGCACAACACTGATAGTGGCTTTGCACAGATGATATCGATAAATAAATGTCTACCAAATGATACCTGCCGTATTTCAATTGACATTGTAATGACTGAAGGTTGTATTCCATTTTGAACACGAAGTGTGCATATTATTTACAGTGGTTGCTTTTTTCCCAGGCTTTCACATTGATGATGAGGCGTTTACATGCAAAACAGATGTGACAAACAAACTTACATTGTTTACTTGACAAGCTTTGAGAATACTCTCAAACATTAGCTTTCATATTCCTGTGAGACCGGTTCAATATTATCCTAGTTGTTGGTTAATGACATTAGTAATATGTCAACATCAATGGGGTTGGCGTTTTAACACAAACAACAAGACTAATTTAACTGTCAGAGGAGAAATCAGCACAGTCATGTGTTTTGCTAATGCTATTAAAGTTTGTGGTGATACTGTTTGGTCAGTGAAGCTAAAATTGCTATGTGGGGAATGGAAAGGGGATCTCTCTAATACTGGTGTCTTAGCACCAGTTTTGAAAAAACATTGGGCACTGATATCCCTTCACTGCTTACATGTCTTAATCCAATTTTAGAAGCACCACCAAGTTGTTTTTTACTTGGCAGGAGTAGGACTAGGTCTCAGAAGGTGGCTAAAACAACTAGTGAGAAACCAAGACATTCAGGCCAGGACACGGACATCGACAGACTTGGACGGCTCCTTCTTCAAATCAACCGACATAATCGTGTGTTTTTGAAAAAGATGATGTTAAGATTATGACAGGTGCATTTCTCTTTTACCTTCTACTGTATGTTCAAAACATGGCCAATTCTTCCCTTCCCTTTCAACTGCAATCCAGAAACCTCTTTTAGATCCAAACCACCTAAAGTTGAAAAAAAAATAAAAATAAAAATAAAACTTTTGTTTAAGCACAGTCTAATCCCTCCTCTCAACAGTCCAGACTGAAATAACACTGCACACTGGTCACATCTCCCCTGTTGTGAAATGTGACCATGAGTGGCAGGTCCCAAACATTAATGCGATGCTGGTCTCTCCCCTTCCTTAGATCACGCCACCTTGTGGTGCAAATGAATCCTGCAGGAAATGGAAGTGTATTTGATCATCTCACTCAGCAGTAAACAGAACAATTATCCTGGATCCGGTCTATGAGAGAGACAGATTTTTAAAAGACAGAGGACTTTCTATAGCATCGAAAAGTAAGAAAAACCAAAAGTTTGGTGTACAAGGCATAACTTCTTTATTGTTATACACAGAAATACATCTCCAAAGACTTTGCACAAATCATTGGGGTAACATGAACTTTGAGATATCAAAAGTCTCACACAGTTCCTCGCCTTGTGTAAATTAGCCAAACAAGTACATCTGCCACTCACATTCCAAATGGTACACAGATTACAACCAATAATCTGAACTGTCAAATGTTACCGTATGTGCATTACATTACCAATTACAAACAAGTTATACCCATTGTTAAAATACAACTGTGCAAATTGTTAGAAAAATACCAACTTATACCAGATTCTGGATTGTGCTCTGTAAAAATCCTTACAAATAGTATATAATCTATATATAAATGTTATCAACATGCAATGCTGCATTTCCCAAAACTATCCCTCATGCTGCCTGTTTGAGATTGTTCAGTGGGTCACCTTTCACCTTGCTGAAAAAAAGAGGGAAAAAGTTAAGAAAGAGGGTGTGGCCAACAGATTTTCGATACAAAGGTTTATAATAAACTAATGTGTTTTGCTGCCAAATAAAGCAAACTGCATTACCTTGACATCACAGACATCTAACATCATAGTCTGGAACTTTTACTACACCATGTTAAGTTGCCTTAAATGTCACCAAGTAAAAATCAACCGAAAATAATTGGGATAGTCTTCTTTCAATGGTTCTTCATAATAAACATATTCCTCTGCAGCAGATAGCACAAATAATCGTGGAAGAAATTCGAACAACATTTCCTGGTGAAGTAGTCTCCAAAAGTGATGAGCCAAATATTCTAGTCAAGAATCGCATCTCAAAACAGAATTGCATAAAAAGCAAATCCATCCATTTTTCAAGCCCTTTTCAATGAAGACTAATATCTGAAACTTTATACCTACGAAAAGTATAATGAATAAATAATTAACCTTTGAAGTGCTAACAGAAACTGTTATTCATATTAATCCACATTCAAATGAAATAAATTCATGCTGTAACTGCAACAAAGACCACAAACAGTTACAATGAAGTTGCACGTTCAAAAACAAGGATTTTGATAATTGAAACAGTCAGTACAGTTCCTCACGCAACAAAATTAAGACAAGGATTTGATTGTTTATGAGGTTCCTTCCTCTCCCTTCTTCTTTATCTTCTGAGGTAAACAGCAGCGCAGACATTTTAGGCTTCACTCTTAACCACATCACCACAGACTCACCCAGAACAAATTCACCAACAGCTTCTTTCAACCAAGCCAGTGTTCCCAAGCGGACTCCCAGACTCAAACAGACTCCGAATGCCTCATAAAACAGGTGTTTGAATGAAACCTGGACAACTGCATCAACGGTTCTTCACAGCTTACTTGGTATAACATTGGAAGCAGAGAAGAATAATGAAAGTAATTATGCTAAAAATCCCATGCACAATAATATACTTTGTGTTGCAATACCAACGAAATATTTGATTTTTTATTAAATAAATAACATTTCCATAAGACTTTTCATACATCAGTCACAAAGAGCTACTGTAGCTAAGGCCTGTCACTATGTCATCGTAGAACTGTACCAAGTAACACTGTGAACAGTTAACTTGACCCAATCCAGTTATTTTAAATGAGCGCAATCATACCTGAATGTAGAATTTAACATTATAGGAGTGAGTTAAATTATTTATTTTGGCAAAATATATAATTCCTCTAATAAAAATAAAAATATTGCACTTTTAATAAAATATGCATTTAACTCTTGAATCCTTCAAAATTGTTTTTCGACTTCCCAAATAAATGGGAAAAGATGAATAACCTTCAACTGATCCTCAACATGGATTTAGTTCCGAGCAGGGCTTCTCTTTCTCAACTCAACAACTGGTCTATGACTGCAGGTAACCAACATTCAATGAACAACAACAAATAAACAAACAAACAAACAAAAAAACTATGAAAAACAACAATAACAACAACAAAAAATGTTGTTCAAACATGCACAGGGAGCATGTCAAAGCAGTGGCTCCTGGGTAATGATGGGAGGAGCTCGAAAACGTTGCATGGTGGAAGGGTAACAGAGTAAGACTGGCAAGTGACCGCGCTAGCACTGACCGCCAGCGTTTGCCGTGTCCAGTTTCCTGTATCGAGGGTTGCATGTGTGAGCGTAGGGCCGTCCCAACATCGAAAATGCTTTACCTACAGCAACACAGTCCTTTGGCTGCCACGCTCACATCTTCCTATGAAAACATCAGGTGGTAAAATGGTAAGGCAGCTGTTCCATCCTGTCAGCTAAAAGTGCATCTTCGCACTCTTCCAGTAAAGTCAGTCCTGCTGGGACTCCGCCACGGCAGGGGGCGTGGCTTACTTAGCCACGCCCCCTGCTTGGGGCAGCATACATGGTGTGGGTTTTCAATTATTTCTCAAATGTGTGTATGTTTGGTGTGTATGGAGTGTGAGGTTGGTGTGTGTGCTTGGAGTGTGTGTTTGGTGTGTGTGTTTGGAGTGTGTGTGTTTTCAACTTGATTTATTTCCTCCCTAGACCAGCCAGTTCCCTCCAGCTCTTACGAGAAACTGAAGAAGGTGTAAAACAGGGGGACACCGGGCTGTGCTCGGCCCATGACACGGTGACTGCTAGTTGGTTCTCTCACAATTACGCTGCCACGCTGATTCCCGAGCACCTTCGAATGCCTCCCTGTGTTAGCCAGCGCCATTCGGATTTTTCAAAGGCTGGCGATGCAGCTGAACCAGTTGCCATGGCTTCGCTGAGGCGTCAAAACAGTTTAATTTTAAAAGACAGATACGGAAGAAGCTGAATGATTCACAGGCAAGTCCATTTAGAGGCAGCATGCTCTAAGAATAGCAGGAGACAGGATTCAGGAGCACACAGTCAGGAAGTAATGAGGTAAACTTTGCTTACCTGAGAAACAGGTGATCATGTCAGGAAGTGGACAAATATGATTGCTAATCCAATGTTCAAAAGCATAACCATGGCAACCAGGATTGAGTTAGGACCCTGCAAAACATAATATTGTCATATAATAGAAATGCTATCACAATATCTTTCGTCAACATTTTCAACTTGTTGACTGTTTGCCAGTACTTACGGCTTCCTCCTCTATAGCATCTGCAACCTCCATGCTGGCTTTCTTTGTCTCTGCGAGGCTCTTTGGCTTCATGGAGTCCTGCTTCCTGAGTTTGGGTTCACTCTTACTGTTGGGTGTGGGCTTAAGGGCGGAGGCTCCAAACGACTTGGGGGGTTGCGGTGGCATGCGTGCCAGGGCGGCCTGACTGAGCTCTTCATCCTCCCCCTCTTCTGGGTCTGGGGGCGGAGGACCTCTCGTAGGGGCCTTGACGTAGTAGCTGTGATACTCGGAGTGGAGCTGTCCGTTTGCAGGGTTTGACACTACCGCCTGGGTCTGGGGAGGGGGCGCCGGAGCAGGGCTATATTCTGGGGCTTTGGGGGGCTTCGGAGGGGCCTCCTCCTGTCTGGCCGGGGCAGCCTGGGGCTGGGGGGGTTTAGGGGGCTCCACAAAAGATGCCCTTTCATCTTTACTGATCTTCCTGCTTGGACGCTCGTCCCTGCTGACCTTACGGGTGGGCTTCTCCTCTTTGCTGACCTTGCGCCCTGGCTTCTCCTCTTTGCTGGACTTGCGGCTGCTGGTGCTATTGGCTGGCTGCACTTTCTTCTTGGAGTGGGGCGAGGGGGGCGGGGTGGGGCCGGGGCTGGTGGCTGGAGAGGGGGGGAGGGAGGGGGGCGATTTCGAGGGGGATCTCTCCTTCTCCACAGGGGCCTCTGTGATCTCCACAGGCTCCATGAACTGCTGCTTGATATAGTCAGGACCTGCACAGTAGAGAGGTTGGAGGAGGTAGAGGACAACTATTAACATCAGATACACACGTGCTCGTACACACGTTTAACCCACACGGACTCTTCCAGGTGTGCTGGTTTGGAGGTCTCCTCCTCCATGTTCTTTTTCCTTGCTCAGCTTTGTGGTTCGGTTCTCTGAGTCATTGTGGTTTATGCAGGCATTCGTCTTAGTCAGTCAGGTGACAAGTTTCTACCTCTCTCCAATATTATTATATTAAAACTGATCTTGCCTTTTTTACAATATATTATTTGTTATCCATAAGAGTGTGCAACTAAGAATGTCATCGTTTTCTGAACAAATGTATGCCAGGTAATTTAACAATAACATCAACTTGAACATAGACAAGCACGTTCCCTGCAGTTTACAACAAACAAATAAACCACTACCCATCAAATATCTCCATACACAAACACGAGCACATGAACACACACTGCTTTATCCCAGTTTGGGATGTAGGATGACATAACAGATCGCTAATCCTTGAAGGACTGCCAACTCATATGTCGTAATCTCTAACACAAGCACTGCCCAAGAACCCAGATTAGAAGGGCAGTGCTATCTGCTATTGACTTCTACTGCCTGAAATAAAAAAAGGTTTTGGAATATCTACAGTTGGGTTGTAGTACTGTTCAGTCGAAAGCCGAACCAACTTCAACTAATGAGTAAATAACACGTGAAATTACATGTTGACCCACTGTAACCCCACTTAATATCCCTACAGCTACACTGTGGATAAAAATAATGGATTTACAAGCACTGGTGGCTTTGTAAATGTGAAAAAAACACTGCAGAAAGGCTTATATATACACATATTTAACACACACATCAATAGACCACGCAGTGGAGAAATCATTAAGTCCCCAACAAGGTTTACTCTAATCATCCGATTTCATCTCCTATCTGCAGTATCACACCCTAATAAGCACATCCCCAGGGCAAGATGCCAGTGTAGCGAGCCAAGTGAAGATCAAAGAGAGAACGGGGAGAAATTCAACTAGAGGAAAACAGGATGAGGAGAGAGCGGACGAGCGTGGTCATTAACGTCGAGTCACAGCCTCCAAGCAGGCCAGAGAGGCGTCTGAAGGCGTGTCTCCGTGGCCCCTGCTTTCGTCTCTCTCTCCCCTCAGCAGCCTCCGGCTCACAGGGCGGATCTCTTGTCACATCTGTCTGCAGCCCTGAATACAGTGCACTGATATACACCCATCTTCAGCATCAAGACAGTCATCACCGCAGGTGCCAGGACTTGACACTGCTGTCATATCATTTAATTGCAAGACAGGGAACACTACAGAAATATGATTCGTAGCAAAAGCAGATCTATTCTGTATCACATGTATGACAAGGGCTCAAAATATAACCAGACATGTCAAGTGTTTTTTTTCCGTATTTGACCATTTCGCAGGTTTGTGCTTCCGTGGATAAACGTTTCACTCGTAAACAAAAACAATTCAATTCTTGTATTGTGTTTTTCATTGGAGCGGCCTACCTATCCTGCATGGTGGCGCTTTGCAAGAGAGGTGACTGTGGCATAAAGACCATGAGAAGCTTGTGTGTGTTGTGTTTGGATGTCAGCATGTTGGAAGCACCAGACACATTTTAGGCCCTTCGGTTCATAGAAAGATTCACCTCCAAGAATCAGAGATGAATTAATGATGACCCTCATCCTTTAGGACGGAGATGCTTGTGAGTCCAGCCCACACAGGCCGAAGTCTGCTAAAACTCTCCCACCAGCGAATCTGACGACTCAATATCACTTAAACCAAATGAATTTCCCTTCAGCAGAACATTCCTAATTCATTTCGTAACAGCGACGGCCCCAGTAAGACCCACTACAAAGAGACAGGGGGCTTTCGAACATCCACAGGGATTCAGATATCTGGTGAGTTTAATTTCACACCGTAACTCGATAAAAGGGTTGGCTCCATGGGCAGGCGTCTGCCCTCTCTGTAAGGAGACAGAGTCCTGTGAGGGGTTCTAGGGAGCATTTTCAGGATATTTCTCAGCATTACCAGTGCCATGATACTGCACAGAGAGAGACAGAGAGAGAGAGAGAGCAAGAGGGAGAAAGAGAGAGAGAGCGGGAGGGAGACAGAGAGAGAAAGAGTGGGAAGGAGAAAGAGAGAGAGAGAGAGCGGGAGGGAGAAAGAGAGAGAGAAAGAGAGGGGGGAGGGGGGGGGGGGGAAAGAGAGAGAGAGAGGGAGGGAAGGAGATAGATAGAGAGAGAGAGAGTGCGAGGGAGGGAGGGAGGGAGGGAGAAAGAGAGATAGAGCAGGAGGGACAGAGAGAGAGAGAGATAGAAAGAGGGAGAATAAGGTAGAAAGACAGAGATAAAGAGATATAGATAGGGAGAGGGAGACAGGGAAATAGAGAGAGATAGAGAGAGGGGGTGGGAGAAAGAGAGATAACTGCAGCATTGGCAACCTGTCGGAGACTTTGCACCGACAGCCATTTTAAAAGCCACAGACACAGTTTTTTTTAGGTATAAAAATAATTATCTCATCATTTCAGAGTGACCTGTAACTGGTGAGTCGTCTGAATAGACTTATTTGCTTTCAACCTGGTACTGTACAATACCTTGTTGCTATGGTACAGGCTATTACTACGATCATTTTCAGTGCCAAACAATGGTTATCAGCCACTTGGAATGTGTTCTAGAGCCAAACCACCCAGACGACCATGCTATGATCAATCTCTGCTATCAAATAAGTGGGTGAAGGTACTGGTAATGGCCAAGGATAACCTGGTGCTTCTGCTGCCTGGCTAACATACAGTGCAATTCTATGTTTAATAAAGGATCAAATCTAGAAGCTTATTTTCTGAGTACATTTGTCCAGTTTGAGCACTTTAGGATCTGATACAATTCAACCTCATGCAACCTCTCTCTGCTTCCTGTCTTTATCTGTCCCCCTCATCATCTCCATGGCATTATTATAGGAGGAGCTTTTGTTTCAGTCATGGATGCCAGATACATTTAAGCCAATCCAGAGCACGTTTCCACTCCAGCGGAGGCCTAGCCAAACACAAGCATGCAAAAACACACAACCCGAGCAGGCGCCAACACACACACAGACAGGACACACGAGGCCTGGCAAGGGTTGGTCCGTGTAGGGCAGACTCGGCGCCTTTGTCACCCCTGATGACCTTAATCTAAGAGGAACGGACGAGCGAGACGCAAACAGAGCACGTGACAGGTTGTGTTTTACACATGAGAGTCAGGGGGGAGGGAAGAGAGAGAGGGAGAGAGGGAGAGAGGGAGAGAGGAAGAGAGGGAGAGAGGGAGAGAGAGAGAGAGGGGGGGGAGAGAGAGGGAGGGAGAGAGACAGAGAGAGAGAGACAAACAGGGAGAGATAGATAGACACACAGAGAGATAGAGAGAGAGAAAGAAAGAGAGACAGAGAGAAAGGCAGAGAGACATACAGAGAGAGATAGAGAGAAAGAGAGAGAAGACCGTGAAGGAGGGGGTATAGTGCACCATGCCATCTGTTGCCTTTGTGAATCAGATTGGGACGACTGTGCTGGCCGCCCTGGCGTCCATTCAGACGAGAGGCACAGCGTGCAAACATCAAGTCGTCAGAGCGGAATAACGCAGGCCGATCTCCTGGCGGTGAGCTGGGGCCAGCGAGAGGAGAGACATTTGTACCATCTTCACCGTGCTTGAAATATAGCAAGTGACAATCAGCGGACTGACACAGTGGGACCCAAGGCTGTGGATGTTATATGAGTCACAGCGCTGGGTCCCTGCCAGGGTTTACATTATGTTTCTGCATAGTTACCAGAACAACGTACACGCAAGAAACTGTTACTAGATTCTGATTGGACAACAGACTATATACTGTATCAGGAATCTAACCATCGAGTTTTGCTTTCAAGGTGTTTGTCAAGATACATGATTTTGTTTTCTGGTGAGCTGTTTAACAGCCTGTTCATACAGCCACATACAATATGTCATTTTGTTTGTCTTTCTCTCAGGCTTATTTCTATGTTTGGCACAATTGAGATGCAGGACTCAATTAGTTTCATCTAGCGAGGTCTTTTCTTTGCTTTGTGCTTCGGCAGATATGGGAGCTGTTATTGTTTGGCAGAATACACACACACACAAACTCACTCCCGCATTCACACAGCACGTGCACACGTACAGCACGTGCACACGTACAGCAGTGTGCCGTGCATCCTATGCATATTATTCCGGACCCTCTAATCATCACACTCGTTTCTCTTGCTCATTGTTCCATTTCTCCTTTGTTTTCCACAAACAGATGGAGAGGAGACAGGAGTTGGTCTGGCATACAGGGACCTCTAAACACACATGGAGGGGTGGGAGAGGTTAATGAGATCTTTCTGATTGTCCTGGATGTCTGGCCCGGATTTCTAGCATCAGCAACAGGAAGCAAGTCCATCAGAAACAACAGGGTTGGACACATCTTACCTGTTGATCCCCTGCAATTTTACGACTATTTTTTACACCGAGTTGCATAACCTCTGAGCTAATAATAATGTCCGCACTTGATTCCAAGCAGATCTATCTTGAATGCGACCAGAATTTCTGAATATACCCCTGCAGCTGGTCTAGTCTGTAGACTTGGCGACCTATCGACCCCATGTGTGTGTGATGTATGGCTGAGAGTGGCCCCTCTGACCTGTCCGTGTTTACGAGGCCACCTGACCATGAGCCTACCTTGACTAGGGCAAAGTGGGGGGGCTGGAAGTGCATTTGAACCCCTCCTCTCCCATCACCCCCTCCCTCCCTCCCTTTCATGGGTACTGGCTGAAGGAAGGAACAGCTGCTATGCCTCAGACCCAGAGAGAGTTACAGCGAGAGGGGGGGGGGGGGGGGGGGGGCAGAGAGAGACAAGCTATTCCGGCCCTCAGTGCACTGGGATTCCAGCAATGTCTCCATTAGGCCCCAGTGAGCACACATCGGCTCCAAATATAACCCAATTAACGTCACTCCATATACCAGACCCGGACCACCGCCACTACTCCCCCCCCCTTCCATGCACGGACCAATCAGAAAGGTCAGGGTGTTTTCCTGGTGACCCCCTCTTCACTTTTGGGCTGCTCCTGTCGAACTTGGGCGATAATCTGCCATGAGTCTGACATGTCATTTACAAATGACGAGCGTTCTGGATCTTTCTTTGGAGAGGCAATCTACAGGAAGTGAGAGTTCAGAGTTTGGATGTAGAGCACAAGGATCCATGTTAGACTCATCTGGAGTCAAACAATTGTTAAAGATATTGGTGAAAGGATATATGATGAAATGATAAATGTACCTGGAGATTACATAGATTCATGATATGAAAAGTAGTCAAATGTAGGTTAACGTCAGGGTAGGTTTCACTTAAGGGTAGTTTGTACTCCTTCTACTCTTCAGTTTTTAGTATTTTGCATGTTATTTAAGAGCCAAAATGGGTCAAACTGTAAATAGGGGACCTCATTTACACCAAACATGATACGACCTGCCAAACTAGAACAGATGACCAACCAAACATCGAAAACTAGGGTACTGTACTCTCGGATTCTGATCCACAACTTATCCCTCTTCTGGTAACCAGCTCTGATATTATAGATGTGCACTCATTAACAGAACCCAGTCAGAAAGGTTCAGGTCATCTTGATGAATCCGTCCCCTCTTAGTGTAACTAGAACGAGGCCCGTTCCGGGCCAGGTGACCCGTTTGTCCGCTGTGTCCGACCTGCCGTCAGGTCTCACATGCTGTCCCGCGCAGCAACAGTGTGATAACACAGCTGCCCTTTCTTTCATGATCCCACTCTGAAGACAAGGACAGTCCCTCTGTGGTGAGTCAACCTGCAGAGGCTTACCAAGCTTCCAAGCATGACTGCCTTTTTCCACAACACAAACAAGCCCAGACCCTGGCCTGGTGTCCCCAGCTGGGGGTCTCTCGGCCTGCCTTAAGGGACATGCTTGAATGGCTTCCATTGTCAATCCATTAGTCACTCACTATTTTATGGCATCTATTGGCAGTGGGCCATGCTAGGCTAGCTGGCTAGCTGAGGGCTAAATATACACTGCAGGCTCAGGAGGATGCAATGTACAGTTAAGAGGTGAACTGTGGGTACAGAGATGGATGATCAGGGGCAGATCGTGAGGGAAACCACTGACTGAACGGTTCTTGCTAAGACTACACATTTTAACTGCTTTTCCTGTTTTCCCCACATCGCTAAGAGATGATATCTCATCTGTCGAACTACTATGCGTTCAATTCCCACGTCCCTGTCGATCCTCATCAACACCAACCTCCTTACACCCCAGGAAACCACATCCAGACATTTTATCCAGTGTAGTGTTCAGGCATTTGCTTGTAAAACTCATCTTCCCTAGTAAAGGTACAAATAGAGTTTAGTCGAGCCCTTTGGTGCTACTGCACAGGATGCCATTCTGTGTTTGTTACCTTAAAGACCCCATAAAAAAGACATGCATTCTGTGTAAAACAATAACGTACAGTTTGAAAATGTGATCTAGCAGCTCACTTGGTCCAGCCTGTGATACTAAGGGAACAGTGGTTTTCTGTCCATGAAACTGTCCCAATATTCTGCTTTGGCTATCCAGGCTCTGCTTCTTGTTGAGCCACAGACACAGTCGTTCATTGTGGTCTTAGAAAGGCTCCTCAATGGTTTTAGATACCATCCCTCAGGACGGCCAAGCCCAGGCCTTTCAGCCAGAGGCCAACTCATCACACAGCATTCACAGAAACACTGCAGTGCCACACATTCCTCTCCTGCCTTGGAAATCCAAGGGACTGCCAGCTAGAACTGTCATTTAATGCTAATAAGAGTATGTATCCCATGATTGGCAGACAAATTACAGTACTTTCCGATTTGAGAAGTGGTACTAACAAACTGCAGCCTTTACATTCAGAGGCGATGCTGAATCTACTCTGTACTGATCTGCCTGCTTTACACTTGTTGGTTTGACAACATGTATTTATATAGTGTCAAAGAGCAGCATATGTTTGAGTTCTAAAGTAAAGTACCAAACAAGTTTAAAACATATCTCTGTATTTAAGGAAATTATAGTTTGATTAATGATGCCATTGAGTGAGCTGGGTTTTTGACACTATGGTACGTCAAAAGGATCTTAACACTTGCTTGAGCTTTTTGGATTAGTATTTTTAAATAATATAATCCACGCACACTGATCCACAGTGTTAAAAACACACGGACAAACATTCAACTTCATTTTTCACCCATCTGAGAACCATGATCTGAGACGGTTCCTTGCCTGTGACTTGTTCCCAGGTCTTAAAGGCTTGTGAAATATAACATCTGCTAGCCAAAACAAGCACGCCTGCAGGCAGGGTTTGGGACAGGGCATGTTGGCAGAGTGTGTGACAGGAAGGCAGAGGTAACCAGTCAGTAAACAGAGGCACTAAAGGCACAAGAGTCAATGCTTTTAAGATGAAGCATTAGGGTCTAATTTGGACTCTCTACATGGCTCTCTGGCTCTCTTCTTAACACTAAGACTTGTTTTACATAACATTCTAAAGATGAAAGTTATATAAAGACGTAAAGTTTGTTAGCACTGATAGAGACGGGGGCTGTGAGTGTCTGTGGCCGGCAGTTAGACTTCCGTATGGCAGTTTGTCCACAAGTTAAATCCATTTGACTGGTTAAACAGTGACTACAGCCGCAGAGGAGTTGTTACCTGGTTGGTGGAAGTTGGGGGACAGCTCCCTAGCAACAGCCCTGGCGATGTCGGAGTCCTGACAGGCAGAGAGAGCGGCCTGGTCCGCTGCCTCGCTTTTTGTCCGGGCGTGAGCAGTCCTGGAGAAACACACACACACAGGGGCAAACTGTCAGCTGGAACAGCAACAGCGCTCACACATGCACACACTCATTACACTCTTTAAGGGCAACACACTTTGACTCTACAGTGTATGAGTTTGAACCTCTGAATCTAAGACAAACCAGAACCATTCTTCCTCTTCTTATCCCTCCCTCTATAACCCCTCCTCCTCTTCTTCCTCATCCTCTCATTCTGCCTCTAGATCTCTGTCCCTCTCTGTGTGGGACATCCCAGCTCTGAGCTCCCTGTTGCTGCTATCTCAAATCCAAATCCTACTTTCCCAAATGGAGGCGAGCCCAGTGAGCGGCCCACCAAGACCTTAATCCAGTCAGCAGCAGCACTCCGATGACCAGCCTCTCTGGACTCACAGACACACACTCGCACAACAGACGCGGGCAAAGTCAGACCACACACACACACACACACAGGCACAGACACGGGCAGGCGGGCATAATCACACAGACACACACACTCCCACAGGCACAAACACACAGGCACACAGGCACAAACACACACAGGCACACAGGCACAAACACACACAGGCATACGCGCTCCCACAGGCACGCACACCGAACAACCATCCATGACAAAACCACAGGTATTCAGACTCTACTTTTAGACCAGAAATGCCATGAGACCGTACGAGTAAATACCGTAAAGCAAATACCTGGTGAGTCATGGAAGTCTCAGTCCAACGCAAGGCTACAGCACGTGGGGGAGAGGGACGGGTGTTGTATCAAACAACATAGGGCTAAAGTCGAAACAGGCGTAATGAGTTTGGGGATCATGGTGGGCTTAGCGTTAGCACTGAAGAGGCATTACGGGAGCACACCATGGTGAGATGGTCGTTTACAGACAGACACTGCAGGCTGACCTGCTAAACAAATCCCTTGAAAACCTCACACACATTAGCACATGCATACACAATCACACACACACACACATCCGCAGTATCCATGGCTTGCTAAGGACAGGCAACGCATTAGCCGCAAGGGATTTCTGCCTCTTCTATCCATCGCAGTCCATTCCGGAAGACCCACAGTAATGATGCAACATGACATGAAAGGCGCACGATAAACGCCATGAAAACCAGTGGATTAGTCTTCCTCAGAGCTTTCACAGACACCACTCCCACGGGAGGAGAGGCACAACGCAGACACTCAACGCAGCACAACAGAGTCAGGCATGACTCGGCAGAATGCAGCCAGACACATCAATCCTGAGTCATCCTCGTCTGCGGCTGGTGCAGATGCTGTGTGCACAGCAGAGCGATGTGATCCTCACCTCCACCTTACTCCTCTCACTCTCTGCGTCTGTTCGTTGCTCTCCCTCTCAATCAATGTCATCTCTCCCTCTTTTACTCCATCTCCATCTGCCTCTCTATCTCTCTCTCCCCCCCTCTCTCTTTCTCTCTCCTTTAATGCCTCCACACACAGTCACCAATACAACCGTTACAATCCTCTCTATTCTTGACTCCTCTTCCGTCCTCGGACAGTGAGGAGTCTTGTTTTAATGAGACGCAGGCAGGGACACAGATGCATTAAAATGTATGAGGAGCCATATGCCAGGGCACAGTCAGATGGCTTCCTCTCCAGAAATAAGCTTGCACCCTGGGACAAAGGACACACATACAGAGCACTGGACCCTCCGAGGCCACAACAGGACACACACACACACACAGACACACATTCAGTCTGACAAATAGACGCAGGCCAACATATGCAAACACATGCAAAAGCGTTCTATTTTGAAGTGAAATGAAGGCCGAGCCGTGTGGTACTTGGCGACCGCGTGCTTCACGTGTGTGTCCCTGGCAGGGCTTTGCAGGTCCATATATATGAGAGAGGGAAGAGCCAAGGCCACGCCGAGGAAGAGGCAGCTCCAGCCTCCCAGACTGGCAGTATGCTGGAGGAGGGGACCCACAGAGGAGAGGGAGCCCAAGAGACACTGGTGGCCACAAAAGTATCAGAGGAAAGGGATGGTGTGTGTATTTGTTGGGGGAGGAAGGCATTGTGGGGGGCAGGGTGGGGCGTGAGGGGAGGGCGCGAGGGGTGGGGGGCAGTGAGACGCCAGTGAAAATCACCTCACACTTCCCAGTGTCACGCTCTTAGACAGACAGAGAGATCTAGTCCCCACTTAGAGAGAGGGAGACAACATACTGGTCACACAAGTCCCAATGTGAATATGCTGTAGTGAAATATCAGTGGGAATTGAATAAAAAAACAAATCTTCCCAAGTGTGCCAAAACTCTCTCTCTCTCTCTCTCTGCCTCTCTCTCTGCCTCTCTCTCTCTCTCCCTCTCCCTCTTGTGGGGATACAGTCAGTGTCTTAGTGCCTACCCCTAAAGACTCAGGGGAATGTAAACCTGCTGAGGTATGCAAGTCAGCCTCTCTAATTTTACTGTAGGGTTACATTTCAGACCCCTGCATGCGACAAGATGCGCTCTCTTTTTGGGCTCGCAGTAGCCTTGTCTCCTACACAAGTGTGTGTGTGTGTG